>BLSH010313660.1:280594-326868 GCA_018402905.1 Glandirana rugosa | reverse complement strand
TGGGATACATTAACCAAAACAGCACACTGGTCACTTCTATATATATCACATTGTGACAACATGCTTGCACTCATATCGCATTGGGATGAGGCTTTGTCACCCAGGGCAGACTGCAATACACCATTTTGACCAGCTTGCCCTGGGGGCGCTGACACACTCCGCTGTGTACTTTCTACTTTGGCCAGCTGACTTAAACCCTTACCAACTGGGTTACACTGCGGGCTGTGGGGCTGCACCCGCACCATCTCGCTGCGTGACTCAGTGCCCCCTTTTACCAGAGTAGCACCAGAACCATCCTGGACAGCCCCTGGCTCCAACTCATGGAGACCCCATGAGACTCCCATAGACAATCCTGTGCCTCTGCCAGTCATGGGAGACCTCCTACTCCCATCATCGGTAGTGACCACATTACCAACATTCTCAAACATAACATTATAAGAAACACATTTTCCAAGGTCATTATCATCAATAACATCACATTTGCCAACAGTACCACTTTTGTCAGCATGACCAGTCTCATTACATGTAGACATAACTGTGTTATTTGTTGATTGTCTCTGACCCTTACCCACCAAAGCCTGTGAGCTACTCCTCACAGCGCCCTCTCTCTTTAAAGGGGAACTCTTTCCTACTTGGGCAGCTCCATAGCTGACCTGGGAAACCCTCCGCTCTGTCACTGTGAGCTCTTTGGAAGCTTCCCTGGGCAACTCTGCAGTATCTGTCACTAGGGGACATGGCACGTGAACATATTTGGTCACCCCTAGTTTAACTTTTCCAGCCTTCTGCTGGACTATAGTAGGCACACACAGAGTCCCCATGTCCTTTGCAGTCTTTAGCCCTGCTGCCAGTTGGGCTTTATGCTGTGGCTCCCCACTGCCCTGGGTAGCACCCTGCAGCAAGTCTATGTCCATATCAACAGCGGCTCTCCCCGCTGGAGGCACTCCCACTTCATTGTGTTCAGTTCCACAAATTGAAACAGTCTTACCAGTTCCTGCAGCTGGTGTCATAGCCTTCACTTGAGTGCGACGTCTTACATGTGTGGTGTCTCCACAGGCTGACTCCCTCATGTGGTCATGGAGCAACACTGCAGCCTTTCCGAACCCACTGACACCCCCTGCTGGTAACACAAGGCCCCCATTGCTAGGGGTAACAGCAGACTTGCACTCCAAAGCTGGTTGGCTATACCTCATGTAGGATGCTGGCTGTTGCGCCCTCCTTGTTGGGCTGACCACTTTTCCCAAGCGGCCATGACACAACGCTTTGTGTTTCTCTGCACTTCCAATACCTTGGTCTTCCGGTGACATTGACATTGACATTGCTGGTGGACCATGACACGCCGGAACATTCCTCTAAAAAGGATTTCCTCTTTAAACTTGTAGTAGTCATCCTGGTCCCAATCCATAACATGGTAAATTGACCGGAACTCCGTCAGCAATAGGGGTTGCAGCAATTCTGGCCACTGGTCCCTAGGCCATTTTCTTTTTACTGCACACCTTTCAAATCTTTCAAAGAAGTCCCCAACCTCCTCTGTCGGTAGCATGGGCTGCATATATTCAGAGGCCCAGATCTCAGCCCCTTGCACTGCAGCCCGCTCTTCATTCTGGTTCCGTTTGAGCCATTCACCAACCGTCTCATACACCACTGGACGCTTTGGACCAGCCCTTCTAGGTGGAGACATCTTCTCAGGCTATGCTGAGCTCACTTACACAGGCACACCATCTGCATTCAACACAGTCCATTAAATGAACTCCTGCGCAATGCTGTTCGCCTGGCTGCCACACACACCTAGCAGCAGTTCCTGACACAACTCACCACTGGAGCAGAGATCTGGATTTCACTGTCTGCATGCCGCCATCCGACCACCACTTGTAATGTTGGGGGTTGTTTAGCTGAAGTGTAGTGCCTGTTAGTGAGTACAGTCCACACCAAATAATTCCTTTTCAGGGCTTGTTGGCCCGCTTTTAATAACGAAAGTTCAGAAAACAAAACAGAACGGTTTCCCTCGCAGGGGGTTTTCACCATCAGCAAAAATAGCTGTACATTCAGCCTCCTGGCTTACACATGCAGTATAGCAAATAAAAAAAATACCAAGCCACCTGGCTCTCTTTAGTATCAGAATCACTGCTCCGGCTCCCACCTGGAGCCCTCCTGACTCCTGTCAGCAAACTCAAGTCTGGGTCTCTGGTTTTCAGTGCACACCTGCACTCTTTGGCTATCCCGTGCACACCTGCACTCTCGGGCTTCTCCAGTGCACACCTGCACTCTCGGGCTTCTCCAGTGCACATGCACACCCTGGCTTCTCCCTTGCAAGCCTGGACTCCTCGGGAGGGTGGAGCTCAGAACCATGGTCAGGTGTCTACAAATAGCCCAGCACACACCTGACCAGTCAGTGTGCTGGTGGATCACAAAATGTGGACCCAGGACTGTGGATTTCATCCCACCCGGATCAGGTCCCAAAACCAATTTTCCTATACAAATAGGAAACTGAAAAACCAGTTTCCTCCCCAATATGCAAACTTCTTGCAGCCACTCAACCCACGTGGTTGAGAATCTTGTGTCCTTTGCCTGGTGAGGTACCACACTACCACAAACTATAATCTCTCCCTCAGAGCACCAACAGGAAGCTGTCCCTAATGCAGTAGTAGATGGTTTTAGAACGATAAACTCTCCCTCAGAGCACCAACAGGTACCTCTCCCTAATGCAGTAGTAGTTGGTTTTAGAACGATAAACTCTCCCTCAGAGCACCAACAGGAACCTCTCCCTAATGCAGTAGTAGTTGGTTTTAGAACAACAAACTCTCCCTCATAGCACTAACAGGAACCTCTCCCTAATGCAGTAGTAGTTGGTTTTAGAACGATAAACTCTCCCTCAGAGCACCAACAGGAACCTCTCCCTAATGCAGTAGTAGTCGGTTTTAGAACAATAAACTCTCTCTCAGAGCACCAACAGGAACCTCTCCCTAATGCAGTAGTAGTTGGTTTTAGAACACCGCAAAAGTTTGAACCCAAATAATGAACCCCATTAACGTCAATGGGACCCGAACTTCAAAAATCAAAAGTGCCCATTTTGAAGGCGTATATGCAAGTAATTGTGCATACAATGGTTATAGTGGTCCGGGTCCTGCCCTGGGGGACATGTATTACTGAAAATGTTTTTTTGAAAAGCATCATTTTTAACCACTTGCTTACTGGGCACTTAAACCCCCCTCCTGTCCAGACCAATTTTAGGCTTTCAGCGCTGTCGCATTTTAAATGGCAATTGCGCGGTCGTGTGATGTACCCAAACAAAATTTTTATCATTTTTTTCCTCACAAATAGGGCTTTTTTTTGGTGGTATTTTATCACCTCTGCAGTTTTTATTTTTTGGGCTATAAACAAACAAAGAGCGACGATTTTGAAAAAAGAACAATATTTTTTACTTTTTGCTATAATAAATATCCAAAAAAAATACAAAAAAAAATTATTCATTGTGTTTGGCCGAGATATATTCTTCTACATATTTTTGGTAAAAAAAATTGCAATCGATGTTTATTGATTGCTTTGCGCAAAAGTTATCACGTCTATAAACTATGGGAATTGATTTATGGCGTTTTTATTATTATTTTTTTTTTTACTAATAATAGTGGCAATCTGCGATTTTTATCGGGACTTTGATATTGGGGCGGACAAGTCAGACATTTTGCCACTTTTTGGGACCAATGACATTTATACAGCGATCAGAAATTTAAATGTCCACTGATTACTGTATAAATGTCATTGGGAAGGGGTTAACCTGCAGGGGGCAGTGAAGGGGTTAACTGTGTTCCCTGTATGTGTTCCAACTGTATGGGGGCGGGGCTGGCAGGGACATAACAGATCTAACTGATCCCAGTGACAAGGATCAATAGATCTGCTATGTCCCCCTTCACAGAATGGAGAACCGCCGTGTTTACATCGGCAGTTCCCCATTCTGCAGCTCTGACAGGCGATCACGGGTCACGATTGGACATTGAGTCTGCCCGACCCATGGGATTGCCTGTGAGTGCACTCCGGGAGGGTGCACAAGGACAGACGTCCATGGATGCCCGTCCGGCAATTGAGATCCGCTCTGTAGCCGTCTTTCGGCTATAGCGCGGATCTGAAGGGGTTAAATGAGCAGTGATTTTTGGATTTATAAAGTGAAAGCATAAAAATGAAAAATGTCTTCCAATATAGTGCCTGGGAGGTCCCCTTAGTCTACCTGTAAAGTGGCAGATCTGCACCATGTCTGGAATCTGCTGCAGCATTAATTGCAGTTATAAAGCCAAAAAAATGACAGCTGCCTTTATTTTGCTTAGCAACAGCTGGGGAGCCAGTGTGTATGATGAGGACACAATGTAATGCACTGGGAACAAGATTAGAGAATTTTTGGATAAATTCAGGTGTCACTTTGACTTTGGATATAAATAACGGGTGCGTAAAAATTGGGCTTTGGGTGTCGGTGGTGCCTTCACACCATATCCCTATAGAGGTGCTCTTCATGAAGGCAAGAATTGGCCTGTAAAAAAAAATGCAATGATATGCACCTGTGAAACAGGTGCAGAAAAAATTGGTCTTTGGGTGTAGATGGTGCCTTCCCACCATAACCATATAGAGGTGCTCTTGATGAAGGCCAAAGAAATTGCAATGATATGCACCTGTCAAACAGGTGCTTAAAAAATGGTCTTTGGGTGTTAATTGTGCCCATTAAACCTATACCAAAAACATTGATCCAGATAAAATTATTGAACACCCTCATAGCTAGGCAGCATTGAAGAAGGAGGGAATTGTAGTGGGAGCTACGTCGCTAGTGTGTTGGAATAGGTAAAAAAAATTTGATGTATGGTGAATGGAGGCAGATCCTCAAAAAATATTAGGTTCTGGTAACCTAATGACAACTGTAGAGGGAGAGGAGGGTAAGGAGGCATCAGCCTGGTCCAGCCTCGAAGTCCTGCAGAGATTCAACATCCCCAAAAAACTAAATCGGTGACATCGGCATCAGGGGCTTCATAGCTGGTAATCCGTGACACATTCTATGATCAGTCACAAAACCACCTGCAGCACTGAATGCCCGTACTGAAAGCATACTGGATGCAGGGCACCCCAACAACTCAATAGCACACTTGGCAAGTTCTGGCCAGTGGTCTATTCTCATGACCCAGTAAGCCAGTTTATCGTCAGCAGGAAAGCTCTCCATCTCTGTTTTGGTCCCGAGCTAATCGTCCACCATGTGATGCAGACTCTGCCGATGGGACGTGGAAGCTGACAGGCCTGGGCGGCGAGGACTAAAAAATTACAAAATGCCATACTGAGGCGGACGCCTTCTCCAATGCTCCTCTCTTGACCAACAGAAAACTCAAAAGAACGTTTTCCATGACACTGTAACCTACTGGAGTCGGGAAAAACGTTCAATTAAAATCCTCTTTAACCTGCCCTCAAGTGGTTTTATCTTCTGCACTCTCTGTGGGGACTAGATGAGTTCCAAGACCTTCCCCTTATAACGATGGTCAAGGAGGGTTTCCAACCAGTAATGGTCATTCTCCTTTATGCTACGTATTCTTGGGTCCTTTCGCAGGCTTTGAAGCATGAGGTTGCCAATGCGTCTCAAATTTGCAGAGGCTTGAGAAGCAGGCTCCTCTGGGTCACACAGGATGACAGCATCTGGAACTTCCTCCTTCCAGCCACGTACTACTCCCAAGGGTCCTGGGGTTGGTAAGCCATCGCTTACAGATTGACGCATATCTTCCTCTTCTTCGAAGCCTGCGAAAGTGCCAGAATCCTTATCCTCCTCCCCTCTCTCCTTCTGTGTGTTCTGTGACATAGGAATGATGGTGTCTGGATAAAGTGGGCCTTGAGAGGAAAGGAAGTCCTCCTCTTCCTCCTGCTGCTCTGCCTCCAGTGCCCTGACCATAATGCCACGCAGAGTCTGCTCCAGCAGGAACACAACAGGGATTGTGTCACTGATGCATGCACTGTCACGGCTCACCATCCTTGTGGCCTCCTCAAATGGTGACAGTACAGTGCATACATCCTTAATGATCAGCCATTGGCGTGGGGAAAAAAAACAGAGTCGGCATGAGCCTGATGTTGTGCCGTACTCGCACAGGTACTCGTTGACGGCCCTCTGCTGCATGTATAGCCACTGCAGCATTGCTAAATTCGAGTTCCACCTGGTGGGCATGTCACAAATCAGGCAGTTTACGGGCAGGTGGAATTCCTACTTAATTTCAGCCAAACGAGCACTGGCTCTATATGTCCATCTGAAATGGCTACAGACTCTTCTGGCCAGCTTTAGCACATCTTGCGACCATGAGTATGTATTTAGGAAACGCTGCACCACAAAATTGAGGACATGTGCCAGGCATGGCACATGTGTCAACTTTCCCTGTCTAAGGGCGGACAAGAGGTTTGAGCCATTATCACACACCACCATTCCTGGCTCCAGCTGGCATGGTGTGAGCCACCTCTGGGCCTGTCCCTGCAGAGCTGCAAGAATCTCTGGTCCGGTGTGGTACCTGTCCCCTAGACACACTAGCTGAAGCACTGCATGGCACCTTTTAGCCTGACTCATGGAATAGCCCTTTGAAAGCTTAGGGGGTACCTGATGTTCATAGGACAATTCTGCAGAGGAGGGCATGGAGGTGGTGGAGGAGGAGGAGGAGTAGAGGGGGTAGAGCTCACAGGTCTGGCATCATCACCGCCAGCTGTAAAAAGATATGGGGGCACAACAAGCTGCAGCACCGTGCCCTGTCCTGCATCCCTTCGAGTTGTAAGCAGCATTACCCAGTGTGCTGTGAAATATATCGTCCCTGCCCATGCTTGTTGGACCACGTGTCAGCAGTATGATGGATTTTACAGCTGACTGCCTTGCCCAATGATGCCAGAACATTGCCTTCCATGTGATGGTTGAGAGATGGAACGGCCTTACATGAAAAGTAGTAACGACTGGGAACCTGCCATTGCTATACAGCACATTGTGTGAATTCACGGAAGGTGGCAGAATCTACCAGGCTGAAAGGCAAACGTTGGAGAACCAACAGCTTTGACAAGCTTGCATTTAGACACTGGGCATGTGGGTGGCAGGGACTGTATTTTTTTCAGCTGCAGCAGATGGGGCAGAGAAATTTGCCAGCTACAGTCTACAGCTGGTGGTGTGCTGCTGGCAGACGTGCTGCTAGGACCTGGGACACCCTGTGCTATACCATCATCCCTGTCAGTGGAGGCTGCTGAGAGGTAATGACTTGGTATAGCAGGGGTAGACTGAAGTGGGTAAGGAGGAGGAGGGACAGATTTGTGCCCCTTTTGTGTGGCTTTTAGGTGCTCTTGCCAATGGGCTGAGTGGTTGGACGTTACATGCTGTACTAAGCACGTGGTACCCCAAATGGCTGGTGTTTTTGCCATGTTTGATGTGCCTGAGGCACAGTTTGCAGATAACAACAGTGCGATCTGCTGCAGATGTGCTGAAAAAGGCCCAGCAAGCGGAGCTTTGGGGAGTGAGCCGGGAGAGAACAGCTGTAGAATATGATAGAATAGGGTGTCTGCTCTCTACTCTTTCTTGATGTCGGCCTCCTTGGGGTTGTGTTGCCTCACCTTCAGTTTCCTGCTCTGCTCTATCTGGCACCCAAGTCGCATCAGTAACCTCATCAGCATCATCATCATCATCTCCATCTCCTCCATCATCATTACCACTGGAAACAACTTGCCAATGCACTGCGGCTGGGGGAACATGAATGCCAATTTGTCTACCAGTGTTCTCCACTCTCTCTAGGCTTAGGTTCCTGTCATCCTCAACCTCAGAACCAACATCTGAATCCAGTAATGGCTGGGCATCATCAAGGAGCAAGTGGCTGACCCTGTGGTCAAATAACTCAGCTGACTTCTCCTCCATGGCTAATGTTGGGGCTATGGCAGGAATAGATGTGGACAAGGAGACAGGTTTATCCACTCTGGAAACTGCAGGGGACTGCACACTTGTCTCTGCTTGCATGACAGAGGATGAGGAAGGTTTAGTAAGCCAGTCCACCACCTCCTCTGCATGCTGTGGCTGGATAGCACGGGCAAACTCACTAAACAGAGGAAATGATGCCCTGCCTGAGGACTGACCACCACGTCCACCTTTGCCTGTGGACACATTTGTTGCTGGCCCCCTTACAGTGCCAAGGGAATGTCTGCCTCTGCTTCTTGTCCTCCCAGACATTATTGAGAGGGAGGGGGCGGTGCTTATTAGCAAATGTTAAGAAGAAGTGGAAATCTGTATGTGGGTGTACTTTAATCAATGTAAAGTGGTGTTTGGTGCACTTTAATTTGAGTACTCACACTACACAGACACACTCCACGGATACACTATAATATACTGCAATATAATGTGCCAAACGTACAGTGACGCACAAAACTATATGGCGTTAAACTTACAGTAACCCACAAAACTTACAGTAACGCACACAGAAGTAAATGGCGTTAAACTTGCAGTAACGCACACATAATTATATGGCACTAAACTGGCAGTAACGCACTTTGAACTATATGGCGTTAAACTGGCAGTAACACACACAGAAGTAAATTGAGTTAAACTGACAGTAACGCACTTAGAACTATATGGCGTTAAACTGGCAGTAACGCACACAGAAGTAAATGGCGTTAAATTTGCAGTAACGCACACATAACTATATGGCGTTAAACTGGCAGTAACGCACTTAGCACTATATGGCATTAAACTGGCAATAATGCACTTAGAACTATATGGCGTTAAACTGGCAGTAACATACACAGAAGTAAATGGCGTTAAACTGGCAGTAAAGATGTATGGGGTGTTCCCGCACTACCACAGAGGTGAATGGACACGACTGTGACCCACTACTGCAAACACCTAGGGGTGATTTAGTGCCCAGGTAAGTGAATATACAGTTGCAAGAAAAAGTATGTGAACCCTTTGGAATGATATGGATTTCTGCACAAATTGGTCATAAAATGTGATCTGATCTTCATCTATGTCACAACAATAGACAATCACAGTCTGCTTAAACTAATAACACACAAAGAATTAAATGTTACCATGCTTTTATTGAACTAACCATGTAAACATTCACAGTGCAGGTGGAAAAAGTATGTGAACCCTTGGATTTAAAACTGGTTGAACCTCCTTTGGCAGCAATAACTTCAACCAAACATTTTCCTGTAGTTGCAAATCAGACGTGCACAACGGTCAGGAGTAATTGTTGACCATTCCTCTTTACAGAACTGTTTCAGTTCAGCAATATTCTTGGGATGTCTGGTGTGAATCGCTTTCTTGAGGTCATGCCACAACATCTCTATCGGGTTGAGGTCAGGACTCTGACTGGGCCACTCCAGAAGGCGTATTTTCTTCTGTTTAAGCCATTCTGTTGTTGATTTACTTCTATGCTTTGGGACGTTGTCCTGTTGCAACATCCATCTTCTATTGAGATTTAGCTGCTGGACAGATGGCCTTAAGTTCTCCTGCAAAATGTCTTGATAAACTTGGGAATTCATTTTTCCTTCGGTGATAGCAATCTGTCCAGGCCCTCACGTAGCAAAGCAGCCCCAAACCATGATGCCCCTACCACCATACTTCACAGTTGGGATGAGGTTTTAATGGTGTGCTGTGCCTCTTTTTCTCCACACATAGTGTTGTGTGTTTCTTCCAAACAACTCAACTTTGGTTTCATCTGTCCACAGAACATTTTGCCAGTACTGCTGTGGAACATCCAGGTGCTCTTGTGCAAACTGTAAACGTGCAGCAATGTTTTTTTTGGACAGCAGTGGCTTCCTCTGTGGTATCCTCCCATGAAATCCATTCTTGTTTAGTGTTTTACATATCGTAGATTCGCTAACATGGATGTTAGCATATGCCAGAGACTTTTGTAAGTCTTTAGCTGGCACTCTAGGATTCTTTTTCACCTCATTGAGCAGTCTGCGCTGTGCTCTTGCAGTCATCTTTACAGGATGGGCACTCCTAGGGAGAGTAGCAGCAGTGCTGAACTTTCTCCATCCATAGACAATTTGTCTTACCGTGGACTGATGAACAGCAAGGCTTTTGGAGATACTTTTATAACCCTTTCCAGCTTTATGCAAGTCAACAATTCTTAGTCGTTGGTCTTCTGAGAGCTCTTTTGTGCGAGGCATCATTCACATCAGGAAATGCTTCTTGTGAAAAACAACCCAGAACTGGTGTGTGTTTTTTATAGGGCAGGGCAGCTGTAACCAACACCTCCAATCTCATCTCATTGATTGGACTCCAGTTGGCTGACACCTCACTCCAATTAGCTCTTGGAGATGTCATTAGTCTAGGGGTTCACATACTTTTTCCACCTGCACTGTGAATGTTTACATGGTGTATTCAATAAAAAACATGGTAACGTTTAATTCTTTGTGTGTTATTAGTTTAAGCAGACTGTCATTGTCTATTGTTGTGACTTAGATGAAGATCAGATCACATTTTATGACCAATTTGTGCAGAAATCCATATCATTCCAAAGGGTTCACATACTTTTTCTTGCAACTGTATAATGTGTAATGATGTTGCTCTATGGTGTGGGATAATATACAGGTGTGCTAATACAAGCGCTAAACAACAGGTAAATGATACAAATTGTAATAAAGTGTACACACACACAATCACAAATTGCTGATGAGCTGCTAATATGAAAAAATCCTGTAAAACTGCAGCAAAAATTGAGCCTCACATCAGTGGGCGTGCACAAATAAATAGTCAAACAGAGTGCTTAATTAACATAACTCCATTTTGGAAAAACTGGTGCAGTCCCAGCATGAACAAAAGAGGTGATTTAGAAAAAAATGTTTTTTTCCTTATGCTACTCAGTGTAAATGAAAACAGCAGAGGTGTCACTTCTTCCACAGTGCAAACACCTATGTGCAGGGTGGCCTCTCACCTTAGCGTTAAACTGGCAGTAACACACTTAGAACTATATGGTGTTAAACTGGCAGTTAAGCACACAGAAGTAAATGGCGTTAAACTGGTAGCAATGCACTTGAAACTATATTGCGTTAAACTGGCAGTAACGCACACAGAAGTAAATGGCGTTAAACTGGCAGTAACGCACTTAGAACTATATAGCGTTAAACTGGCAGTAACGCACACAGAACTGTATGGCGTTAAACTGGCAGTAACGCACACAGAAGTAAGTGGCATTAAACTTGCAGTAACGCAATCAAATAGACGGTGTTCCACCGTCACTACACTGATGCTATCCCTACTCTAGCTATACACTAATGTAAATATTACTGACACAGTCTCACTACACTACACTGAAACTATCAGAGCTGTCCCTACTCTAGCTATACACTAATGTAAATATTACTGACACGGCCTCACTACACTGAAACTATCTGAGTTGTCCCTACTCTACATATGCACTAATGTACGTATGAATGACATGGTCTCACTACACTACAGTGAAACTATCTGAGCTGTTCCTACTCTAGCTGCACACTATGCAAAGCTGAATGATGGTCCTCCTCACTACAGTCACACTATCCCTAGACTGACACTAAACTAATATTCTACACTGACAATTGAAGCAAAATAGCACAGTTTAGCACATTGACTAACTAATAGCATTGAACAGAGCCCTGTTCTATCTCTCTCCAGCCGAAATCACACTGAAAATGGCTGCCATTGAAATAATACTTTTATACTGTGGGGCATGAATGAGCCATGATTGGATAAAGTCATAATGATAGTGTCCAATTATGACTCTGACAGTGCCCTGTGCCCTGATTGTCTAAAACGTTCACTGCTTCAGCCAATCAGGGCTTGCAATGCATTGTTCAGGGCCGCATTGCATTTTGATCTCTTCGGGGGGGCGAACAAATGGTTGAATGTCCCGTTTGTTCGCCGAACGACCGAACAGCGAAACTTCGACCCGAACTTATGCTCGGGCCAAACCGTTCGCCCATCCCTACAAATAAGCACATTGGGGTGGCTTGGGAAGAAAAGACTTCCATTCATTATGAAAAGTTAAATTCTGCCTGAAAAGGTGAATCTAGCTTTTAATGTGAACCTGTGTTCACTCTGAGCTCCCATAAAGCTCTGTGTCTTAAAATTTCCTGTGCATGGTTCGATGTTTGACATACACATAGGATCGCTTCCCTTCTTTTGGTAAATCAGGCCCATGGGATTGATTTACTGAAGTCAAATAGACTGTTCATTTAGCAAGGGGATTTTTCCTCACCTTAGTGAATGAGGTGAAGCTCAGTTGCTTCCATGCACAAGCAAAAATAACTTTTTTAAAAAATTTCCTTGCTCATCATTGGGTAGTCTGTGCAAAATTAATTTTCTCCACATCCACTAAGCAAAGGGAAAATTCCCATTGCAAAATGAGCAGTCTAAGTTTTTAGTAAATCAATTCTATAATCTCTTCTATTTGACAGAGAAAAAAAACCCTCCTTAGTTATTAGAGGCTTATTTATTTCTGCCACAAAAAAGGAAAGTCCCATTTAGTTGTATGTTACCGCGCCATTTTCTTGATTAAAGCAAATGTAAAATATTATTATAAAATCTTGACCCATAAATTTCAATTTTTGTTACAATAAATAATAGTAATTAACAAAAGCCTTCACTATATATAACACACTTCCTTAATGTGGCAAATACTTTCCTAACAAAACGAGGGTGCGTCAACCCAAGGCCACTGTTAGAAATCTACCTGAACAACATGTAAGAGATCAAAGATCACCGGGGTGCAACACTTTTTTAAGGTCTGTAATATGTGTAATGCACAATGTAGAGGTCAGTAGTAACACAGAGTTCAGGGATTATCATCATTATATTATATAGGATTTATATAGAACCAACAGTTTGCACATCGCTTTACGGGATCAATAGTAAGACACAGTGTGCAGGGGTAAGGAGTAAGTAAGGCAGAGTGCAGGGGTTAGTAGGAAGTAACAGAGTTTAGGAGTCAGTAATTGACTAACTGAGTGACTTAGGGTGGACTAGTATGACTCACAGGCAGCAACAGAGTTTAGGGGTCAGTAGCAAGTAACACAAAATTCACGGGGTCAGTAGTAAGTAAGAGTGCAGGGTTCAGTAGTAAATAACACAAAGGGAGCAGGGCAGTAGTAAGCTGGAAGCCAAGCCTGTGTGTTTTTCTGGGTCAGGGTTGAGTGACTTAACGAGGCTGTTGGAGGCCTTTTAGAGTAGCACTCTAGTCTGGGCGGGGTGAACTCAGGCCCAGGCCCGGGTGCGGAATGAACCCCTTCGCATGACACATAGAGGGATCCTGACCAAGAGGCATGGGAGCAAGGAGAGGACAGCAGGAGAACACTGCACGGCAAAACTCCAGGGAGAAAGACAGCCAGGAGGGCTGGTGAGTGTTACATTTGGAAGACTGAGTCTGGGAGGACTGTGGAATTTTAGCCAGGAAGGCTAGTGAAAGGGGCAGCTGCAGCTAGGCGGGCTGGCAGTGCCTGAAGAGGTGGTATTGGGAGCAGTAGCCACAGGAATAGAACAGCTAAGTACTAAAGACTTCTTTTTCTGCTACACTACCAAAGGGGACCGCAGTCCCTGACTGCAAAGGGCATTCGCTCTGGATCTGCCTAAGTCTGTGTTGGATCAATTTGTAAGTACTAGCTGGTCCTGGGACATACAGTTCTACAAGCAAGATTATGCTGGAGGTAGAAGAGAAGTTTATATATACTGGATATATATAGTTGTGTCCCTGAAGAACTCCTTGTTGATCAAGTGGGCATCCTATAATAAACCTATTCCCATCCAAGTTTAATTCCCCTAATAAAATACAAAAAGAAGGGACTGATTCCTGACTCCAGTGTGTGTGGAAAATTTGTGTGCCTGGCTGTGCAGGGTGGGAGATACCCATATTCACCAGCGGCTCTTACAGGTGTAGCATCCTCTAGTAGTGTGCTAGAGAGGATAGGTAAATTTAGGCAGGCCTAGATAGTTGCTAGGCCTGTTTGTTTTCATTCTGGGCTGGGAGTGGCTCAGGGTAGTGCTGGGTGACTCACAGGCGGTGTCACATGGGCCTCCCACTTCTTTCCAGAATCTTCTGGTGCTTTCTGGAAAGAGAGGTGGAGAGGGGAAGTGAAGCCACCTGGGGCTATTTGAGGAGCCCTGACCAATCACTAACCTGGATTGGCAAGTGGCAGGCTTCCTCAAATACCCAGGGTCAGCCCAGCTGGGGAAGAGTTGTCGGATGGGAGAGGCCGTGAGGGAGCTCCCCCAGTTTGGGCAGTGACCTTGGCCTGGGCTCGGGTGCAGTGGAGACCACTTTCAAGAAAATGTGAAAAGGTCCTGGACTGGAGGCAGAAGAGAGAGCAAGGAGATGACAGCGGGAGAGAGCGCTGCTGAGAGACTTCAGGGAGGATAACTGGTCGCAGCCAAGAGGGCTGGTGAGTAAGGTGCAGTCAGGAGGATTGGGGAGGCACACCTGAGAGGACTGGGAGCTTGCAGTCAAAGATGGGGGCAGAACAAGAAGAGTGGACTGTGGTGGAAGGGGCAGTGGAAAGGTAGCTGCAGCCAGAGGTTCTGGCAGGGTCTGAAGAGGGCTACCTGGGATCAGTAGCCGTAGTTAGTACAGCTGGCACAGAGACTTTCTACAATTTTTCTCTGCTACACCATAGGGGCCCGCGGCCCCTGCCTGCAAAGGGTGTTTGCTAAGGCCTGGCTGAGTAAGTGATAGGCTTCAAGCATAGTTAAAAGAAAGGTTTGGGACTTTAAATGAGACGTAGGTCACACATCTCCATCCATGGCAATGGTAATAAAAGAGGAGGTTTGGGACTTTGAGTGAGGTGGGCTTGTGAGATCAAAGGATCAGTCAAGTTTAAGCAAATATATCTTTATTTATGGCGTATAGATTCAATCATATGGTATATGCCCAAAGGTAGTGGGCGAGCATGAGTAAATCGCATAGGCGGTAGTCAAGATATATAAAAATGTCACAACCACATGGGGGTGCAACCCAATGGTGCTGATATAAAACAAACATATAAATACCATAGTCTCTGATCACTGGTAAAAAAGTACTTATATAAGGAGATTGGTGCATATCGTAGGCCCGGCACGTTTCGTGTGGATGCACACTCTTCAGGGGCAATGCGCCGAGATCTACAAAAAATATATACATATAGAAGACTTCAATTAAACTAGAATGAAGGAATGGGCTTTGAGGGCATGTGGTAAGATTAAAAAATATATATTTTATTGTTACAAAAGAGGCACAATAAGTCCACATAAAACACACAACATGAATTGTGAAAGGTTAAAACCACAAATGACAAGATAATAAATGTGACATGAACCAAAACGGTGTCCTCGTGGGGACCTGAGGTCCTATGGCTCAGACCCCAACGGAGAATGTGCAAAATGCAACCAGCAGATATGGTATCCCTATAAGTATGTACGATGTAATGAGAATATATCATATGTCATAAACTCTTATAGATACAATACAGGGAAAAGGAGATGATAACCAATCATGCTGGAAGTCTTGGTAAGATGAAATCTGTACAAAGGCTAGACTAGTTTTGCGCTGTAGAATAGCGCTTCTTCTGGAGCTTACGGAATCATTTTAGCAAAGGAATACATTTATGTCAGTATATCTGAAAACAGGCAATGTATATACATAGGTGCAATGTTATTATATACGCAATAATACAGTGTAAACAACACTTACAATCCTGGTAAAGTACAAAAGCTAAGTGTGCTCTCAAATGGCCGGAGCAAAGGGGGCAGCTGCTCATCCACCCGAGTCCTGTCCACAAAAAGATCAGACGGGCCAGCAAATCCAACAGCAAGACAGATATGGGGGCCTACATAAGGTATATTAAACAGGATTTAAATAACTGAAAGATTGACATGGTAAGAAGGATAAGTCACAAATTTGGTCATAAAATAGAATATATGGTAAAGAAAAGGAGGTAAAACTTACTTGAGACAAAACGGTGATAAAATAAAGGGGCTAATAAGGTGATCTACTGAAATGTCAATAATAACTAATGTAGCTATAAGAATAATAGAGTTCATATATGTACGGTGGTGATATCTTGTGCCAGAGCCACCTCCCTGAAACAGGTGCCAATGGAAAAGAATTTTCCCACCCAGGAACGCTCTGTAGGAATCAAGTGAAATACAGTATACAAGATATTATTTATAGCCAGGGCAAAGGTTAAATGGTATGAGTGTACAAATATGAAAAGCGTGTTGGAAACTAGGCTCTGAACACTCACTGGATTATGTACAGTGTTCTGTGAAGTTAAGCCCGCAATTGTCTCGATGCCTTCTGGTAATTTCGGCTGTCTGTGTGTATGAGTACAGACTGCCTATTTATATGGGTCCCAATCAATGGCGTCTAAATGAGAACACATCGCCTCAGGGGGTCGGCGTGTGATGTCACCGACCTGGCTGAAGCTTTCCGTGCGTGCGCCCAATCAACCCCGCGCGTGCGCGACCTCAAAGGCCCGGAAGAGGACCAAAAGGGACATGGGGGGATTGGTGCCAGCGGGGGAAGGAAAGGGAAAGACACCAGGGAGCTCCCCCTGGCATGCAGACCCTGCGCAGCAGCGATCTCCTCCAAGAGACCTGGGGAGATACGTCAATGGCGCTTGCAGCTGCATACCTGCCCCAAAGCTGGACCACACCGGAACATCAGGCAAGAGGACAAGATTAAGGCATGGATGCTCCGGCAATGGAGGCATCAGGAAGCTAAGATGTTCATATAAAAATATATAAATACAATGCATAGGAGTCAAATCCCAAAGGGTCAGACTGAGATGCATGCGTGCTGGCAAAAATCATAATGTATAAAATACACAAAAAATACAAAAAACAATAACATAGTAATGAAAATCACTTTTTTGTTATATTACAAGATCAAGGATCAGTAATCAATAAGAGTCAGTGAACAAATGGAAAAAAGAACCACAGAGAAGAGAGTAAGACAGAGAGAATGTACGCAGGGTGTATATTGAAACATACCTTAGCTAGTGGTATGGATACTATAAAAATATGTAACAAAGGGGCCATATGTCAGCACTGAATAATCTATAAACGGGGGAGAGAGGGAACATAATGTATACACACCACAAGGGAAGTGACTACAGAAAAGGTTTATATGAAAGGATCTCATTGAGGCCAGGGGGCTTGGTGGCCTCCAGGCACTCAATCCAGAGGGTCTCCCTTTGTAGAATAGTTTTGTCCCATGGGCCACCTCTAGGGTTTGGGGGACAGTTTCCAAAACCAGAAACTTCCTTACTTGTGTGTTGAATATATATAGGTATAGGTCTGATATAGGTCCAGATGTCGACCGACCGGGGTGAACATCTTTCCATTGCCTGAGCAATAAACATGGTCCCCCATGCGCTGGCGTAATTGACAAATGGTCTTGCCAATGTAAAAGGAACCGCACACACAGACCATGAAATAGACCAAATCCTGAGTGTGACAGTCTGCAAAGAACTTAGGATGAAAAATTTCCCCATTGAGGAGTAAAAATTGGGTCCCCTCCCACATGTCCCACATTGGAAAATGCCCCTGGTAGTAGTGCCATGGGAATGTGAGGGGTTGTAATGACTCTAAGTGAGATAATCCCTCAGAGATGTATTCCGACGGAATACAATCTCAGGGTCTGGTTTAACATATTTTGTGATTATGGGGTCTTCCGTGAGAAGGTGCCAATGTGAGTATGAATTTGACAGTTGGTTCAGATTTGGATTGTGATGGCGCAGACTTTTTATATACAAGGTGGTCCCTGTCGTGGGAGAAAGACTTGTGAAAGGCTATCTTGAGCAGAGATGTACTGTAGCCACGTGTCAATAACCTAATACGCAAGGAGGCAGCCTGCACATAAAAATCATCCAGTTTTGTGCAGTTTTGTCTAAGCCGAAGGTTTTGCGCATAGGGTATATTGTGTTTCAGATGCGCCGCGTGTGCACTATGGGCATGGATTGCCTGCTGTCTCCTTGCAGTAGAGACTCATGGCTATAGATCCTGTAGTATCTATATAGATGGAAAGATCCAAAAATGTAATGAAATGGGGGTCAAAATTCAACGTAAGTTTTAAGTTGAATTGGTTTTTGTTAAGGTGATCTATGAATGGATGTAGGTAATTCACGGTTCCAGTCCATATAATGAAGATGTCATCAATAAAATGAAACCAACATAGGGCTTGATCTGTAAAGGCACTCAAGGTGTCATCCGCAAAGTGTCTTTCTCCCCCCCCCCCCCCCCCCAGGTACAGGTTCACATCTATCTTTATCTAATAGACTATTTATGGGATTGTTTTTGGTTCTTTTTGGATTATTTTTCATGAACTCTGCCAGGACCTAACATGGTTCATTATATTATTTGAAGTGCTGATGAACTTATTTATGTTTATTTCTTTGTTTATACCTGAACAATCTGCTGGCTGCTTCATACTTCTCTACAGTACTGTTTAAGCTTAAGCGTGGATTTCACAATTTTTTTTTTTTATTTCCTATTGCCAAGATAAGCTACCAGTTAATGCATTTAATTACTTTAAAGTGCTTGCAATGTCTTGTTTTTTTTTTAACCACTTAACAACGGCGTTGTGTACATTTACTGCTGCAGAGTGGCAGCGTAATGCAAATCACCGTCTATAAACGGTGATTCACACAGGCGCGGCTAGGGGACAAGCACACAGTGTGGCCGCGGGTCAGGCAAACTCGATGTCCTCCCGCAACTCGCAATCGCCTACTACAGAGGAAGAATGGGAAACCGCCGATTGATGTAAACAAGGCGGTTCCCCATTCTGACGGGCGGCATCTAAGAGATCTACTGTCCACTGTCACTGGGATCAGTTAGATCTGTTATGCCCCTGCCAGCCCAGCCCCCACACAGTTAGAACACGCCTAGGGAATACAGTTAAACCCTTCATTGCCCCCTGAAGTTTAACCCCTTCCCTGCCAATGACATTTATACAGTAATCAGTGGCTATTTTAGATCTGATCGCTGTATAAATGTCAATGGTCCCAAAAAAGTGTCAGAAATGTCATACATGTCTGCCGCAATATCGCAGTCCCGATAAAAATCGCAGATCGCCGCCATTACTAGTAAAAAAAAAGTAAAAACACCATAAATTAATTCTCATGGTTTGTGGAAACTTTTGCGCAAACCAATCAAAATACATCAATCGCAATTTTTTTACCACAATTATGAGGACGTATATATATCGGTCAAAACTGATGAATACTTTTTTTATATATTTCTTTTGGATATGTATTATAGCAAATACTAAAAAATATAGTTTTTTTTTTAAATTGTCGCTATTTTTTTTGTTTATAGCGGGGATCAGAAGTGCTGCAGAGGTGATCAGATACCACCAAAAGAAAATTCTAAGAGAGGGATAGGCGACATTCCACTGATGAATTCAGCAGCTTGCAAATTTATTGATCATACAGCCATATACAGGATAAGGTGGTAGATGCATTTCACTCATTCCCCACGAGCTTAATCATTACAAGGACGGTATGCAAGTGATCAGCTATTTGAGGTCACAGCCCTAATAGGCAAAACCCCAGACAGCTGATAACAATTAACATAATTGTACAAAAACATATGACATATGATTACATTATTAGTGACAAATATGTTCTGGCAAGAAAAAACAATTAGGAAGCAACAGCCCAAAGTGATGATATTAATTGAAGCAAAAAAAAATACAAATATATCAACCACAACATATACTAACAAATTGCAAACAAAAAAACAGAAAAGAAAACATAATATAAGAATAGTACTCAATCAATATATATATTGGTACATAATATATGAGAAAATAATAAAAAAACTGGATGAAATCCATGGTACAGCCAAAGGCTTATTGTTACAATATATCACCTGTATGTCACATCATTTGGCGCTAGGTTGCAACAATATTGTTACATGATGTGAGGTTTGGTTGACATATGTTGCACGGTAAAAATCTTTAGCCAATGTCAAAGAAGAACCTCATTTCATCCATGTACCAGGGACATTGACACCAATCGGAATCTTGGAACCAATCAGATTCTTTTAGAATCTATTTCCACAAGGATGATTGTTAACCTCTCTGTAAAATAAATAGAAATGATTCCCAAAAAGAGAAAATAAGAAACTTTCTGGAAACTGTGTATATAAATCACCCAAGTTAGGTTAAAACTGTCATATATTACCTCATCAATTATTAAGTATACCTATATCATTAGTAGTAATAAGTTCCAGAGCTTCTATTAGGTTCAGCCCGAAAAGAAATGAACTGAACAATCAATAATTGACAAGTCAAAGTCCATTTTAGATCTGATCGCTGTATAAATGTCAATGGTCCCAAAAAAGTGTCAGAAATGTACGACACGTCCGCTGCAATATCGCAGTCATGATAAAAATCGCAGATCGCCACCATTACCAGTAAAAAAAAGTAAAAACACCATAAATTATTTCTCATGGTTTGTAAACGTGGCAACTTTTGTGCAAACCAATCAATATACACGATTTTTACCACAAATATGAGGAAGTATATATATTGGCCAAACCTGATGAATACATTTTTTTTTATTTTTTTTTGGATATGCAAAAAGTAAAAAATATATATTTTTTTCAAAATTGTCACTATTTTTTTGTTTATAGCAGTGATCAGAAGTGGCGCAGAGGTGATCA
This sequence comes from Glandirana rugosa, assembly GCA_018402905.1. Taxonomy (NCBI): domain Eukaryota; kingdom Metazoa; phylum Chordata; class Amphibia; order Anura; family Ranidae; genus Glandirana; species Glandirana rugosa. The sequence goes on along the minus strand of BLSH010313660.1, from coordinate 306,227 downwards.
AATACCACCAAAATAAATCTCTATTTGTGGGGAAAAAAGGATGTCAATTTTGTTTGGATACAACCTCGCATGATCGTGCAATTGTCAGTTAAAGCGACGCAATGCCTAATCGCAAAAAGTGCTCTGGTCCTAATGTGGGAAATCCTTCTGGGGCTGAAGTGGTTAAATAACAAATATGTTATACTTACCTGCCCTGTGTAGTGGTTTTACACAGAGCAGCCTCCTCCTCCTCCTCTCAGGTCCCTCTTCGCTGCTCCTGGCCCCTCCCTCCTGTCAAGTGCTCCCACAGCAAGCAGCTTGCTATGGGGGCACCCGAGCCAAGCTGCAGCTCCTTTGAGCCATTCAGACACAGAGCTGCCATTCTGCCCAGCCCCCCTCCTGATTGGGTAACAGTTTTGCCAACCTACCAAACTGAAATTTACTGGTGCAACACCCAAAATTTACTAGCACAGCCAAGTTTTTACTTGCATTTCAAAAGGTTACAAAATTACAGTTTTAAGTGCAAATTTCGGTATTTAAGCTACAAACAACTACAATATTTTTTTTTACAGTAAGGCAGGTTATAACCCATCAGTTTTTTTGTCACTTATGTCCACAGAGAGAGTTTGAAAAACTGCTTTTGCCCCCACGGAGAGAAACCGCTTTTACCCCCACAGAACAAGACACCAATTTTGCCCCCACAAAAAGGGGCTGCTTTTGCTCTCCCACGGGGAAAGAGAGAGAGAGAGCGACTGAGAGATCGCTTTTGCCTCTACAGCGAGAGAGAGACCACTTTTGCCCCCAAAAAGAGGGGCTGCTTTTGCCTCAACAGAGAGAGGCCACTTTTGACCTTCCAGAGAGAAAGACTGCTTTTGCCCTCCAAGAGAGAGAGAGCAAGCAAGAGAGAGATCGCTTTTGCCCCTACAGAGAGAGAGAGACTGCTTTTGCTCCCCAGGAAAAGAGAGGCCGCTTTTGCCCCCAGAGAGACAGGCCGCTTTTGCCCCCAGAGAGAGAGAGAGGCTGCTTTTGACCCCAGAGAGAGAGGCCACTTTTGCCCCAGAGAGAGAGTGGCTGCTTTTGCCCCCAGAGATAGTGAGGCCACTTTTGCCCCAGAGAGAGAGAGAGAGAGGCCGCTTCTGCCTCCAGAGAGAGAGAGGAAAAGAGAGAGAGAGAGGCCGCTTTTGCCCCAGAGAGCGAGAGGCCACTTTTGCCCCCAGAGAGAGAGAGGCTGCTTTTGCCCCCAGAGAGAGAGAGAGACACCACGCTTTCCCCTCAGAGAGAGGGACACTGCTTTTGTCCCCAGAGAGAGAGAGAGGTGCTGCTTTTGTCCCCAGAGGGAGAGGTGCTGCTTTTGTCCCCAGAGAGAAAGAGAGAGAGAGACACTGCTTTTGTCCCCAGAGAGAGAGAGAGACGCTGCTTTTGTCCCCAGAGAGAGAGAGACCGCTTTTGTCCCCAGAGAGAGACTGCTTTTGTCCCGAGAGAGAGAGAGAGAGAGAGAGATGCTGCTTTTGTCCCCAGAGAAAGAGAGAGAGACATGCTGATTTTGTCCCCAGAGAGAGAGAGAAATGCTCCTTTTGTTGAGAGAGAGAGAGAGAGAGAGAGAGAGAGAGAGATGCTGCTTTTGTCCCCAGAGAGAAAGAGAGAGATGCTGTTTTTGCCTGCAGAGAGAGCGAGACATCACTTTTGCCCCCAGAGAGAGAGAGACATTGCTTTCGTCCCCAGAGAGAGAGAGAAAAAAATGCTGCTTTTGCTCCAGAGAGAGAGAGAGAGAGAGAGAGAGAGAGAGAGATGCTGCTTTTGTCCCCAGAGAAAGAGAGAGAGAGAGATGCTGATTGTGTCCCCAGAGAGAAAGAGAAACGCTCCTTTTGTCCCGAGAGAGAGAGCGAGATGCTGCTTTTGTCCCCAGAGAGAAAGAGAGATGCTGTTTTTGCCTGCAGAGAGAGTGAGATGCCTCTTTTGCCCTCAAAGAGAAAGACACTGATTTTGTCCCCAAAGAGAGAGAGAGAGAGAGAGAGAGAGATGCTGCTTTTGCCCTCAGAGAGAGAGAGATGCTGCTTTTGTCCCCAGAGAGAGGGAGATGCTGCTTTTGTCCCCAGAGAGAGCGAGAGAGACCACTTTTGCCCCCAGAGAAAGAGAGAGACTGCTTTTGCCCCCACAGAGAGAGACAGAGAGACTGATTTTGCCCTCTCAAAGAGAGAGAGCAAGAGAGAGACACCACTTTTGCCCCTACAGAGAGAGAGAGAGGCCACTTTGCCCCCAGAGAAAGAGAGGCCACTTTGCCCCCAGAGAAAGAGAGGCTGCTTTTGCCCCCAGAGACAGAGGCCACTTTTGCCCAGAGAGAGAGAGAGAGAGAGAGAGAGAGAGACACTGCTTTTGTCCCCAGAGTGAGAGAGAGAGAGGCACTGCTTTTGCCCCCAGAGTGAGAGAGAGACAGACGCCGCTTTTGCCCCCAGAGAGAGAGAGAGATATGTTGCTTTTGCCCCCAGAGAGAGAGAGAATTGCCGCTTTTGTCCAGAGAGGGAGAGACCACTTTTACCCCCAGAGAGAGAAGTCCACTTTTGCCCTCAGAGAGAGAGGCCACTTTTGCCCCAGAGAGAGACACTGCATTTGCCCCCACAGAGACACCACATTTGCTCCCCAAAGAGAGACACCGCATTTGCCATCCACAGAGAGACACCGCATTTGCCACCCACAGAGAGACACCACATTTGCCTCCCACAGAGACTGCTTTTGCCCCCCACAGAAAAAGAGCATCAGGCTGCAGTGCCCAGCAAACAAACTGCTGCCCCCTCCTGGCTCAGCGAAGACCAGATATGGGCACATTTGAAAATCACTGACTCCAACAGCATTTCAGCAGTGCAATACAGATGACCTCCATGAAAGTGACAGTCTCCAGGCAGTCCAGGCCCCCAACAGCCCACCAATTCCTGGCTCAGGGACAAGAGGGAAGCATGCATCTTATCTTTTACATGTTTAACTTTCAGTGCACTGCCCCATTGCACTGTGTAATTAACTGGTGGCAATCAGAAATATCATATATTACCCTGAAATTGCCTTCACCTTAGCAGTGGTCACATTCTGCACCTGTCACAACCAGAGGAATTCTGATCTATTGAAGGGTTAAATGTTCCAATTTGTGTTTCTGTACCACAGACATCTTTGTGACCAGTGTGACAAGGGCATCAGATTCTGCAGGGCCGACCGCTGTTGTTCCATGCACAGGCATCCATTTACAGCTGTGTTAAGATCCACTGGAGGTGCTTCTTCCTCAGGGCTGCCTTTGTCCTCCCTCTGAATAGTTTTCATGCTTTGTATCATCCTGACAGTTTAAGCAGATGGGTGAGCGTAGGGTGGGAGAAAGTAACAGCAGAGCCCCTAAAGCTGTGCTATATCACTCTGCCAACCGGGGCTAGAACTTCCAACGTATCATCGGAAGATGTGGCCCAGCCACCTACATGCTGAAATTTTTTTAAAAAAAGAGTTCCTACTTTGGTGAAGGCACCTGAGCCCTTCTGATGAAATTATGGGGGCCAAGGAAATGTGATTTGTTTACTGCTAGGAGCCAGTCAAGCATTGCAAACTGCATGCACATTATAATGTAACATGAAGCTGCTGAGCCCTCTGGTAAATTGATGGGGCTCGGGCCCCCTACAGGAGGACTGGTGGTATCCCCTTATCGGTGGCCCTGCTATAAAATAAAAACATTATCAGAACTTTATTAAAACATATATCAAGGACTGTAAATATGTTTTTACTTATAGGGAGTGGCTGAAATATGAATAAATTACATTAATATGAAGTGCTTTTTTTACCAAGTGGGCTTAGCACTTTACTTGCATTCTTTATTATTTCATTAGGTATCTTATGTACTTATTTTCATACACCCCTAACAAAGCTCTTGATTTATAGAGCGAAACATGTTGGGCTCCTTGTTTTTTTTTTTAATTTAGTTTGGGGACACGTGATTCATTTATGGGGGAGGCTATGGACTCCTAGGTTGATTTACTTTTTGGTGGTTTTCATTGTGCAACACCAAAGTAATTGCTAGAGGGTATGTGGAGAGCGAGGAGGGGCGATTGGTTATCTTTGAGATCGCTGTTTATAATCCCCTCCATTTACATGAATGGTAGCTGCCAGGTTGCAAGAGATTTGGTGAAAATAGGGCGGGTCCAGTTCGATACCATTCTTTCCTTTCCTGCAAATTATTGAAGCATGCATTTTAATAATTCTTTTACCACTCTGGATCATAAAGGGATATAGATCAGTGGTTTCTCACCACTGTATGTTTAACCACTTCACAACCGGAAGGATTTCCCATGTTAGGACCAGAGAACTTTTTGCGATTCGGCACTGCGTCTATTTAACTGACAATTGCGAGGTTGTGCGACGTTGTACCCAAACAAAATTTGCATCCTTTTTTTCCCACAAATAGAGCTTTTGGTTTTGGTGGTATTTGATCACCTCTACGTCATTTTTGATCACCGCTATAAACAAAAAAAGAGTGAAAATTTTGCACAAAAAACAATATTTCTTAGTTTTTGCTAAAATAAATATAAAAAAAATATATATAAAAAAACATTATTTATTCATAAGTTATGGATGATTTATATTCTTCCTATTTTTGGTAAAAAAAAAAATCACAATCAGCATTTATTGATTGGTTTTCGCAAAAGTTGCCGCCTTTACAAACCATGAGAATTCATTTCTTGCGTTTTTACAATTTTTTTTTTGCTGGTAACGATGGCAATCTGCAATTTTTATCAGGCCTGCAATATTGGGGCGGACATGTCAGACATTTTTGACACTTTTTTGGGACCAATGACATTTATACAGCGATCAGAAATTTAAATGTCCACTGATTACTGTATAAATGTCATTGGCAGTGAAGGGGTTAACCTGAGGTGTTCTAACTGTGAGGGGGCTGGGTTGTCAGGGGCACCAGAGATCCAACGGATCCCAGTGACAGGGATCAGTAGATCTCTGTCATGCTTCCTGACAGCGCGGGGAACCCGCATGTTTACATCGGCGGTTCCCCGTATTTCTCCTCTCCTAAACATTCGCGGCTCGCCGCAGAGTGTGGCAGAGTGCATGCACTACGCTGCCATGGTGCAGCAGTTAAAATACGCAAGCCGGTCGGGAACCAGCTAAATTGGACTCTCCTCTGCAGTATACCCTGGTTTGGGCATTGCAGTCTGTTTATCCTTTGGTAAGCCGAAACAATAATGATTTACCACCATTATTTATTGGTACAATTAATAATAGCCAAAGATTGGGTAGGTTTTAGCTGGCTTTATCAAGCTCATAACAATATTGGAAAGGCAAAAAAAAGTTGAATTCTGATTTCAAGATTCAATTGAACAAAATGTGCAGCAGATTTTACCATACGACCCACTGAAAGCATTGGATATCCAACCATTTTAGATTGAAAGTTAGAAGTGGATAGGATTAGGGAGGTGGAATGGTAGTTTTATGGTAGTTTTATAAATGCAAAGAGGACAGTACCATAAAATACCATAAAATATGGGACATATGGCTTCACTACTCCCTGAGATTTGATTTAAAGGGGCATTATATACTGGGTGGATGTCCTTTTATGTAGATGTGAAACCCCGTCTCTAATGCTATAAGATTACTGTCAAGGTGGCATGAAGGCCTAAACCCCCTGTTTTAGTTTGATACCCCCATTTTTAATTAACATTATCTTGGAAAGGTTTGTGCAATACAAAATGCTCACCTATATTAGAATGTATCCTTCCTTAGTGGATCCCTCCCAATAGAGTTTTCCTTGAGGTGAAGCTGCAAAGCATCAGATAAAATAAGTACAAAGTCTTATATTTGAAAAATAATTAAATTGTGTGAGTAGATTTTTACAAGACTTATGGAAATATTATTTGATTTTGATGGCATGACTTTTGTCTTTTAATTCACAATCTCTAAAAATGATTCTGGGTATAAACTAAAGACTCTCTCTTCAAGGTTTTACATTTTTGCTGAAATTTTATAGTAAAACTTCCCTCCCTCAACACACTCCTCAGATTAAAAGCCATTGTGCATCTTTGTGTTGTACAAACTAAAAAAATAAAAACACCTTAGTTTCTTATTTTTTTTTTAGGATTGGGTATTAAAATCTGTTATGTACGACATACTGTATATTGAAATATTTGTTTCCTTGAGAATAGTTACAACATCTCTTTCCTCCAATGTTTTCAATTGTCTCACCATACTTAGATATTATTGGGCACAGATTTAATTTAATCTCATAACATTTAATGTACAAACCACTATGTGAGCAATGATTGGTTCTTCTAATTGTTAGATCTACATTTTAATAAATTGAAGAGTAATATTTGATATGCTAGCTTGGAAGAGAGACATTGGATTACCACTTATGTTATAAGAATGGTATCAGATTTGGGAGGATCCTTCAAATCTTTGAAGTAAGGAGGATTTAAAACCTTGCTGGCACTGCATCAGTTGTAAGTACCTAAGGTCTTAATATACCATATGATTGGAAAAAGAAAATCCAGCTAGAATAATATCTTTCATATAGAAAATGAAAGAACATTGTTTAGATTTTACTGATATAATTCTACTGGATTAAAATAAGTGCGTGGAGTTACATTTCACTGCAATGTGGCCATATATCTACTTGGATTCTATGGTTGGGCAAACATATGCTAAATAATTATAATAGCACAATGGGTTCACAGTATAGTAGCATGACTGGTGGAAGGTGTAGATTTAGGGGTGCTGCCTAAAGGTTTGATACAATATTGGAACATTGGCTGAGATGTTGGTGCTTCACCAGTCAATCAGTTATATCGTTTTTCTTTTAGGTGTAGATTCAGTAAAATGATTAATATTTATTGTGCTTGCATTTTATATTTTTTGGATAATTTCAATGTAATACATTTCAGCTTAAATAAAAAACTGATATACTGTTGTCATTTTATTGATAGATAAATAGTAGGCATTTTCTCTGTATTATACATTTTGTTGCAAAAGTATTCCCTAAGCAATTTAAAATCTTTATTTTAAATACAGAGGCAAGTTTATAAATACAAAGAAAACACGGTAGTTAAAAATAAAGTAGTTATAAAGAAAGATCAATTATAAAAAAGAAAGATCAATTATAATCTGTTTTTTTTTGCTGGATGAGAAAAAAAAACATCTGAGTTTATACCTTGCCCATTGTTTTCACAAATATATTTTGGCTGTAATAAAGAAAAATATATTTCCTGACAGACTCCATGGCAGCCTACGTGTGGGTTTACCCCGTCCTCCTATCCTCCTATAGGACCCCATTACCATAAATTTAGACTCATGGCCCGCACCTGTGTTCCTTTTTTGTCCTTCTCCTGGACCAGCGAAGCAAGTTCATGCATCCCGGCAGAGGTCCCCAGTTGATAATGGGGCAGATCCATGGGGGCGGTGGTGTTCCCCCAACTCCCAGGGCCCAGCTACGGCGGGCGAGAGGCGGGTGGCCAAGAAGAACCCTAGGAGGGGCGGCACATAATTGCCCAGGGTGACACTGGCACTGGCAGGGTCCTGAAGACAGGCAAGTACTCCATGGCAGTGCTTTATCATTATGTTAGAGCTCCCATACCTTGTCTCGTGCCTCCTCTGTTTCTGTAAGTCTGCTCCCAGTGACAGGATTCGGGTGGAACACAGTGCGTTCCTCCTGGCTCGCCGCGTCCTCTGTGGCGGGGCTACTGCGCAGGCGCGAGGTTCATCTAAGACCAAGGCCTGGTTGGCGTATGCGCAAGGGAGCCGCCCGCCTGGCGGGCGCATGCACAGTCACGGCGTGGTGACGCGGGCAGAGCGGGGAATTCAAACAGCTGTCAGCCCTGCAGTCTTTGGGATAGACTGCAGGCTGTGATGGTGGTTTCCCCAGGCTCTGCTCCTTACTCTCCAGGTGAGCCCTGTGGCGGGAGACTGGAGGGGAGGGGGGAGGAAGGGGGAGAGGGGCGTAGTGAGTGGCATGTTATCCCTCTCTCCCCTCTTTTCTGCAGCATATGGATCCCTCAGGAATGGATCATTTTCCGCCTCCTAGTGGCCAGCCCTTGCCCGACAGGTAAGGTCTGGGGCTGATCAGGGGGGGGGGCATGCACAGGACTGCATTCTTTATTCATGTGTCTATCCTTTTCTTCCCTCTTCCTTGGTCTTGTCTTTTAGCCCTCCCAGGTCACACCAGAGCACTTCACGAGAGGCTAGGGACCCTGCCAGGTCGCAACAACAACACATCGTCAAAATCTAAATGACAGAGGTCCCAGTCTCGGGACCGACGCCAAAGAAGGAGTTCTCACTCTTCCTCCAGGCACCATTCCCACCGCCATAGCAGCCACTCCATTCACAGAGCATGCTGAGGCTGCGGCGCAAGGATGCCGGAGGGAAAGTCACTATGTGACGGATGTTACTCCAAGGCGGTGAAGGAAAGAGAGGCCGGCGATCAAACTAGCCCCAGCCCTGGGATAGAGGCACTCGTGAGGCGGGTAGTCCAACAGTCGTTGAGGGAACTTGGACCACCCTACACCCACAGCCAGGCCTCCGTGTTGAATTCCCTGGAAGGATTCGCCCCTGAAGAGCCAGGCCCATCCCAGCCAAGCTTTACTCCCTGAGACCTCTCAGAGGACGAGACAGAAGGGGAAGAAGCAGTGAGCTTTGAAGCAGCCCAGATCCCTCCATTTATCAAGGCAGGGAAAGAGGCCCTGAGGTGGGAGGAGCCGGTGTCTTCCCCGACGAAACAAAGGAAGTTTTTCAAATACCTGCACAAAGAGTGCCCAAGCTTCCCCCTGTTTCCAGAATTAAGGGAGATCTTAAAGGAAGAATGGGAGAAGGTGGATAAGAAGTCTTCTTTATCCATCAGGGCGAGCAGACTTTATCCCTTTAAAGAGGAGGAAGTCAAAGACTTGGAATCCGCCCCAATGGTGGATGCAGCGGTCATGAGGCTGACAAAACATGTCTCCCTCCCCTTGGAAGATGTGGTGTCATTCAAGGATCCGCTTGAGTTGAAGATCGACTTGGATCTTAAAAGAGTGTATGTGACTGCAGGCATGGCCTGCAAACCTGCGCTCACCCTGGCAGCCGTGTCCAAAGCAATGGAGGTCTGGACTGAGGAGGTCGATGCAACGTTAAGATTGGTCTTGGAGGATCTGGCCAGGAGCTCTCCACTCTGGGAGTTGAAGTGGGCATCGGCCTTTCTGGGAGAGGCTTCCCTTGATCTAATCCGCCTGGCGGCTCGGGTAATACTCTCCTCCGTGATGGCCAAGCGGGCCTTGTGACTGCGTCCTTGGCTCGCAGACTCATCCTCTAAGCAGGCCTTGTGCAAAATTCCCTTTGAGGGGACTTCCCTGTTTGGGAACAGGCTGGACACGGCAATTGCCAAAGCCACCGGGGGGAAGTCAGGGTTCCTCCCTCAAGACAGGCGGCTGTTTGGTCAGAAGAGACCCCAGCCAAGGAGACAGACTTCAGACCGTTCAAGAGAGGCTCGCAGCTATAAGCCCTGGCGAGACTTTAGAAGCAACTGGAAGAGAGGTCAACCCACCACCCAGCGTGCTGCCAAGAGCTTGCTAAGTCCTTTTGAGGGTGGCTTCGCCCAGTTGAGTCGGGTGGGAGCGCGTCTGCTCCACTTCCGACACGTCTGGGCGGCCTCGATTTTGGATGCCTGGGTCATCTCAACAGTGTCTGTCGGACACTCCTGGACCTTTTCGGCCCCTCCATTTCTCAGGGTCATGCCCACCCTGCTGCCACGTTCAGAGGAGAAGGAACTTATCCTCCTGGAGTATGTGGATTCCTTGGTATCCCAGGGAGCGGCGGTGCCCGTTCCGGAAGAAGAAACATACTCCCCTCTCTTTTTGGTGCAGAAGAGAAACGGGGCCTGGAGGCCAGTGATAGACCTCACGCACCTAAACAGGTTCATACAAGTCGAAAAAGTTCAGGATGGAGACCTTAATGACAATTCAACAGGCAGTACAGCCAGGCGACTGGATGGTCTCGATAGACTTAAAGGACGACTACTTTCACGTCCCAGTAGTGGAAGGTTACCGCAAGTACCTCAGTTTCCTGATAGGACAAAGACACCTCCAGTTCATGTGCCTTCCCTTTGGGCTGTCAACATCCCCGCGGGTGTTCTCAAAGGTTCTCCTGGCTGTGGTGGCCGTGATCAGGACAGAGGGGGTGAGGTTGCACCACTACCTCGACGACCTGCTCATCCTGGCCCAGAACAGAGAGCAGCTGCTGTCCCATAGGGTAATGGCCAGGCTACGAGAGTTCGGCTGGCTGCTGAATCTGGTGAAGAGCCACCTGGAGCCATCGCAAAACCTGATTTACCTGGGAGCACAATTCAATACGGCGGAGAACACAATCTCCCTGCCCACGGACAAGATCACATTAGTTCGGAAACGGCTACGGCCAGCCCTGTCATCGTCATATCTCAGGATCTCCCAATGCCTCTGGATAATTGGGACCATGGTCTCTACGACACCAATGGTCAAGTGGGCCAGGTGGAGGATGTGCTTATTCCAGCTGGGTTTTCTGCATCAATGGGGGCCGGACAAGGGGGACCACCCGGTCCGTATAACAACAGCCATGAGGGACAGCCTGCCATGGTGGCTGTGGAGCAGGAATCTCCTCAGGTGTCATCCCATCTCCCCACCCCCTTGGGTGGTGGTCACCACGGAAGCGAGCAACTTGGGATGGGGTGCTCATTGCAGGTCGCAAATAGCCCAGGGAAGATGGGGTTCACTGACCCACATGCCGGTCTCCAACATTCTAGAATTGCGGGCAGCCCACCAGGCCCTCCAAGCCTTTCACTGTCAAGTAGTAGGAAAGGCAGTATTGTTGAGGATGGACAATACGACGGCAGTTGCCTACGTGAGGAGGCGGGGGGACACAGAGCCTATCCCTGCTACAGGAGGTAAACCCAATCATGGGCCCAGAGATTCCTAATGGACATTTTGGTGGTATACATACCGGGGGTGCGGAATATGCAAGCAGATTTCCTCTCCGGAGTTCGGTTGGACAAGAGGTAATGGTTTCTACACCTGGAGGTGTTTGCATGGATCCAGTCTCCGGGAGTGAGCCCCGAGGTCGATCTTTTTGCCTCCCCTTTGAACCACAAGCTGGACAAGTTCTACACGAGGGGCCAGTGCCATCAAGCCTGCGGAGTGTATGCCCTGACAGACATCTGGAGGTTCAACAGGGCCTACACCTTTCCGCCAACTCCCGTCATTTTCCGCTTCCTGCAGAGGCTTCGGGACAAGGAGGCAGAGGTCACGGTGATGGCGCCCTTCTGGCCCAACAGGCCCTGGTTCACCCTGCTGACCCAGCTCAGCTACAGGGCCCCAGTGCCACTTCCTCTCCGACCAGATATGCTGTCCCTGGGAGCAGCCCTACACCCGTGTCCAGAGCGGTTGCATCTGATGGTCTGGTTTTTGAGAGGGAGAGGCTCGAGGCCGTGGGCTGTGCTCCCCGAGTGATCTCCACCCTGATGAATTCTAGGAGACCCAGCACTAACAGGGTATATGCTAGGATCTTGGCCATGTTTTCGGACTTCTCATCCTCCAGAGGGAAGTCTGCCAGAGATGTGGGAGTGCAGGAAGTCCTGGAATTTCTGCAATCTGGACTCAAACTACCCCTCTCGACCAGCTCGTTGAGAGTACAGGTCTCGGCCTTGTCGGCTTTCTCAGGTACCTCGTGGGCTTCTGAGCCGCTGGTTCGTCAATTCCTTAAAGGAGCAGCTAGACTGAGGCCTCAAAGGAGAGCTAGATTCCCAAAGTGGGATCTACCATTAGTATTGGACTTTCTGGCGGAGCAATCATCCAGGCAAGAGGACGCAGCCTTTTTGAAGGACCTGTCCATGAAAACTGCCTTTTTGGTGGTGGTAACCTCTGCTAAGAGGGTATCGGAAATCGGGGCCCTAGGTCACAAGGAACCTTTCTTGACCTTTTTCCCGGACAGGGTAGTCCTAATCCCGATGCTCGGCTCTAGGCCGAAAGTCACGTCAGTCTTCCACGAAAGTCAGGGAATCACTCTGCCGACGTTCAGATCTCCAGGCTCCACAAATACTCACCCTCTAGATGTAGGAGAAGTATTGAGACTTTATTTACAGACCACGGCCGACGGCCTGTTTGTTTTGTTTTCCAGGAAAAATAAAGGGAAGGAGGCCTCTTCCAGATCAATCGCAGCCTGTATCATTCAGGTGATCCAGAAGGCGTATAGGGCAAAGGGCCTGGCCCCCCCCCAGAGGCGGTGACAGCCCATACGACCAGGAGCATCGCTACATCCTGGGCGGCAGCACGTCATGTAGCGCCAGAGGTCATCTGCCGGGCGGCTTCATGGTCCTCACTGAACATTTTTATGACACACTACTGTGTACAGCCGGCGTCATTATCTTCCATTAGTCTTGGTTTAAATGTGTTGTCAGCTGACAATCTAAATTAAAGTTTTGTTCAAGCAGCATCCCGCCAGTGTGGTTTTTTGGGCTAGTTAAGTCCCACACGTAGGCTGTCATGGAGTCTATCAGGAAAACTGAAAATTCCTATTCGATACTTACCATAATTTTCCTTTCCTGATGGACTCCATGGCAGCCGTAGTTTCCACCCTCGAGTATAGAGGAGGGGCTATATACGGAAAACAGGTGCAGGCCATGAGTCTAAATTTATGGTAATGGGGTCCTATAGGAGGAAAGGAGGGCGGGGTAAACCCACACGTAGGCTGCCATGGAGTCCATCAGGAAAGGAAAATTACAGTAAGTATCGGATAGGAATTTTCTGTTTTCCTGCGACTCAGACAGATATAAATACAAATCAAAAAGCCTTTATCGTGCAATAAGTATTGGTCAATATTGCTGCTTTTTAAAAACTACAGTGCAAGTAAAGTCTTGTATTTAGTTACAAGTATTAAGCCCACATCAAAGAAAGTATTTTTTCCACATTGTGTTTCATAACTTAATGCAAAGGCATTTTTCTCTACTATTAGAAAAAAGAAAAAAAAAAAACAGAAAAAACACTTATGCTACTACACCAGTGTTTCTTAGCCACTTCAGCCCCGAAAGGATTTCCTCCTTTAGGACCAGAGCACTTTTTGCGATTCGGCACTGCGTCGCTTTAACTGACAATTGCGCGGTCGTTTGACGTTGTACTCAAACAAAATGTGTGTCCTTTTTTTTCCCATGAATAGAGCTTTCTTTTGGTAGTATTTGATCCCCTCTGCGTCATTTCTGATCGCCGCTATAAACACAAAAAGGGCGACAATTTTGCAAAAAAAGAAAAACAATTGTTCTTACTTTTTGCTAAAATACAAATCCAAAAAAAAAATATATAAAAACATTTTTTTTCATTGGTTTTGGCCAATTTATATTCTTCCTCATATTTTTGGTAAAAAAAATCACAATAGGCGTTTATTGGTTGGTTTGCGCAAAAGTTGCCGCGTTTACGTATGATGAGAATTAATTTATGGGGTTTTAATTTTTTTAAATGTTTTACTAGTAATGGCGGCGATCTGTGATTTTTAGCCGTACTGTGATATTGCGGCGGACATGTCGGACCATTTTGACACTTTTTTGGGACCATTGGCATTTATACAGCGATCAGTCATATGAAAATGCATTGATTACTGTATAAATGCCATTGGCATTGAAGAAATTACAATTTATTAGAATAATCTCTAAAAAACATACAGTTAGCATATAGCTAGAAAATACAGTCATAAAAATTATTGATACAGTAGGTGTCTTGCGGCTTGTAAGTACTTCTCATTATTGGCCCGACATGTTTCAGGATTTAGATATTCCCTTCTTCAGGGGCATTCTCGAATAACGGGGAGTACATGCTACTATATGTAGCTCACTCAATTTACACATGGAAATAATTACCTTGTTATACCGTGTTCTCAAGCGTACCTCAAATGATCACCGCCAAAGCCACAACCGCTACTGTGGCAACCAGAAAATTGTCAGGGGAGTCCCTTTGGGGCACCTCTTCTGTTCACTCCCCTGACAATTGTCTGGTTGCCGCAGTAGCGATTGTGGCTTTGGCGGTGATGATTTGCAGTAGGCTTGAGAACACAGCATAACTAGGTAATTATTTCCATGTGTAAATTGAGTGAGCTACATATGAACATCTGCTTTCAAATACCATGTGTATATGACTAAGCTGTGATTCGCTTGACTGGGTAGACCAATGATTGATTAATTGATTGTATTTTCTAGCATGTACTCCCCGTTATTCAAGAATGCCCCTGAAGAAGGGACTATCTAAATCCTAAAACATGTCGGGCCAATAATGAGAAGTACTTACAAGCCGCAAGACACCTACTGTATCAACAAATTTTACTACTGTATTTTCTAGCTATATGCTAACTGTATGTTTTTTAAAGATTATTCTAATAAATTGTACTTTTTTTATATTGTTGTATTTAATGGTGCCCTTAAAAGTCCCAAGTAACTAGGGGTTACATGCCTGTTTTTTCTATTCATATTTATGGAATGTTGGCACAATTGGGTTTAACCACCCGGGTGGTCCAAACAAATTTATTATTGGCAGTGAAGGGGTTAACATGGAGGGGGCTCTCTAAGGGTTAACTGTGTTCCTTCAATGTGTTCTAACTGTATGGGGGCTGGGCTGGCAGGGGGAGGGGAGTGATCATGGCTTCCATATACGGGAAGCTTGTGATCACAGCCCTTCCCCCTCTGTCAGAACGGAGATCCATGTTTACATACACGGACCTCTGTTCTCTCACTGCGGGGGAGCCATCACGGGTAGCCAGCGGAGGTTGAGTCTGCCCTACCTGCTCCCTGGTCCCCCCGGAACACAGTGAGCGTGCGAGCACGCCTCCGGCGGCATGCGCGCGCACACAATACTAGTTATCACTAGAGTTGATCGAACCCCCGGATGTTCGGGTTCGGTGGGTTCGGCCGAACTTCGGGAAAAAGTCTGGGTTCGGTACAAAACTCGACCCGAACTTTATCCCGGACCCCAAACCCCATTGAAGTCAATGGGGACCCAAACTTTTCGGCCAAAAATGGCTGTAACAAAGTCCTGGCAAGTGCTAGAGGGCTGCAAAAGGAAGTAAAATGGGGGTAAATGGGGGTAAGAGTAGGGCAAGTGCCCTACAAAAAAATGGGGATAGGGAAAATAAATTAAAATCAAATAAAAAAAATGGGAAGGGGGGTGGATGTGGAGTAGGAGCCTAAAGGTTGACTAGGCCGTGACCGTGGCAGTGTAGGTGGAAGTGGCGGTGGTGGAGGAGTAGGAGGAGGTAGCCAACACTTTTTTTTTTGTTTATAATTGGGGTAGCCCCCAAAATATTAAGGCATATTCAAAAAAAAAGTATACAAATGGCTGTGTGAGTCCGGTCTAAATGTCTATTCTGCACAAGGTACAGACAAGTCTTGTGGGATCCATGCCTGGTTCATTTTAAGAAACGTTAGCTTGTCCACGTTGGCTGTGGACAGGCGGCTGTGCTTGTCTGTGATAACACCCCCTGCCGTGCTAAACACACGTTCAGACAATACACTGGCTGCAGGGCAGGCCAGCACCTCCAAGGCATAAACGGCAAGCTCAGGCCTGTTTGTTGTGGGGGGCTTCTGACAAAGGTTTGCCACATTTTGGCCATGCTAACCCTGCCTTCTGAGGTGTTGGCGGTGCCACAGCTGCATTGGCGGCCTCTTCCTCCTCCTCTGCTTTCACCTTATGCTTCCACTGAGCCCCTGGTGTCATTTGGGAATGCCATCAGCAGCGCGTCTACCAGCGTGCGCTTGTAGTCGCGCATCTTCCGATCACGCTCCAGTGAGGGAATTAAAGATGGCACGTTGTCCTTGTAATGGGGATCCAGCAGGATGGCCACCCAGTAATCGGCACATGTTACAATGTGGGCAACTCGGCTGTCATTGCGCAGGCACTGCAGCATGTAGTCGGCCATGTGTGCCAGGCCGCCCAGAGGCAAGGACAAGCTGTCCTCTGTGGGATGTATATCATCTGTGTCCTCCGTATCCCCCCAGCCACGCTCCAGTGATGCCCACCAGCTGCATTGGGTGCCACCCTCTGCTGTGGTTCCTCCTTCTCATGATCTTCCTCGTCCTCTTCGTCCTCCAGAACTGTGCCCTGGCTTGAATATTTTTGACCTGGCCTATGCTGGTGCAGGAACCCACCCTCCGAGCCACTTGCGAATGACTGGCCTGATAACCGTGGAAATGACCCCTCTTCCTCCTCCTCCTCCTCATCCTCCTGTGCCACATCCTCTTCCATCATCGCTCAAAGTGTTTTTTCAAGGAGACATAGAAGTGGGATAGTAACGATGAGAACAGCATCATCGGCACTGGCCATGTTGGTGGAGTACTCAAAACACTGCAATACGGTACACAGGTCTTGCATGGAGGGCCACTCGTTGGTGGTGAAGTGGTGCTGTTCCGCAGAGCGACTAACCCGTGCGTGCTGCAGCTGAAACTCCACCATTGCCTGCTGCTGCTCGCACAGTGTCTCCAGCATGTACAAGGTGGAGTTCCACCTTGTGGGCACGTCGCATATGAGGCGGTGAGCGGGAAGGCTGAAGTTCCGCTGCAGCACAGACAGGCGAGCAGCAGCAGGGTGAGAACGCCGAAAGTGCGCATAGACGGCCCGCACTTTCTGCAGCAGCTTTGACATAACCGGGTAGTTTTTTAGCAAATTCTGTACCACCAAATTCAGCACATGCGCTGTTGGAAATGATGAATTTATAATATTATTTTGAATAATATTGGGCTCTGAAATATATGAAATGTATAAAATATAATGCAATATGTAAAGGTCATTTCAATGTGCTTTTGACAGAGAAGCAAAATTGTTGTACAAGCAATTCTATTTCAAACGTCATGTGAAGTAATGTTAGGAGGAGTCATGCATGGTCTTTCTATAGACTAAGAACATATAGGTAGCGAAGGTTACTTTGAAAAGAGCTGACCTAAGGTTTACAAACAGTATAAGAATTCGTGACTTCGGATGTTAACTAGGGAGAGATAATGGAGGATATGAAAGCCTACATTCTCGGAGACGTGACGTGAACACCTGTCAGAACTCTTCCTCCTCCTGACTGACATCTGAAGCCATACCATATCTCATCATGTAGACTTCATATTATGTTGCTACGTAAGTTTGTCTAATGTTATGTTATGTTATGAAGAATAAACCAAAAAGATTTTCTAATGATGTCGTTCATGCAAGAATTTCTTCGATGAAAGCCGAGA
Organism: Glandirana rugosa; assembly: GCA_018402905.1. Classification (NCBI taxonomy): domain Eukaryota; kingdom Metazoa; phylum Chordata; class Amphibia; order Anura; family Ranidae; genus Glandirana; species Glandirana rugosa. Next base: position 289,027 of record BLSH010313660.1, on the reverse strand, counting down.
AAGGATTTTCAACATGCGCCAGGCAAGGGATGTGTGTCAAACGGGCTAGGCCCAGAGCCGCTACGAGATTTCGCCCATTGTCGCACACCACCAGGCCGGGCTTGAGGCTCAGTGGTAACAACCACTCATTGGTCTGTTGTTCAATGCCCGTCCACAGCTCCTGCGCAGTGTGGGGTTTATCCTCAAACATATCAGTTTTAAAACAGCCTGCTGTCATTTCCCCCTGGATGTGCTGATGTTGGTGGTGAAGGTGTTACGCTGAGCGGATGAGTAGGTGGTCGAGGAGGAGGAAGCACAGTAGGAGGAGGAGGCAACAGAAGGCAAAGAGAAATGCCCTGCAATCCTCGGTGGTGGAAGGACATGCGCCAAATGGCTAGCCGGCTCAGGCCCACCTGCCACTACATTTGCCCAGTGTGCAGTTAGCGAGATATAGCATCCCTGCCTGTGCTTACTGGTCCAGGTATCAGTGGTTATGTGGACCTTGCCACAGATGGCGTTGCGCAGTGCAGACTTGATCTTGTCCCTGACTTGTTTGTGCAGGGAAGGGATGGCTTGCCTGGAAAAATAATGGCGGCTGGGAACCACGTACTATGGGACAGCCACCGCCATCAGGTTTTTGGAACTGTCCGTGTCCACCAAACGGAATGACAGCATTTCAAAGGCCAGGAATTTTGAAATGCCAGCATTCAGGGTGGGTAGGGGGTACTTCCTCTTTCTCTCCAGTGTTTGGGAGATGGAGAGCTGTAAGCTTCCATGGGACCATGGTGTGGAAATGCTTGGGGCGGACATGGTGGCGTTGCTGTCATATCATGTTTGCTGGGTGGCAGGTGACACTGTGACGGTAGAGGTAGAGGAAGAGGCCGAGGCAGCAGCAGAAGAGGAAGCAGGAGGAGGCCGAGAACTTTCTTAGATTGTGAGGTAATTATTCCAATGCAGCTTGTGCCTTGAATTTAGATGCCTGATCATGCAGTTTGTGGTCAGGTTTAGAACATTTATGCCCCGACTCAGGCTATCATTGCACTGCTTGCAAACCACTCGTGTCTTGTCGTCAGCACATTGTCTGAAGAACTGCCACACGGGGGAACGCCTTTGAGATGCCTTTGGTGTGCTAGGTCCCTGGGTGCGGTGGGTAGTAGCAGGCATACTGTCTAGGGGACGCTCGCTCCGCTTTTGCAACCTGCTTCCTCTTTTGCTGTGCTGGTGCCTCTGTGCAACCACTACCTCTTCCTCCAAACTGCACATGTCACTCGCATGACCCTCATTCCATGTGGGGTCTAGGACCTCATCATCCTCCTCCCCATCATCTTCCACCCACCCTTCACCACTGCCCTTCTTGTCAGTCTGCACACTGAGGAAAGCTGCAGCAGTTGGCACCTGTGTTTCGTCATCATCGAGACGTGCTGCGCTGGTGTTTCCATGTCCTCATCCTGCAACAGAAGTGGTTGGGCATCGGTGCACTCAATGTCTTCCACTTCTGGGGCAGTGCTATGTGGATGGCCCACGGAAAGCACACCAGGAGAGTCATCAAAAAGCATAAGAGTCTCTTGCATGACTTGGGGCTCAGACTGCTTGGCTAATTTACAAGAGGCTGAGGTGAAAGACAGATGGCCATGGGGTTCAGGTGCCAACTCTGAGCTTTCATTAAGGGACCAGGAGGGAGACAATGTGAAGGAACTGGAGGCATTGTCAGCCACCCAATCTACTATCGCCTGTACTAGTTCTGGCCTCACCAATCGTTGAGCGGCATTCGGGCCTACCATATAACGGTGAAGGTTCTGTTGGCTACCTGAGGAAGGTGTTTCACTTGTGCGTGTAGCTGGCACACATCGACCACGTCCTCTTCTTCCAAGAGGAGATTCACCAACACGACCAACACCAGCAGCACCAGCATCACCATGACCATGTCCCTTATTTGATGCTCTCCTCATTGTGCCCACAAATGTACTATGTAGCTCTATTTAAGTATTTATTAATACCAATGAATACCTTCTTTTTTTTTGGAAAACACCAACGTAGACGCACTTTTTATTTTGGTGCAAGAAATGCACCGCTCACACCAACAGCAGGAACCTCTCCATTTAGAACTAGGAGATGATTTTTGAACAATAATCTGTCCCTTACAGCAACAGCTGGAACCTGGCCCTATAGTAGTAGGCAATGATTTTTGAACAATAATCTGTCCCTTATAGCAACAGCTGGAACCTCTCCCTTTAGAACTAGGAGATGATTATAGAACAATAATCTGTCCCTTACAGGAGCAGCAGGAGCCTCTCCCTTTATAACTAGGAGATGATTATAGAACAATAATCTGTCCCTTACAGCAACAACTGGAGCCTCTCCCTTTAGAACTAGGAGATGATTTTTGAACAATAATCTGCCCCTTACAGCAACAGTTGGAACCTGGCCCTATAGGAGTAGGCAATGATTTCTGAACAATAATCTGTCCCTTACAACAACAGCTGGAACCTGGCCCTATAGGAGTAGGCAATGATTTTTGAACAATAATCTGTCCCTTACAGCAACAGCTGGAACCTCTCCCTTTAGAACTAGGAGATGATTATAGAACAATAATCTGTCCCTTACAAGAGCAGCAGGAACCTCTCCCTTTAGAACTAGGAGATGATTATAGAATAATAATCTGTCCCTTACAGCAACAGTTGGAACCTCTCCCTTTAGAACTAGGAGATGATTATAGAACAATAATCTGTCCCTTACAGCAACAGCTGGAACATCTCCCTTTAGAACTAGGAGATGATTTTTGAACAATAATCTGTCCCTTACAGCAACAGCTGGAACCTGGCCCTATAGGAGTAGGCGATGATTTTTGAACAATAATCTGTCCCTTACAGCAACAGCAGGAACTTGGCCCTATAGGAGTAGGCGATGATTTTTGAACAATAATCTGTCCCTTCAGCAACAGCAGGAACCTGGCCCTATAGGAGTAGGCGATGATTTTTGAACAATAATCTGTCCCTTACAGCAACAGCTGGAACCTGGCCCTATAGGAGTAGACGATGATTTTTGAACAATAATCTGTCCCTTACAGCAACAGCAGGAACCTGACCCTATAGAACTAGGAGATGATTTTAGAACAATAATCTTCCCCTCTAAGCAGTAGCCTCTACCTAGTACAGTCAGATCGTTCTTTAATGCAGGGTGAGATCTGCAATCTGTCACTCAAAGCAGCAGTATGAGAAATCTCTAATTAGTCCAGAATCAGATCATTGTGTAATGCAGGGTGAGATCTGCAATCTGTCCCTCAGAGCAGCAGTAGTAGTAATCTCTAATTAGTCCAGAATCAGATCATTCTGTAATGCAGGATGAGATGTTAAAATATCTGCAATCTGTCCCACACAGCACCGGCAGCTTCCTCTCCCTACACTAGTCAGAGTCTCAGAGGGCATGTGACTGCAGCACTAAGTGACTCCAGCTTATAAAGAGGCTGGGTCACATGATGCACTGGCCATTCACAGCCATGCCATTAGTAGGTATGGCTGTGATGGCTTCTAAGGGCAAATCAGTGAAACGCTTATTGATTGGCTGCCCTGCAGCTATTCAACATGCGTGATCAACTACCAGAACCCGAACGTTTTTTGAAATGTCCGGGTCCCAGACACCCTCAAGGTTCGGTATGGACCCGAACTTTGCAGTTCGGGTTCGCTCAACTCTAGTTATCATGATAACGAGCCACTTTGCCATCGTCAAGCCACAGTGGATGGTTGGCAAGTGGTTAAGCTATAAGGCTGGGTTCACACTATCCAACATTTAAACGATCCGACTTTGATCCAATTTTGCTGTGCGATTTATGGTCCTACATAGGGTCCCGACAATACCAGTCACCTTGTGCTCTGGGGATCTTGAAAGGGAACTTCATGCCAAATTTTAAAAAAATGGCATGGGGTCCCCCTCCAGGAGAATACCAGGCCCTCTGGTCTGATATAGATTTTAAGGGTAACCCCAAGTGAGCACCCCCCTCCTGGACCATACCAGGCCGCATGCCCTCAACATGGGGTGTATGGGTGCTGTGGGGCAGGAGGGGCTCTGCGCTCCCCCCAGCACCTTGTCCCCATGTTGATGAGGACAAGGGCCTCTTCACAACAACCCTTGCTGGTGGTTGTCGGGGTCTATGGGCAGGGACTTATTGGAATCTGGAAGCTTCCTTTAACAAGGGGGCCCCCAGATCTCTGCCCCCCACCCTGTGTGAATGAGTATGGGGTACATTGTACCCCTACCCATTCACCTGAAAAAAAAGTGTAAAATAAAAACCACACTACACAGGTTTTAAAATCTTTTATTAAATCAGCTCCGGCGTCTTCTCCCCTCTCCGGCTCTTCTTTCTTCTGCTCTTTTGCGGGGTCTTCTATCTTCTGAGGGGTCTTCTTTCTTTTCCCTCTCTGCAGCATCTTCTTTTGCCGGTCTTCTCTGTTGTCTTATTCCCTCTGATCTCCCTTTCTTCTTCTTCCCATGTTGACACGATGCGATCTCCTTCACGAATGCCGTCTCCGCTGCTTGCTGTGACTTATATTGGCATGGACACAAAAATGAATGCGCAAAGTGTAAAATCAGCTGCACACACCGCATTAGATCCAATAATGCATAAACAATAATACAAAAGATAGGTGCTGCGCTTATGAGTGATGACATGGAGGCAATAAGCCTCATAAATCGTGAATAAACTTCATAATCCTTCAACCTAAATGTTCATAAAAGTGAAATATTGTGAAAAAATCAATAAATAATAGTGAAACAAAGTAATGATAATCAAAAAGTCTCACACAGTCTAAAAGGTAATCCAAGCGGAAAGGTGAGCAAAAAATCTTCATCGACTTCAAGAGGCAAGGAGTGAAGACAAATAGACAGTGGAACCTCATATGACCAATAAGTGGATAAATTGGACTTTTACTGGAACAGTTGGTTCCACTCAATCATACAATCGGTGGATCTATCACGCTTATGTGGGTTACACCACAAGGGTACTCCAAATGATAGCCTGGTGATCAACCTTGGTAGTCGCAGTCAGGAGAGATCCCAGAGGTCAGCGTTGTTACCCTACTGGATCAGAGTAGGTTGAAAATTAGCCCTTCACAGGGCCCATCCCTAATATATATATATATATATATATATATATATATATATATATATATATATATATATATATATAAGAACTATTTGGTATTATTGATTTTGCAGCAGATATATGAATTAATAATCAAATAATCAGACGATTGCTTCTTTCTTAAAGGTAGACATCCAACCACAACAACAGCAACAACACTTTTTAATCCACCTGGAAGTTATTTTAGGCTGCGGTTCCCTGTCTGAGAGAAGTAGTCAGTATGTTGACTTTGTTTCTTAAACAATATGTAATTACATTACCTTCGTATAGTCAGGATACCTCACATCTCCTTCAGATTGCTGCAGAATGTTGTGGTTTCCCCTAAGACTATTTAGGATCTTTGAATGTTGAATATACCTCATGCATGTGGTTTGCAGTTTTGTATTTGACTCTACTGTATTAGGTGTTAAATGAGACTCCCTACACTGCTTTGAAAATTGTGCACAGCTGTGTCAGAGTGCCTGCTGAATCGGTTATCCAACACACGATGTGAATTAAGTGTGAAAAATACATACATAAAGTACTTTATCCCTCAGGCCAGTGGAGATGCAGCACATTTAAATGGACTTTGATACAGTTCCTATGATCTTAAAGCATAGTTTTATTGCTACACAATTGTTCCACATGTTCCATATGTGTTTAACACAGGTTTCTTATGTAATTTTCCTTTACTTGAAGAAGCTGTAGTTAGCAGTTGATTAAGAAGCATAGCTTGAGATATGAGTGTCTGACAAGGCCATAAAAATGTGTTTTTTTTTTGTTTTTTTAACCATAGATTTTTATTGAGAAGATTTTGTAAAGTTACAATAACATTGTGCAGTATATTCGTTGCAGAATAGTACAATGCTTCCTTGTGCTATGAGGAGGCCGCCACCCCTATAGGGAGCAAGCTGTGGTCAGGCTCCTCATTTGTTGCTGGTTGGCATGCTGGAGAGCTAAATGGAGACCCCCTCATTATCTTTTTCACCATAGTTAGATTACTGACTATCCAGAGGCAGGGAGCACTCCCCTCAGGGCATCCACGTAGAATACCCGTATGCCCAGTGGAGTACCCCCCGCTCCGGTACACACCACCTCCAGAGTCCATGGTATTTTACTTTTTTCATTATTTAGTCTCAGGTCCCACTAAGTTATACACCTAAGTTTGTCATTCAGTTATTTATTCATCACTAGAGGATCTTTTGGATCGTAGCCATAGATCCCAGCATCTGTGGAAGGTTTGAGCCCTTCCCTCTTTATAGGCCAGCATTCTTTCCATATCACATTGTGTGTTGACTCTAGTCCTAATTTCGGCTATTTCTGGTGTATGTTTTGTTTTCCATTTTTCTGCTACTGCTAGTCTTGTAGCATATAAAATGTGTAGAATGATTGTTCTTATATTATGTGGGAATTGTTCTATGCCCAGACTTAGCAAGGCCAGTTCTGGGGTGATTTTGACTTGTGCTTCCATTACTTCTGAAATCAGAAGGGTGACCTCCCTCCACAGATGCTGAAGCTGTCTGCATGACCAAAATATATGTATTAGATTACCCCTGTCCTGACATTCTCTCCAACACAAGGGTGACTCCGATGCTCCTATAATGTACAGGCGCATGGGAGTCATGTACCATCTGTGAAGGATTTTTTGTGAGTTGTCCCAATGGTCAATGCAAGCCGAGGATTTATAGTTATATTTTATTGCCAACAACCACTGTTGCAGGGAGAATTCTCTTTGTAATTCCTTTTCCCATTGAGCATTGTTGGTAATTTTGTTCTAGTTGGGTAATAATTATAGTAGCTATAACATAGTGACTTTTATTTTTGGTGGTAGCTTGTTCATCAGAAAATCCCATAAGGGCCGTGGTACTGTTATAGTTTTGGGTGGTACCTTCTCCTCAAAATGTTGTATTTGTTTAAGTTTGTATTGTTCCATCAGCGATACTCCCGGTAGTTCGCTACTGGGATAGTGGAATCCCTTTTGTCTCCACCCCTTAGTAGAGAAGTCAGGTATCATGTAATCGTATGCTGCTAAGGGCCTTTGTAGGTGAAAAACCTCCTCTTCCCCAAAGTCCTATCTACATAAAGTAGCCCAGGCCTGTACTGTTGCTCTAATAGTTGGATATTGTGGGATTATAGGGTTGTGAACTGTTGCCGATGCCAATAGGAGCGCAGTTAAATTGTGGCCTGGTGTAATCTCCTGCTCTATAGAGGTCCATAGGTTATCTTCCTGGCAGGAAAACCAATATTTTGTTTGGTCTAGTATTGCTGCTTGGTAATATGCCCATGCATTTGGTAAGCTGCAGCCTCCTTTAAGTCTGTGTCTATACAGTCTGGATAGTGCTATTCTTGGTTTTTTTCCCGCCCAAATGAGTTGTCTTAGGTGTGAGTTTAGTTGGGAGAAGAATCGTTGTGGTATTGGTATCGGCAAAGTTCTATAGTAGTATATTAGTTTGGGAATGACTTGCATCTGGTATGCTGCTATGCGACCAATCCATGATAGTTGGTATTTACTTATGTTTTCTAGTGCTTCTTCTCTTAATTTTTTAAGAAGTGGTGGAAAGTTAACTTCGTATAGCTTAGATGTTGCATTAGGTAGCTGTATTCCTAGATATGTTATAGATGGTGGGTCCCATGTGCAGGGGAATAGTTCTTCAAGTGTCAACTTTTGCTTACAGTGTACATTAACCACTTGCCGACCGCCAATCGGCGATTGACGGCGGCAAAGTGGCTCTGTGAACTTGCGCCGTGTGCGCGCGCGCGCCCCCTAGGCACGGGCGCTGCAACGGCATTCGGCAGAGAGCCTTTCAATCTACAGCGCCAGGCCAATGATTTTTGGCCTGGCCCTGTAGATCGCCCTGCCAATGACATTATTCATCTGCCTCTGTAAATGTAAACAGATGCAGGGGAAGTTCACTCCTCTTCCTCGCTGAAGTCCTTTTCGACATCAGAGAGGAAGAAGAAGCATCTAGAAACGTGAGTGCACCAACACTACACTAACACCAGGCCACATAGGCACATTTAACCCCTTGATCGCCCCATACACCGGACCACAATCACATCACAACCACGTGAGTGCAAAGATCTACGAAGAAGAAGGAGAGACTACAGCTTTTCCTGAAGTCGCTCCTTCTCCTCACTTGAAGGGGACGTAGACAAATGTAAATGTCTCCGTCTACTTATTACAGTAACCGTCCCGCTAGATGTCCCGGTCCGGTTTTTAGTAACCGGACCGCGACATCTAACTTTCCGAGAGACGGCTTACGGCAACGTCGCGGGCACGGATCCCCCGCGCGCGCGCGTGTGCCGCGTTCAAGTGTCTCGGTGAAACGGCGGCAGTT
>BLSH010313660.1:262205-280584 GCA_018402905.1 Glandirana rugosa | reverse complement strand
CCCCTAAGACTATTTAGGATCTTTGAATGTTGAATATACCTCATGCATGTGGTTTGCAGTTTTGTATTTGACTCTACTGTATTAGGTGTTAAATGAGACTCCCTACACTGCTTTGAAAATTGTGCACAGCTGTGTCAGAGTGCCTGCTGAATCGGTTATCCAACACACGATGTGAATTAAGTGTGAAAAATACATACATAAAGTACTTTATCCCTCAGGCCAGTGGAGATGCAGCACATTTAAATGGACTTTGATACAGTTCCTATGATCTTAAAGCATAGTTTTATTGCTACACAATTGTTCCACATGTTCCATATGTGTTTAACACAGGTTTCTTATGTAATTTTCCTTTACTTGAAGAAGCTGTAGTTAGCAGTTGATTAAGAAGCATAGCTTGAGATATGAGTGTTTGGAACCGACAAGGCCATAAAAATTTGTTTTTTTAATGGTTTTTATTCCTACCGGGTCAGCTCTGGTATTTTAATAGCAGAATCTTATTTTAATAAAGGTTTTTCTATTTTTGTAGATTAGTTTGTTATTTTTCATTTGGGAACACCTAAAGCTCTCTTTATTTTAAACCCCTATTATATGGTTAATTTGAAATCATTGTAGTTTTTTTTTGCTTGTCTTAATTTTTTTGTTTGTCATATCTCAATTGTTTTTATATGCATTAATTAATTGGCTCATTCCCAATGGGTGAAATAATACATACCTTTTATGCAAGAAAGATTTTATTCCATTTTCTACTGCAAAAATATAGCTGTATGTGTCACTATTGAAGAAACATCCCTTTTTTTATTTTCTGGTGACCACACAAGCCGATGGAAGAAAACTCTCTAGTAGGCATACAAACAGCAATAAAAATCTGACCAAAAAAAACATACTTATTTTAAAAATAATGTTTCAGCAAAAATGAAGCAGCACTTACAAAAAACGTTTCAGCAAAAATTTAGCAGCAGTTACATATTAAAGTATTGGTAGAGCATTTCATTGACCAGTCTCTAAAGCCGGGTACACTACAGTTTTTTTTTCATGCAACCCTGCGAAAAGAAACTGTCAGTTCCGATCGGAGCCGCTGTACTTACAATGCCACATTCTAACCTTGTATTGAGGGCTTTAGTCACACAAAAATAAAATTCTTTACATAAAATAAAAATTTTTCATGTTTTGTGTCAGGAAAATGTACCTGAAAAACTAAATAATAATACAGCTATTTTTGTTTTTGTTAAAAATGAATATTGAATGTATTTTTCAAAACCACTGCTTCTTTATAAAAGTATTTCTGGAGCAAATTCATTTAATCTTCAAATGTACAACACTTTATTGGTACCAGGTTCAATCTGATCATCCTTGCAAACCCTGTGTACATCCAAAGGCCATATATGTAGGCAAATTAGAAATAGAAAACAAATCACACTGGATAGTGCAGATAAACAAACTTTTAACTGATAAAAAAATAATTAAAGTGCACTTTCAATAAAGTGACTTGATGAGGGCACAACACTAGGTAAACCAATTCAGTGAACTGCCAGATTACACTAACAGTAGCTTAACCACTTCAGCCCTGGAAGAATTTCCCATGTTAGGACCAGAGCACTTTTTGCGATTTGGCACTGCGTCGCTTTAACTGACAATTGCGCGGTCGTGCGATGTTGTACCCAAACAAAATTTGTGTCCTTTTTTTCCCACAAATAGAGCTTTCTTTTGGTGGTATTTGATTACCACTGCGTCATTTCTGATCGCCGCTATAAACAAAGAAAGAGCAACAATTTTGCAAAAAAAACAATATTTCTTACTTTTTGCTAAAATTCAAATCCAAAAAAAAAATATAAAATGTTTTTTTTTCATCAGTTTTGGCCAATTTATATTCTTCCTCATATTTTTGGTAAAAAAAATCGTAATCTGCGTTTATTGATTGGTTTGCGTACAAGTGGCCGCGTTTACGGATGATGAGAATTAATTTCTGGGGTTTTTATTTTGTTTTATTTTTTACTAGTAATGCCGGCGATCTGCGATTTTTAGCAGTACTGCAATATTACAGCGGACATGTCGGACATTTTTTACACTTTTTTTGGGACCAATGACATTTATACAGCGATCAGAAATTTAAATGTCCACTGATTACTGTGTAAATGTCATTGGTAGTGAAGGGGTTAACCTGCAGGGGGAGATCTAGGGGTAACTGTGTTCCCTGGGTGTGTTCTAACTGTGGGGGGGCAGGGCTAACATGGACATAGGAGATCTAACTGATCCCAGTGACAGGGCATGTTTACATCGGCGGTTCCCCGCTCTTTGGCTTTAGCAGCTCATCGCGGCTCGCCGGCGGACATCGGGTCCGCCCGAGCCGCGGGCACACTCCTCAGGAGTGTGTCGGGCACGAGAGCGCGCCGCCGCCGGCGTGCAATCGCTCCCTAGCTGCGCCTATGCGAATCGCCGCCTTTTTACGGTGATTCGTGCTCAGCGTCCACACTGCCGCTGTAAATATACAGTGCGCTGTGTGGAACTGGTTAAAGTGGATGTAAACCCACCCAGTATAAACTAATGACACAGTATTAATGTAAATATACATGCAAGCCTCCTGCATTTATCCCTACCTTTCAAATGTCCTTCCTGTAAGCACTAGCAGCTCTGTAAAACTCTGAAATCAGAGGGTGTCTGTGTTTGCTGGAGTTTGGTGGGTGGGGTTGTGATGTCACAAGCCTCCCCACCCACCTCTATACTGAGACATTGAGGAGGGAGGGAGGGGGGAGTGTAAAACTTTCTCTGCTGTGTGAAGGAGATAAGCAAATTGCTTGTCACTCACAGAGCATGGGGCGGATCGACTGTGTATTTCCCTGTTAGTCAGACTTTCTCAAAGATAAGTTCATTACTCACAGTTGGATTAACTCTTTGTGGCAAGACTAGGCACCGATGACATAACATGCTATACTCTACCAGGCAGAATTATTAATGTTAATTGATGTTATTGATGTTTACATCCACTTTAAAGCAATCTTGCTAGGTAGCGGGCAAAAGGAAAGATGTAAGTAGCAATGGTTTCTCTGGGGTGAACACTGAAGGAACCAAAGTTAAGGGAAGTACAATATTGTCCAAATGTGACACAACAACCTGTGTAGTCAAAGTACCTTCACTCCACTGACATGTTATGGGATTATACTTCTTCATCGGAGTGCAGTGGAAATACTACTGACCTCAAATCTAGCCTTAGGTAATAAAGGATATATATAATTGTTTGTCTAGATAAGGAGAATGTTCAATAAGAATACAAATATATATATATATATATATATATATATACAGTGCCTTGAAAAAGTATTCATACCCCTTGAAATTTTCCACATTTTGTCATGTTACAACCAAAAATGTAAACATATTTTATTGGGATTTTATGTGATAGACCAACACAAAGTGGCACATAATTGTGAAGTGGATGAAAAATGATAAATGGTTGTCAACATTTTTTACAAATAAATATCTGAAAAGTGTGGGGTGCATTTGTATTCAGCCCCCTTTACTCTGACACACCTAACTAAAATCTAGTGGAACCAATTGCCTTCAGAAGTCACCTAATTAGTAAGTAGAGTCCACCTGTGTGTAATTTAATCTCAGTATGAATACAGCTGTTCTGTGAAGCCCTTAGAGGTTTGTTAGAGAACCTTTGTGAACAAACAGCATCATGAAGGCCAAGGAAAACACCAGACAAGTCAGGGATAAAGTTGTGGAGAAGTTTAAAGCAGGGTTAGGTTATAAAAAAATATTCCAAGCTTTGAACATCTCATGGAGCACTGTTCAACCCATCATCTGAAAATGGAAAGAGTATGGCACAACTGCAAACCATCCAAGACATGGCCGTCCACCTAAACTGACAGTCCGGGCAAGGAGAGCATTAATCAGAGAAGCAGCCAAGAGACCCATGATAACTCTGGAGGAGCTGCAGAGACCCACAGCTCAGGGAGAATCTGTCCACAGGACAACTATTAGTAATGCACTCCACAAATCTGACCTTTATGGAAGAGTGGCAAGAAGAAAGTCATTGTTGACAGAAAGCCATAAGAAGTCCCGTTTGCAGTTTGTGAGAAGCCATGTGGGGGACGCAGCAAACATGTGGAAGAAGATGCTCTGGTCAGATGAGACCAATTAAACTGTTTGGCCTAAAAGCAAAATACTATGTGTGGCAGCAAACGAACACTGCACATCACCCTGAACACACCATCCACACTGTGAAACATGGTGGTGGCAGCATCATGTTGTGGGGATGCTTTTCTTCAGCAGGGACAGGGAAGCTGGTCAGGGTTGATGGGAAGATGGATGGAGCCAAATACAGGGCAATCTTAGAATAAAACCTGTTAGAGTCTGCAAAAGACTTGAGACTGGGTTAGAGGTTCACCATGCAGCAGGACAACGACTCTAAACATACAGCCAGAGCTACAATGGAATGGTTTAGATCAAAGCATATTCATGTGTTAGAATGGTCCAGTCAAAGTCCAGACCTAAATCCAATTGAGAATCTGTGGCAAGACTTGAAAATTGCTATCCACAGACATTCTCCATCCAATCTGACAGAACTTGAGCTATTTTGCGAAGAAGAATGGGCAAAAATGTCACTCTCTAGATGTGCAAAGCTGGTAGAGACCTCCCCAAAAAGACTTGAAGCTGTAATTGCAGGGAAAGGTGGTTCTACAAAGCATTGACTCATCGGGGCTGAATACAAATCCACCCACACTTTTCACATATTTGTAAAAAAAAAAAAAAGTGAAAACCATTTATCATTTTCCTTCCACTTCACAATTATGTGTTACTTTGTGTTGGTCTATCACATAAAATCCCAATAAAATACATTTACGTTTTTGATTGTAACATGACAAAATGTGGAAAATTTCAAGGGGTATGAATACTTTTTCAAGCACTGTATATATATATATATATATATATATATATATATACACTTTTCATGTGACAAAATAGCTTTGTTTATTGTACTAAAGAAGTATATAATTGAGATCTGTCCCTATTGTTCTTGTCACTTGCATTGAGTGCTAAAGGTTCCATGCATGCATATTTCTTATGTAGGGATCTGCTGCAATTTTGCAAAAAATTCAATATTTCTTACTTTTTGCTATAATACATATCCAAAAAATATATATATATATATATATATATAAAAAAACAAATTTATTTCTGTTTTGGCCTATATATATTCTTCCTCATATTTTTGGTAAAAAAAAAATCGTAATCGGCATATATTGATTGGCTTGCGCAAAAGTTGCCACATTTACAAACGATGAGAATTAATTTATGGGGTTTTTATTTATTTATTTTTTTATTAGTAATGGCAGTGATCTGCGATTTTTAGCAGGACTGCGACATGAGAAGTTCCATTCCAGGATTCCAGGCTGGCTGGACAACAGTTGGAGGATACCCCTTTGCCTGCTGATCTTGTCTTCAGGTCTACAACACAAGGACAGACACCACATCATCCCCAGGGGCTCCTGCAACTGGACCTTGCTGCAAAATTCTTCTGGAGGTATCTATATTAATGACTCTATATACCCAGGTATATGTGCTGTCAGGGCTGGGCTCCTGCAATTTAATAGCAGCTTTTCCATTCAGTGCACAGAGGCTGCTCAGCTGTTGGTTAATTATCAGCCATTCATTGTTTCCACATTGACTCACCTGGTTACCATTACCTGCCTCATTAGTCCAGCCTACAGCCAGCCCTTTTTTGGCTATTTAAACAGCTTTGCTCATTCCCTCTGTGTACTCATGTGGTCAACATATCCAGTGTTTTCCTGTGTATGACTTGGCCTGGCAGCACTTCTCAGTGCTCAGGCTGCTCAGCTGTCAGTTAATTGCCAGCACTCATCGTTCCACAGTGGCTAATCTGGTAATCATTTCCTGCTCGTCAGTCCAGCCTACAGCCAGCCCCTTCTGGCTATTCAAACTGCCTGATTAATTTCTTTGGTGCCTTCACCTTGGTCAAACATACAGTATCTGGAAACTATCTGCTGTGTTCCTGTTGAAGACTTGTCTGGCTGCCATTCCTTCTGGTTCCTGATCCTGTCTGCAGCCTCCGACTATGCTGATCTCTGGCTTCCTGATTTACTGGCTTGTTCTGATTACCCGCTTTGGCTACCATATCCTGGCTAAGTTTTGACTACATTTACTATTTGTACCATTTTTACCATTATATTAAAAGGTGTGATTTTAACTGCATTTTCTGTCTCCGTCTGATTCGTGGTTCCTAACAGTAGGCAAAGGCCATGAATTCAGAAGATGAAGGCAATCCACCTAGTGGTAATATTTTTGCAGATTGAATGAGCAGAACCACTGCATGGATCAGTTTGCCATAGCTTTACAGATGCTCCAGATTCGCACTGCTCACCTGGATCCTCTCACGGTGGCTGTTACAGTACAAAATGTGTTCCAGGCCGTACCTACTACTGCTTCAGTCTCTGTGCAGGTACCCGCCTTAAATATTACCTCTGTAAGTGGTATGTCTGGTTCCACTCTGCTTCCCCAGTGGTTTGGGGTGATCCAGTTCAATGCAGAGGGTTTCTCAACCAGGTTGAGATATACTTTGAGATGCTGCCCCAGGCGTTCCCCATTAACAGAAGCAAAGTAGGCTTCATTATTTCTTTTCTTTCCGATAGAGCCTTGGCCTGGGCAAACCCTCTATGGGAGATGCAAAAATCCATTGTCCTGAGTTACCCAAAGGATGTGACTTCCTCTAAAAGGGTTATTGACATTCCCGCACACTCCACTTCTGCTGCCAAGAGCCTCATGTCCATCAAACAGAGTACAAGAACTGTTGCCAATTACACCATTGAATTCCGTACTCTGGCAGCAGAGGCCACTTGGAACAATGAGGCCCTCGTGGCTGATTTTTCTCATGGTCTCTCGAATAACATCAAAAATGAGATAGCAGCCCGAGACATACCTACAGATCTGGAGAGGCTAATCATGTTTGCCATTCACATTGACTCCAGAAAAGAGACCTTCCTTTAAGAAGCTCTTGTGGAGGCCTCCTGCACATTTGGCTCCGAGCTTTGCAGTTCCACACTTGCCTCCCTCACCTCCTGGCACTGAGTCTGCCAGTGAAGTAGAACCCATGCATTTGGGCTTCACATGTCTCTCTGTGGATGAGAAGGCCTTTAGGAGGAGGGAGAGATTGTGCCTTTATTGTGGCCAGGCAGGTTACTTCTTGAAGTCTTGTCCTACCCATCCAGGAAACGCCCGCACATTGAGGTCCTGTAGGGGACAGACCTTAGGTGGCGTTATTACATCCCCAGTTATCCTGAAGGATAAGCCCTTAGTTCTGGTTACCCTTTCTTGGTCTGAGTCGTCCATAGAGACACAGGCTCTAGTTTACTCTGGGACTGCAGACCTGTTCATAGATTGTGCCTTTGTGTCTAAGCACTCGATTCCACTGCAGCTTCCTGCCACTCCACTTGTCATTGAGGCTATTGATGGGAGACATTTACAGCCTGCCCATGTGACTCATGAGATGTTGACCATGGCCGTAGGGGCTCTTCATCATGAGATAATACAATTCCAAGTCATTTCCCCAGCTCATTACCCGGTGGTTTATTGGTTATCCTTGGTTGCAGAGGCACAACCCCTCTTTTGAAAGGTTTCGTGCTGAGGTTCTTTGCTGGTCGCCGCAATGCAGTAAAACATGTTTTCAGAAAGTGGCCTCTTCACTCTCCTCCATGCCAAAGGAGTACCGCAAATTTAGCGATGTCTTTGATAAAGGTCAAGCCAGTAGTTTGCCTCCACATTGGTTGTATGATTGCGCAATTGACCTTCAACCTGGTGCCATGACCCCTCGTGGCAGGGTTTACCCTTTGTCTGTCTCAGAGGATAAAGCCACGGAGAGTATGTTGCTGACACACTTTCTCGAGGGTTCAAATCCTCATCTCCTGCTGGTGCTGGATTCTTTTTTTGTGAAAAAGAAGAGTGGTGAACTGAGACCTTGTATTGATTATAGGGGTCTCAATCGCTTAACGATTAAGAATGCCTATCCGGCAATCCAGCCTTTCTGCCAGGTGTGAGCAAGGCTTTTTTGGCTGCAGAGTGGCCATATGCGGAGATGCAGGTTAGACACTTTTTTCAAAGAGGCAGGTTCATGCGTCAGAGGGAGCTGGCGGAATTGTCCAACACAGACACATTGCCTTTTTGGCCTCATGCACAATTGAAGCATTACTTGGATAATGTAGTCATTAGAGGAAACCTAGTCAGGGCCCCCATGTTTTTTGAGTCTCTGTGTTCTGGTGCAGCTCCCCAGAATCATGTGATCTCAGGGCTCTATGCTTTAATGTTCGGGTCACCATACACTTCTTTGCGCTCTGATACAGACATTTGAGGCAAATTGGGACCGTATCCATCTATACATACATAAGGGGTCACTAAACATAAATACCCAAGAAAACGGATATAAACTAAAAACAAGATTGTATAAAACACCTGATCTGCTCCATAAAGTTATGCTGTCAGTTTCAAATTGCTGCTGAAGATGTGAGAAAGAGAAGGGTACTTTTCTTCATATCTGGTGGTCCTGCCCGTTGATCCAGCCATATTAGCACAAGGTTCATGACATGATAACGAAGATCACTACACTCCCGAGAGAATTCTTGCCAGCACAATTTTTACTTAATTTCTCCAAAATACCTAAAAAGAGATACTTAAAGTCGGTAGCCATGCATATGATAAATGTCGCCAGGCTCTGTGTACCGGTACACTGGGAGTCAGTAACCCCACCTTCAATGAAGAAACAACCCAGTCGTGAAACATGTAAAAGTGCAAGCTGGATGAACCTAATTCATGACCCCTTCTCCTTAGGGGTCTATGTTCCTTGGGTCTTAAGCTGCCAGTTTCAGGTTTCATGCCCGTGTGGCATGTGTCTATTTATGTATTCAATATCCAAATTGTCAATGGTATTGTTTTTTAAGAATATATTGTAATAAAAATTACTATTTTTTACCTAATTCTTGTAACAGTCTCTATGTACCGTTAAAGTCCATGGTTGCCTCCACCTCAAATCTCCTTCCTTCTAACATGTGTATTTCGAATGTAGTCCATGTCTCCTTATTAAAACCTTTAGTGTGCAACAATTTCACCACCTTGGTACCACGTCCTCGACTGGTTCAGGTTGAGAACTATGAAGAGTATGAGATATAATCGATCATTGACTCCCGTAGGTTTCCGTGGGCGCATACGGTACCTGATTCATTGGAAAGGGTATGGTCCGGAGGAATGTTCTTGGGTCTCATCCTCGGACGTACATGCTCCTGTCCTCCTCTGTACTTTACATAGATATTTTCCCCTCAAACCTGGTGGCCCTCTGAGGGAGAGGGTTTCTTCAGAAGGGGGTATTGTCAGGGCTGGGCTCTCAGCCCTCCCTTCTCAGTGCTCAGGCTGCTCATTTGTTAGGTTAATTGCCGGCACTCATCGTTCCACAGTGGCTCACCTGGTGATCATTTCCTGCTCATCGGCCCAGCCTACAGCTAGCCCCTTCTGGCTATTTAAACTGCCTGGTTAATTTCTTCGGTACCTTCGCCTTGATCAAACATATCTGGAAACTCTCTGCTGTGTTCCTGTTGAGGAATTGCCTGGCTGGCATCCTATCTGCTGATCCGCTGCTATCTGATCCTATCTGCTGCCTCCAACTACGCTGATCTCTGGCTTCCTGATTTACTGGCTTGTTCTAACTACTAACTTTGACTACCGTGCCCTGGCTATGTTTTGACTACGTTTACTATTTGTACCTTTTTTCCATTATATTAAAAGGTGTGATTTTGACTGCATTTTCTGTCTTCGTCTGATTCATGGTTCCTGACACTTCACTTCTGATTCCTGCTCCTGTTTTTTGGCTTCTGATAACGCTGACTTCTGGTTCCTGATCCTGGCTCGTCTGATTACCTGCTCTGGCTTCCAA
Organism: Glandirana rugosa; assembly: GCA_018402905.1. NCBI lineage: Eukaryota > Metazoa > Chordata > Amphibia > Anura > Ranidae > Glandirana > Glandirana rugosa. Next base: position 270,650 of record BLSH010313660.1, on the reverse strand, counting down.
AACCTGACTTCTGTTTTTGACTACATTCCTGAACTGTTGTTATTTTTGCTATTACAAGTTGTGATTTTAACTGCATTTTCTGTCTGGTTTATGTTTCCTTACATGTGCACAACTCCATCAGGACTTCTATTGGGTCCTTTGCTGATAATACCCATTTTTACCTTGAACGCATGTACTGTTATTATTACCTTCTTATATAATACTTGTATTATTTCTATACTGGTGTGCATCTATATTCTTATGGTTAGTGTTATATGCTGTTTGCTGTAGTTCTTCTGTTCCCAAGTACTTTGTTTAGATTATGGGCTAATTTCTCTGGAAGGGAATCCCCTCTGTTTACAGAGGCCCTGTCCTGGGTGGAGGCACTACCAACTTTACTATAAAACCCACTTCCCCTCTTAACAAAGGTTCTGGTTCTCTTATTTGCCTACAGGTTTAGCTCAATATCCTGTTTGGGGAGGGCCATTTCTTATAACCCCCCTCCCAAAAGATGGCTAAACTTGTCAGAAAAAGCTTCAAATCGTGTTTCCCCTAAAGACAATACAGAACTCAACAACTGGTGTCAAGTTCCCAGTGAATGCTTACCTAAGGACTCTTAGCAAATTAAAGTTGCTTTTACTTAAGTTGAAAAGTTCTTACAGAAGCAGCTGCTGAGAGTTCAGTTACTGTTGACATAAACACACTCCACAGGGTGTATGGGCAGGCTCTTGAGAGTCAAGGCAGAAGCCTTGTTTTACTGGGAAAGAAATCTGTTTATGTAAGTGACATGTGATAGAGATCAGTAAGGGATAAGTGGGGTTTTGTGGTTCAAAGGGCGCGGTTGCCAACATTAATTTGGATTTCAGTGCAACAAAGACTTTGGGGTAGATTTACTAAAACTGGAGAATGCAATATTTGGCATAGAAACCAATCAGCTTCTTTTTTTTGTCAAAGCTTAATTTAACAAGCTGAATTTAGAAGCTGATTGGCTACCATGCACAGCTGTACCAGATTTTGCACTCTCCAGTTTTAGTAAATCGACCCCATTGTGTTGCCAGCCAAAAGAGGAATTTATGAGAACGCTGTATTTCTATCAGATCAACAGATATTGTTCTGCTCTGTAAACTGTTTTATATACTTTTATTTTTTTATTTGATCTTATATACAATATCATTTTTATTTACTAAATTTTATATTTTTCCCTGATGTACACTTTGAGGACTAGGACTCTTTTTGGAAGTATAAATTGGCTCATGCTATTAAAAGCAAATACCCAGCCTGTGTGGGGCTTATGTGTCACAATTTTCTAACTAGATATTAAGAAAAATGTATGGAATAAACATTTAAATACTTCCATCAGCAGACTAAATTGAAGGTAATCAGTCATGAGATGTGCAGGATTGGAACATCTTATGTTTGTTGAATATATGTAAATTATTACACACTGTTATAAAAGTAGAACTCAACCCACTTCAGTTGCTAGGTAACAACAAAAGAAAATACACATATTCACATATGAGCTTGAAGCTTATAGATAGGAAAATGATCAACATTCACTTCTGGATTTCTCTATACCCCTGCCAAACAATATAACTGAGACAAATCCATTGTAATGGGCTTTTTCAGATTTGCAACTATTTTGTTGAACGTTCCCTAAAAAATAAAACACTATGTAATTACCACTAACTATAAATAAAATATCAATACATAATACATTCATTCTGTTTTGTTTACCTGTCATTAGCACATTATATGCCTTAAAGGTTAGACCTATTCTTTTAAATCTGCTAAACTTGCTTAAAACAGAATATCAAGTCAAGCGTGAGTCAAAAATCAAAGTGATTGCAAATTAGGATGTTAATTTGAAGGAGGAGGGACTCTGAATCATATCGAGAAGCAATGACACTGATTCTGTCTTTAGCTTTCAAAGCTTTAAAAGTTATTTCAAAGAAGTGATGTAAATAACCAGAGTTCAAAAGCAAACAGAGGAAAGAAAGAACATGTGATCTTGGCTATGAAGTGTAAAAGCTAATCCTCAGGAGTATGAACTGAGCTACAGCAATAGCCAGTAATATCATAAGGATATGCTCATCCTGATACTGGCAACCAAACAAACAAAAAAAATCTTGACGAACACATTAATAATATCTTTTTTCATTGTCAAAGAGTTTTATTGGTTTTACAGAAGTAGAGGTATTCAACATAAGATATACAATATATAACTGAAGAAAAAGAAAAAAGAAAAAAAAGTAACCAGGAGACAGAGTACCACATACAAAGGCAAATACACAGTGTAAATAACGACTTGGACATGGGTCTTATAAACAATAGCAACTTCATCATTGACTACGACAAGTACACCTACATATGTTTGAGCTGCTGCATTGATTTGTGTTAACATCATTTAACCCTGATGTTCACGTGAGGTTGCCCACCGCCCCAAAAGGGAACAAGCTGCGATGGGCTTGAAGCAGACCCGTGCTTCTATTGAAAGCAGGAGGACACTGTGTGGGGGATCGGGTTAGGACTGGAATTGGTAAAATCAATTTAGATTGCAAGAAAGGTGTGGGTAAATTAGCTATGAAGTCACAGAAGTAGATATGGACTAGGAAACGGGGTAACTGTATCTACGAATATCAAAGAGTGAGGGCCCATACAGTGTGCTCCAAGGGGGGGTAATGATGTCGTGATGAACTTCTTTGTTGATTTAAGAGTATAAACACTAAAAAGAAACGGCTACTAACAACAGATGTGTCATGCCCATAATAGTTGTGAACTAAAAAGTGTGTGGCACTTAAAAGGAGAGAAGTAGGAGAGAAGGTGGAGGAGATGAGAAAGGAGGAGTAGAGAAGTAGAATGAGGTAAAAAAGGGACAGGACAGACAATAGAAGAAGGAAAATAGTGGAGGGAGAGAGAGGAAAGGTAACATGGTAGAACTCACCGGGTCTGGCTGGTTGAGGTACGACCACAGGGCAGCGCGGCATACACAGGGCTAATCCGTAAGGTCATTTTGAGTAGGGTTCAGCAGGGGAGAAGAAGCGAGTCATCGAAACCCAGGGGAAGAAAATGCGAGATCCAGGGCCTCCAGATTTTTTCGAATCTGCTCACCCTGTCCGTTTCTATTGACTCCATTTTTGCGTGAATGAGCGCCCTGCCCATTCTGCCTTTGACTTCTGTCAGTAATACTGTGGGAGATTTCCATGCTTTCGCAATGGTTTGTTTCGCTGCAGTTGTGAGATGCTGAAACAGTCTAAACTGATTTCTAGTTAATTCATCTGGTTTTAGGTTCAGTAGGGCCGGGGCTGGGAGGACTTCAACGGTGGATCCAAAAGCCCTGGAGGCTAGGTCAAAAATACTTTTCCAGAAAGTTTGTGCTATTGGGCAATCCCACCAAATATGAAAAAAGGTGCCTTTATCAGGACAGCCCCTGAAACAACTGTCGGGGTATGCCGGGGCAAACTTAGCTATTCTAGCTGGGACAAGGTACCATCTGAGGAGAACTTTGTAATTTGTTTCCATGGCTAGTACATTAATTGAAGATGATCGGGTGTTTGACCAAATGACAGCCCAGTCAGCATCATCTATATGAATCGGAATCCCATCTAGCAACGTAAGTGTGAGGTTTTGTGTTGGAATTGTTGAGTAAGTTCTGGTATAAAGAGGAGATGACGCCTTTGGCGTGGGGGTCAGATCGGCAAATATTTTCGAAATATGTGAAGCTATTTAGGGGAGAGTTAGTGTTGGAAAATGGGGCGAAAAAATGTTTAATTTGTAGGTACCTAAAGACTTCCACAGGTAATAGGCCATGCGACTCGTATAATACAGGAAAGGTGTGGAAGGATGAGGAGGAAACCAAAATGTGGAATCTAAATAAATTTGCTTCTTCCCAGTTCTTGAACAGGGAGGGTGTCTCCCAGGCTGGAGGAAAGGTGGGGTTCCTAAGAAATGCTTGGAGCGGCTTATGGGGAGATTGAAGGTGATGAGAGACCCTAAGCTTATCCCACAGAAGCAGAGAATGTTTAGTGATAGGGTTAGTCACGTATGACCGATATTTGGAGTCCAGCCAAAGTAGGTTGGCTATAGAGAGAGGATCTAGATCCACTGCTTCAATCGACACCCAAAGTGGGCATTCCCTAGTGGCGTGATATTTAGACAATTGAGCTATTTGTGCAGCCTGATAATAAGCCCGAAAGTTGGGGACACCCAAGCCCCCTCCCAGTTTCTGTGTGGATCTTGGTAACCTAGGTCTGTTGTTCTGCCATATGTAAGACATAACTCTGTTCTGCAGAAGACGTAGGAAATAAGCTGGGGGGCGAATTGGGAGGACCCTGAAAAGATAAAGAAATTTGGGGAGAATAACCATTTTGATGACATTAATCCTCCCAATCCAAGAAATTGGGAGGGAGGACCATTGTGACATAAGGTTAGTGGCGGTTCGGAGAAGGGGTAGATACTTAGCAGAATAGAGGTCAGAGTGAGATGCAGTTATTTTGACTCCAAGATAATTGAGGCCATCGTGGGCTCAGGAAAAAGGAAGGGAATCCTGCACTTGTGAAACCACGCTTGGGGCAAGAGAGATATTGAGAATTTTCGATTTACTCGTGTTGATATGGAGGCCAGATATAGAAGAGAAGGAATTCAGAAGGGCTAAAAGATTCGGGGCAGAAATGTGTGGGGATGTCATAAAAAGAAGAACACCATCAGCAAATAAACATACCTTGTGATGATGACCTCCGACTTCTATGCCCTTAATGTTTGGGTTAGCTCGGATCAGAAGGGCCAAGGGTTCAATCAGGAGGGCAAAAAGTAAGGGGGAAAGCGGACATCCCTGTCTAGTCCCGTTTTTTATACCAAAATTAGCTGATTTAAACCCAGCATATTTCACGTGAGCCTGAGGGTTGTGGTATAATGCTGATGTCCAGGAGAGAAAGTGTTTGCCAAAACCCCAGCGCTGGAGTGTGTAATTCATGTATGACCACGAAACGGTGTCAAAAGCTTTTTTGACATCAAGAGAAAGGAATAGAGCTGGGATTTGGCGGGATTTAGCGGAGTGGGAGAGCAAAATAGCTCGCCTAATGTTATCAGCTGTGTGTCTGCCTGGGATGAACCCCGTCTGGTCTCTATGTACAAAGTCACCTATTATACCATTAAGCCTCAAGGCTAGGATTTTTGCTAATATTTTAAGATCGTTATTTATTAGTGAAATAGGCCGAAAATTGGCCCAGGAGGTGACATCTGAGTTGGGCTTGGGGATCATGGCTATAGTGGCAGTAAGGGATTCAGGTCTAAAATTATTACCTTGCAGGAGTGAGTTGAAGGCGATGGTGAGATGAGGGGCTAAGAGCGAGTCAAAATTCTTATAATAATTGACCGAGAAACTGTCAGGGCCTGGTCTTTTGTTGGGTTTCAGGATTTTAATCGCATGTAGGACTTCAGCTTCCGTAATGGGACGTTCTAATAGCTCGTTTTGGTTATCATCAAGGGTGGACAATGTAATTTGCGAGAATAACTTCTCGGCTGCAGCTACATCAAAGTGTTGGGTAGAGTTATACAGTTTTGCAGGTTGGAGCGGAATATCTCTAGTATCTTAATCGGGTTGCTGGTGTATGTGTCACGTGAAGTGCAGAGCCTGATGGAAGTGGGGCTCTGATTGATATTTCGAAGGGAGCGGGCGAGGGGGGAATCAGGCTTATTAGCTTTGACGTATGTGAGATGCTGGAGTCTTCGGATGGTTTTGTCGGCAGAGTCGGTTAAAAAGAGATCGAATTCAAGGCGGGCTTTGTCGAGAGCGTCTTTGGTGGCCTGATTGGGGTTCTTTTGGAAGGTTTCGTAGCAGCTATTGAAATTGGCCTCTAGTTTGGCGAATTGAGCTTTCCGATTTCGTTTCACAGCAGCCATCTGCTGGATCAATTTGCCACGGATAACTGGTTTATGTGCTTCCCAGAGGGTCAGCGCCGATATTTCGGGGGAGGGGTTCGTAGTAAAGTAGGTTGTGAGGGCCATTTCAATGTCTAATTTATAGGAGGGATGGGCCAGTATGGAGTCATTTAGGTACCATGTAGTATCTTGTGATCTGGGGACCAAGGATGAAATGACTACATGAACCGCTGAGTGGTCTGTCCATGGAAACGGAATAATCGAAGACGCCAGCATCTCAGGGATCATACTAGATGCCATAAATATGTGGTCAATACGTGAAAAAATGGAATGAGGATGAGAGTAATAAGTAAAGGATTTACTTGTGGGATTTAATTCGCGCCAGACATCCGTGAGGAAGTGGTTGGTTAGGAGTTGCTGTAAGGAATATTTAGACGAATGGTGGACAGGAGATGGAGGTGATTTATCTAAAAAAGGGATAATTGTTTGGTTAGAGTCGCCACAAATCATGACAGTGCCAAATTTGTGTTGCTTTATCACATCTAAAAGGTGAGAGAAGAATGGGGTGGGATTCCGATTCAGGGCATAGTAACTTACTATAGTAACCGCTATGTCAGACAGGTGACCCGTGAGGAGATACCTCCCATCTGGGTCAGCTATCTGACGAGAGATAGAAAAGGGAGTGGACCTATGAAAAGCTATCAAAGTGCCACGTTGTTTGGTAGCGGCTGAAGACGTATAAAACTGCGGGTAGGATGTGTGCAGAAATTTGGGGGTGCTTTTGGGGGTGAAGTGCGTCTCCTGTAAGCAAACGATGTGCATTTTCCTAGAGGAGAAGGCTCTCATGGCTTTAGAACGCTTCTGGGGGATGTTAAAACCCTGCACATTCAGAGTACATATGTTCAAGGGGGCCATAGGTGAATTGTATTGGTACTATGTTCATACCTGCGATGTGTTGCCGCCACTGCTACCGCACCCGCTCCAGCCAGACCATGAGAGAAGAAAGTAATGTAGAAACCTAGAAAGGATAAGGAGAGAAGGTAAGACATAAAACCCAATAGGTACATAAAACAGGCAAAAAAAAAAAACAACGATGGGAAAAAGGATGGGGAGACAATCGGGAGGGGTATGGAGACCCCCCTAGAGGCTCCGAAGCTGTCGTTGGTGCTCTGCTTGGGGCGGGAACCAAGGACAGGAAGTGGGGGACAAGAATTCCAGTCCAGGAACAAAACCGTAAAAAAGGGAAAAAAAAAGACATTTTATGCTTGGCACAATCTTCAAGTGTTCATATACGCAGGGTCTCTGAGGGTATGAAATATCAGGTAAAACTGTGGGAAGGGGGAGGGGGGAAAATATTAAACTGAAGATAATAAACGCCATCAGGCGAACAATCAGGCCCCTGAACCCAAATGGTGTTGGTTGGGCTCATCAAACAGGAAGGGGGCATGAAACTGGACCTCTGCAACTCCTGGCCTTAGCGCCAGGGGGAGAGGTGAAGGCTAAGCCTTAACAACAAAAATGGTAAAAAGTGTGTTGTCAGAGGGAGTTCAATCCATGGAATTCTCTTCGGCTATTTCTTTCTTATCGAAACAACCTCTTTTGTGGTGATTCTGATGGGTGGCCGCAGAATGATGAGTATCCGGGGGATGCTTTTGGGGGGATCTCGATGCAGAGCGTCTGCGAGAGCCATCTGGGTGCTGGGCACGATTCAGGATATCAATGTCCTGGAGGGCGGATTGTAGCTCTGCTGCTGAGCGACATGTGTATTTTGTTTCCAGGTAGGTGAAACGAACCGAAAACGGGAAACCCCAATGATAAGTGATTTTGTGCTGCTGTAATGTTGAGAGAAGGGGCTTCAGTGTCTTCCTCTTGGCTATGGTGATGGGCGAGAGGTCAGGGAAGAGTTGATAGGAGATGCCTTGAAAGGTGAGGGAGTCCTTACCCCTTGCGGCTGTAAGTAGTTGTTCTTTAGTGCGGTAGAAATGGAACTTGGCTATAATGTCCCTTGGGGGACCATTCTCCTTTCTGGGAGCTAGTGTGCGATGAATTCTATCAATTTCAAGCCTTTCCACAGGGATGGCCGGCTGTAGCTCCTGAAAAAGTGCTGTCATGGTGGCCTGTAGGTCTATGACTAGAGTTGAGCGAACCTCTGGAAGTTCGGGTTCTGCTGGTCCGTCCGAACTTCGGGACAAAGTCCGGGTCCGGGTCCGGACGGAACCCGAACGATCGCACGGACCTGGGCCTGGGCCTGAAACAGGGCTTCAAGCCTGCCTGGTCGTCTTGGGCTTGAAGGTCTCCAAGCGAGTTGAGATCAGTATCTGGATGTCCGGTGGTACTGTCGTGAAAAAGTCCTCGATGTCGGCCGGTAGGGACACCTTTCCGAACTTTAACTATCTTAAGTAGCGTGTGATCGAGGGTCTTTCCTCTTACCAGGGGGTTCCCTGTAATATCGGTTCAAGGTAAAGATGGCGTGATTTCTTGTTGATGAATGTCGGCGTTCCCCATTCCTGAGGGAGTGGAAAGTTCCGTAGAGGATAGTTGAGAAGGGACTGGAGAGCGGGTAGTGGTATCGGTTCTCCTTCTGTGACT
>BLSH010313660.1:221516-233102 GCA_018402905.1 Glandirana rugosa | reverse complement strand
GTATGTAAAATCTCTAATTTCTGCTATCTGTCCTCAGAGCAACAGCACAGACAGCAGTAGTAAAGTAATCTATCTCAGGATGCAGGATCAGGTCTTAAAATGTCTCAAATCTCTCCCTCAAGCTTTCAGCTTCCTTTCCCTACACTAACCCAAGGAGCATGTGACTGCAGCACTGTGACTCCAGCTTATAAAGAGGCTGGGTCACATGATGCACTGGCCAATCACAGCCATGCCATTAGTAGGCATGGCTGTGATGGCTTCTAAGGGCAAACCAGTGAAACGCTTGTTGATTGGCTGCCCTGCACGTGGAGTAAAATAGCAGAACCCCGGACCGAACCCGAACGATTTTTGAAATGTCCGGGTCCGTGCCACGGACACCCGAAAGTTCAGTACGGACCCGAACGTTACAGTCCGGGTTCGCTCAACACTACCCATGTCGATTCGAACCGACTTTTGCACCAAGTTTTAGGAGCAACACTGCCGGGTGCCTTCTTTCGCAGTGTTGGCTGGTTCCGACTCCGATTTCTCCGCCGGTCAGCTAGAACCTTCCACCCGGTGGATTTGTAGGGCTATACAGCTCAGCAACCACCCACGCTCTCCCCACCCCCGGTACTGACACGGTTACACGTGGGGCGGGTTTCAGAATCTGCTCCTCACACGTTGAAGGCTGGAACAAACGTGTCGCTTTCCCCCGTTTCACGTAGACCGGCCCAAAGTACACATTCGTTCCGACCTAACCCGTGCAGCCAAACAGTCACGGAAGTACAATTAAATCCTCACTATACAAACCTTGGCTTCAGTCTATTTCCTGATGTTAGACTAAAGAAATGGAGATGCCGGTTACTGATTACACACTGAAAGGTATAATGTCTCTACTGGTGGTCCCCTAGATACAAACATCTGACCCACAAACGACTCCCACCCACAAACGGCGGTAGACAACAGGAAGTGACAGGAAATCTCCACCTAGGAAGGGAAATTCACTCCTGTAAGAGTTATTATGGGGAAAAGGCATCTCCACTGAAGCTTCATCACCAATCCTTGTTTCCACAACTCAAAATTTTCAAAATCCAACTATCATTGGGACAGGAAGTGAGGCGACATCTCCCGAACAGAAACATAGACAGCAAAACAAACATCACAGGGGTGCTAACCCTTCCCTATGCTATCCAAAAATCTCAAAAATAGTTTTTTTTTGCTGAAGCTACAAAAAATGTACTTGTTCCGACTCACATACAAATTCAACTTAAGAACAAACCTACAGATCCCATCCTGTTTGTAACCTGGGGACCGCCCATACCTGGAACACAAACTATCATAGAAAACACTTTCCCTATAACACTAACGGTAAATTAGTCCAAAACAAACCTGATTTTAAACAAAACTGAATCCAATACAAGAATGGATCAGTTATACTCCACACTGTAGTCTATCATTGAAACTCAATGGTCATACAACAAAAACCCCATGAAAAAGCTGCTTAAACATAAATGCCTACATAAAACTGAAAAAGTTATAAAAACCTAACAGCTATATGCGAAACCAAAGATAAAACATGAAAACAGATGAATTGTATAGACGCTAAATCTGAACAAGTCAAAACTGGCTAAAAGCGATGCAAAAATCCTGTAAAAACATTACGTAATGACTCTTATAAAAAGGTTCCTTTCCAAACAAAAGTGTAAAAACAGTTGAACATGAAAAAACAAAAACGATGATGCAACGGAATTCAATATGGCATCTCAGCCATATGGCTCCTTTGTCACTACTCCAAGGTGGCTGCCATACCATGTGGTCCACAACACAAAATGGCAGTAAGTAAAACAACATTACAACCCCATGGCCCTCTTTACCTGAAGAAAATGACGCCAAACACATGATGGAAACAAAACGACCGCACTGAGAACAACCAATAAAAACGCATAACACAGAATTTATCAACCAGATTTGCCAAAACCGGGACAGCCATGTGCTACTCAGACTTCAGCGTCTAAAATAACCAATGGTTTCATTAACAAATGAGTTGTACTCTAAACACACAGAACCAGAGCTGAATTACAGTGTAAAAGGCACGAAAGCTCTTTACGATTACAATACTGTGTCTAAACTAAATTTGCCGCCAAAAAAAAATCAAAAAGGCGCAATTCGTCACAAAAAGACCTCTATACACTGTAATGTTAACTCGGTTTCACACTTAAACCTGAATAGCCGTCTAACAACAGATGTCTCTACCAAAAACTGAATTACAGCTGGGACTACGCAAAACATTACAACAAAAATGATTCTACTGAAAATGGAATTCAGTACAAAATCAAACTATTTTCACTTGAGGCTGAAATATTGCACAAAATCAAAGCAATTAAAACCAGAAACTGAAATTCCTGCAGACAATTACTTCATTCCACAAAATGCTGAAATTTGGTTTAAAAGCAAGTTCAGCAGAAACAAAATTGAAATTGTAACAATTTTACAACAAAATGGTGGTAACTTTACGCTTTTCCCGCCAAAAGCAGCCCAAACTGAAAACTCTCCCCTTACAGACTGACAATACAATCTGAGACTCCAAACGAAATTACCGCCAAAATTACAACATAACACACACAATGCTGATTCCGATCATGCATTCAAAGCACATTCATAATTATACATACCGATCACACATTCAAAGCATATTCATAATTATACATACCGATCACACATTCAAAGCATATTCATAATCATACATAGCAATCACACATTCAAAGCATACAGTTACTCATAACACACGCTTTAGGTGTATTGATTAGGACCTATAGAGGACAAGTATAGGTTTTCTTCCTAAACAATAGACCTAACCCCTAGACCCCTGGCATTATGCAAAAAAGAGGAAAAACAGGTTCTTTAACAAAGCTGAATTTACCTGACACAGTGGACCGAACAGTGGAAAGCAACATCCTGGACTCAGGACAGCAAAAGATTTAAAAAATTGAAATAAAATTTGTTTTACCAATAGACGGATGTCCTGTCCGGATCTGTTCCTCCCTCTGGTCCGCTGTGATGGAAATTTCTGTAAGCTCCAAAAAAATCTGGCCCGCCATCTGTAAGGGCAATTATAATACCTTGTATGCATTATATTTTGCCTGCGCTAATAAGTGCACTTTTCAGCTCTTTTGCATAATGCATTTGAGTGCACTTGTGTTGAAGCAGACACAGATGCAGATTGCTTTTCTCACATGGCAGCTCGCAGGGATCTTGTCCTGCTGAGCTCTGCTTTCAGCCTTTATTTATACTGCTCAAACAGGGATAACAAAAGGGACTTGATGGCTTCACAATCAGCCAATCAGCCTCCAAGGCACAGTCACATGACATGAGCTCAATACAAAACCACCAACCAATGACACACTTGTTTAAATTCAAACTATACAATAGGAGAGGCATGCATGCATGGGGGGGTTGGCTGGCCTGTATGAGAAACAGCTGTCTACAGATGACAATGAAAGCCATGTGCTATCTCACAGAGGCCATACAACAAAACACTATACATGTAAAACTTGCCATTACAACGAAACGCTATCAAATACAGCTCTATGAACTATACTCCATAGCGATTATGCTACTGTTCCATTAAAGGGTAAATTACAACACAAAGGAATATAGCTGTAGATCTCTGTCACATTGATCAGATACTACAGAAAGCTTACAGATCATTATCCTTACATAAAAGGCAATACTGATTCCATAACGCAAGTAAACCGCTGCCAAGCAGATCGATCTGTACAGAATACAGGGGCCCCCTGATTGACTGTAATACACCCGCGCCACAGAACGTTCATTGCACCTCAAAAATCCGGACCAGCGTTTGCTCCAGCGCTTAACCGCTCAGGGCGCCTGCCGGCCGGGATGATTGAGCGGGTAGCGTGTAATTATCAAATAATGGAAGGTTTCCATTGTAAATGGCCTTTCCTCAATATCGGTTAAAGCCATATTCGCTGTACACAGAGAATATCGTTAAACCGACACTGGGAGACACTGTGACAATACACAATAAACATCCTAAATTTCTACAACAAAAGGGGAACCCTGATTTAAGGGGGTCTGATGTAAGGAGAATGCTGTGGACTCTGGTGTAAAGAGGAACTCTGATGTAAGGGGGTCTCTGCTCACCAAAGACCCCCTTACATCAGAGTCCACAGAGCACTTCTTACATCAGAGTCCTTCTTACATTAGTACTCACTGGGAGGCAGAATAGAGGATTGAGGGGGGGGGGGGACACTTCACTCACAGTAGATGGATGAATCGGCAGGCTGCATTTTTCCTCGTCTGGCTGCTGGGTTTCAAACCTCCCGTCCACATTTCACCTTCTCTGTGGCACAACCCTGAAAGGGAGTGTGGGCGGGGCAGACACAGGAGGAGAGAAAGCTAATAAGCTCTTTCTCTCCTCTCCCATCCGTGCCGGTGGAGGGAGGGATTGGAACTTTCAGCACTGGCTCTGGGCTGTGAGAGAGACACATGCAGCTCAGAGCCCTGCAGTCACAGGGGAGCTACAGTTGGGGCCCCCCACAGTGGCCAAATTACAGGGCCTGGTCGCAAGTGTAACCTTTGCAACCCTGGTAGTTCTCCCAATGGTGTGGAGCTATATCTGAGGACTGCAGAACACCTCTCCTGCTATGGTATGGAGAAGAGGAGATGGGGAGGTGATGTGATCCAAAAAACTCCCTGTCTCAGGGTAACAACACTGCTTCTCCATAATTATGGTATGGTGAGCAAGAAAAGTCATCATTGGACAGGAAACACCTTTGGGATGGCAGAATCAACTGTGAAAATAAAGCAATAAAGCCTAAAAAAGAAAACAAATAGAGCCACCACATATAAGGATGGATTGGGTGCAATATATTACATTTTTGTGCTTGGGTTTAAATACGCTATAATTGGAAAACCAACTATTTGAGAAATCTGGAGTATCCAGATATAAAATTAACATTTTACCCTGACTATGCTGATTTGCATACTTGTTCCAGGTCAGTGATTCATACTAACAAGGCCAAAGGATCAGGCATGAAACATTTTTAGAATGTGACTTGAAATGATGTTCCCCCCTGTCTGTCCTATGACAGGTTTACTTTACATGAAAAAATGGGCTGAACAGATTCTGGATCCTGTCATATAAAATTGTGTGACTGACCACAATAAATAAGTGTCAACCACATGTTTGTAATCTGTAGCATTTATACATGACAAATAAATTGTTTATTGTGCAATTTGAAGTATGTATTTAGTATTCATCTGACAAGCATTATATATAATTAACATATGGCACTTGCATATCTTGATTTCTAAGCTGATCCATTCTAAATAGCAGAGAGCATTTGAGGAGACAACATTACAAGCTAAAATGTGTTTTTATTTCCAAGTAGAACATTACCTGTTGAAGTTCAACTTTCATGTGGAATAAATGAGTTGGGAAATAACACAATAATTTTAGTGGATACACTGAAAGGAAATAAAGGTGGAGAATGGAATAAGCTGTTAGATTCAATAATGTCAGCAAGCAATAAAAAGACAGAGAAATAACAATGTACTGTAAATATTCAGTTCAGCTACAAATGTCAAAATTACCCACACCATTTTAAAAATTGCAGACTTTTTGCAATTTTGCTCTTTTCCCGGCTTGAATGTAGTATCAAGCCCAGCAGTGCAGCTAATACATTTAATGGCAAAATCATGAGAATACAATTGAACTACCTACAGCCTGAAACCACATTTCAGTAATTTGCTAATAATAATAATACCAGCATGGCTTCTATTATGCAGTCGTATTTAATTTCCATTTCAGCATACATACATAAAACCAGCAAGGTTATTCAAAAAATAAGTCTGCCTTGTGAAATTTAGCACTTAACTACAAAAACTCAGTCAAAAGTAAAGATATAAAATGACTGTGCATCACGTAGACTTTACTGATGCTATATGCTCAATTAGCTTTTATTCTTACTTTTAGTAGCTACTTCAAATAAAGTACATTTATTTTACTTTTTTTTTTCAAGGCAAACTCTTTTAGTATCTACATTAATGTGGCTTATTGTTTGCATGGCATCCCCCTGTGTTTCCTTATGAAAACTAATTTAAAACTGGACTCTGGGTGTAAAAGACACAAATTCATTTATATCCATTAATACATAATTAAATATTGTTTAAATGCAAGCAGTGTAACAATTTGGACTTTTACATTAGCCTCTTGTAGTCTGCTATCCAGCTGAGCATAGAGAAGGGTAGGAAGAATAAGCATGGGGAGTTTATCAAGTGTGCTTCAGTGTAAGAAGAATGCTCATAGAACGAAAGAGCAGAGAGAAAGAGAGATGAGATGTTCAGTGTGCTGCTTCCACTTTTATTGTCCAGTCCCAGAGTTGGTGGAGAAGAGTCCTGTATGTGAAAGTCAAACTGCAGCAGAATAAAATCAGCTCCTCACCTCACCCAGGCAGGAGTGTGCTGTGTGGCAAATCTATATACATCTCAACTGAATGGATAGAAATACCAATCCTTTGGTTGGTAAAATGGCTTTCACATACAGTCAGGTCCATAAATATTGGGACATCTACACAATTCTAATCTTTTTGGCTCTATACACCACCACAATGGATTTAACTGCAAACTTCCAGCGGGTATTTACATCCAAATCAGGTGAACGGTGTAGGAATTATAACAGTTTGTATATGTGCCTCCCGCTTTTTAACCACTTCTCATTGGGTGGACGTCATATGACGTCGCTACCTTTGAGAAGTGATATCTGAATGGTGCCTGCAGCTGCAGGCACCATTCAGATATTGTTTTTTTCTTCAGACGATTCTGCGTCTGATAAAAGTGGTCTTAGCGGTGGATTCATCGCAAGATCACTTTTATCAACGGCGGGAGAGGTGCCCCCCCTCCCGCCACTTTCTGGTCATCTCCGCCGGACCCGCCAATCTGTCCCCCCCAGTGTCTGGCTGAAGCCGCTCACTCGGCTCCATAGTACGGCAGGGCGAAAATTACGTCAGAAGTCACGTCCGCCCAATGGTCTTAAAGTACCCGTTTTTCCTGTCATTTTTTCAGATTTTTTTTTTACATTTTAGTGTAAATATGAGATCTGAGGACTTTTTGGCCCCAGATCTCATATTTAAGAGGCCCTGTCATGCTTTTTTCTATTACAAGGAATGTTTACATTTCTTGTAATAGGAATCAAAGTGATCATTTTTTTTAAAGAACAGTGTAAAAATAAATTGTAAAAAGTAAAATAAATAATTTAAAAAAAAATAAAAAATTTAAAGCGATCCGTCCTTCCTTCCAGAAGAGAACGCATATGTAAGTCCCGCCCACATATGAAAACGGTGTGCAAACCACACATGTGAGGTATCGCCACGATCGTTAGAGTGAGAGCAACAATTCTATCACTAGAGCTCCTCTGTAGCTCAAAACTGCTTACCTGTAGAATTTTTTAAACGTCGCCAATGAAGATTTTTAAACTGCGAAGTTTGTCGCCATTCTGCGAGCGGACGCAATTTTGAAGCATGACATGTTGGGTATCATTTTACTCGGCATAACATTATCTTTCACAATATGGAAAAAAATTGGCCTAACTTTACTGTTTTCTTATTTTTTAACTAAAAAAACTGAATTTATTAAAAAAAAAGCAGGCTTGGAAGACCACTGTGCAAATATGGTGTGACATAAAGTTTTGCAATGACTGTCATTTTATTCTCTAGGGTGTTAGAAAAAAAATTATATATATATAAGGCTTGTGGGTTCTAAGTAATTTTATAGCAAAAAAAATGATTTTAACTTGTAAACAACGAACCCAAAAAAACAGCCCCCTGACTGAAGTGGTTAAGGGACCAAAAGTAATGGGACAATTGGCTGCTCAGCTGTTCCATGGCCAGGTGTGTGTTATTCCATCATTATCCCATTTACAAGGAGAAGATAAAAGGTCCAGAGTTTGTTTCAAGTGTGCTATTTGCATTTGGAATCTGTTGCTGTCAACTCTCAATATGAGATCCAAAGAGCTGTCACTATCAGTGAAGCAAGCCATCATTAGGCTGAAAAAACAAAACAAACCCATCAGAGAGATAGCAAAAACATTAGGTATGGCCAAATCAACTGTATGGAACAAAAGGACAGAATGCACCGGTGAGCTCAGAAACACCAAAAGACCCCGGAAGACCACGGAAAACAACTGTGGTGGATGACCGAAGAATTCTTTCCCTGGTGAAGAAAACACCCTTCACAACAGTTGGCCAGATCAAGAACACTCTCCAGGAGGTAGGTGCATGTGTGTCAAAGTCAACAATCAAGAGAAGACTTCACCAGAGTGAATACAGAGGGTTCACCACAAGTTGTAAGCCATTGGTGAGCCTCAAAAACAGGAAGGCCAGATTAGAGTTTGCCAAACAACATCTAAAAAAGCCTTCACAGTTCTGGAACAACGTCCTATGGACAGATGAGACCAAGATCAACTTGTACCAGAGTGATGGGAAGAGAAGAGTATGGAGAAGGAAAGGAACTGCTCATGATCCAAAGCATACCACCTCATCAGTGAAGCAAGGTGGTGGTAGTGTCATGGCATGGGCATGTATGGCTGCCAATGGAACTGGTTCTCTTGTATTTATTGATGATGTGACTGCTGACAAAAGCAGCAGGATGAATTCTGAAGTGCTTCGGGCAATATTATCTGCTCATATTCAGCCAAATGCTTCAGAACTCATTGGACTGTGCTTCACAGTGCAGATGGACAATGACCCGAAGCATACTGCAAAAGCAAACAAAGAGTTTTTTAAGGGAAAGAAGTGGAATGTTAGGCAATGGCCAAGTCAATCACCTGATCTGAATCCGATTGAGTATGCATTTCCCTTGCTGAAGACAAAACTGAAGGGAAAATGCCCCTAGAACAAGCAGGAACAGGAGTTGCAGTAGAAGCCTGGCAGAGCATCACCAGGGATGAAACCCAGCATCTGGTGATGTCTATGCATTCCAGACTTCAGGCTGTAATTGACTGCAAAGGATTTGCAACCAAGTATTAAAAAGTGAAAGTTTGATTTATGATTGTTAATCTGTCCCATTACTTTTGGTCCCTTAAAAAGTGGGAGGCACATATACAAACTGGTGTAATTCCTACACCGTTCACCTGATTTAGATGTAAATACCCTCAAATTAAAGCTGAAAGTCTGCAGTTAAAGCACATCTTGTTCGTTTCATTTCAAATCCATTGCGGTGGTGTATAGAGCCAAAAAGATTAGAATTGTGTCAATGTCCCAATATTTATGGACCTGACTGTATGTATTTCACATGTGTATTTAGCTGTTTTCTATTCCATTTCAAGAGCAAGTTTATATTCTTTCTTCTTGTCAGGAACCATGAATCAGACCAAGACAGAAGTGCAGTAAAATCACACTTTTTAATAAAAAGTTAAAATGATATAAACAGAGTAAACGTGGTCAAAACATAGCCAGAGTTTGGTAACCAGAGCGGATAGTCAGAGCAAGCCAGTGAAACAGGAGTCAAGAGATCAGCGAGGTCAAACAAACAGCATGCAGTGTCAGGAGCCAGGAGGGAGTCAGCGGAGCAGGGTCTTGAATCCAGGAACCAGAAGGGAACGTCAAACAGGCAAAGTCTTTCACAGGAAAACACAGCAGAGATTTCTCCAGAGATGTTGACCAGGCAAAGGCATCTGAGATCTGATCCAGGCAGTTTATATAGCTAGGAGAGCTGCCTAACGAGCAGGATATGGACATCAGGTGAGACAGAGTGGAAGCTGAGACTGGCAATTAACCCTCGGCTGAGCAGCTTACTCTGAGAAGGGGGGCTGCCCTGACAGTACCCACTCCTCAACGACCCCCCCCTCGGGGGCCACCAGGTTTGAGGAGAAAACATCTATGGAAAGCACAGAGGAGAACGGGAGCATGTACGTCCGCGGATGAGACCCAATAACACTCCTCCGGACCGTACCCTTTCCAATGAACCAGGTACTGTATGCACCTACAGGAGTCAATGATAGATTGTATTTCATACTCTCTTAGTTCTCTACCTGAACAGAATGGGGACGTGATACTGAGGTGGTGAAGCGATTGCATACCAAAGATTTTAACAAGGAGGCATGGAATATATTAGAAACTTGCATACCAGAAGGCAGGTCCAAAGCATAAGCCATTGGGTTCATCTTGCGGAGAATATGGAAAAACCCAATAAACCATGGTGCCAGCTTCAGTGAGGGAACACAGAGTCAGAGGTTGTGAGAAGACAGCCAGACCCTCTCCCCAACTTGGTAAGAAGGCACAGTTAGGCGTCTGCGGTCAGCATGGCGTCTGTTCCTATCATTGGCACGTCACAAAGTCTCCTGAACCTGTGCCCAAGTGGAACGAAGACCACGGAGATGCTCCTCCAGCGCAGGAATTCTCTGAGGAACAAATGAGTCAGGCAACATGGCGGGTTGGAAACCCTAATTTGCCATAAACTGAGGCAATTGAGAGGTGGTATTGATGTCACTATTGTGAGCAAACTCCACCCAAGGTAACAAGTCAGACCAGTTGTTGTAGTGGTCAGAAATATATAAAAACTGTTCCAAGGACTGGCTGGCTCGTTCTGCGGCCCCATTGGCCTGCGAGTGATAAGCAGAAGAGAAGAAAAGCTGAATTCCCAACAGTGCACAAAAGGATCGCCAAAATGTGGACACAAACTGGCTACCCTTGTCAGAGATGATAGCCTTGGGAAGGCCATGTAAGCAAAAAATTTCTCGAGCAAAAATGGATGCCAGTTCCTTGGAGGTGGGCAACTTCTTAAGTGGAATACAATGTGACATCTATGAGAATCGGTCAACCTCCATAGGTATAACTGTGTTACCCTGAGAGTATCTCCATGGGGCACAGGTTGTAGAAGACCCACTGGAAGATGTCGTGGTGTTTTGTTCTAAGCGCACACGGAACAGGCTGCTATGAAGGTGGCTACATAAGCTTGGAGTCTAAGCCACCAGAACTGTTGGGAAATAGCCCAAATGAGTTGATTCTTCCCTGGGTGACCAGCAGTCTTGGGAGAATGGTAAGTCTGGAGCACAGCAGTAAGGAGCCGTACGGAGACTCTCAGGGACAAAGCAGTGGTCACAAAGTTTCTGAGGAGGAGCATGGATCTGAGCAGCAAGGATCTTGCCACCCAAAGGTGAAGTGAGACTGGTATGAACCGTAGCCAGAATACGATCAGAAGGCATCACGGGAACAGGAAAAATGTTGGGACAATGCATAAGCACCTAACATTCTTCACACCGGGTAAGAATGAGACTATGGGGGTCATTTACTATAAATAAGCAATATATGCAGCGCCGATGATGAGGTAGATAAATGACAGTTCTTCACTTAAAGCATGGATATCACATATTTTTATAAATAATCGGTAAATCTTGATGTAAAACAATGGGTGGAGGCTTACCAGATGATGGTAAAATATGCGCGTTGTTTAATATTGGTCATCCACGGTTATGGGTCGTCACATCTGCTGATGTCAGGTATGGGGAGGAATCCGTCCTGATACGACCTCTGGTGTTGTGGGGGGATGGTCCTGGATCCTGGTGGTCTGTCACTCCTGATCCATGTA
>BLSH010313660.1:158179-169392 GCA_018402905.1 Glandirana rugosa | reverse complement strand
CTTCAAGGTCCCACGAGTCCTTACAATTTAGACCATTTACCATTTAGAGGGTTTCACAAATTTTATCGACAGAAAGGAAGTACCGCTTGAGTTTCCACCTTTCCTTTCACGGTGACTATAAATTACACTGCCCTGACGTCTTCAACACAGTTATCAAAATCCAGAAAGGCGTAGCAATCCTAAACCGCACTCTCCAGACCTTCCTCGTAGTGTCCTCAGAGTAACTTTTCCTACCACAGATCCCACGACCGTCGTGTGCATTAACTCAGAAACTGTAAATTGACGAAGGGCTGGCGCGCGGCACATAAGTGCCGGCGTCAGCCCCTCGACCCGCGCTTAGCGGCGGCGGTTCCCCTTCTTTTCCCTGTAGCCGCTCATCGCGGCTCGCCGGCGGACATCGGGTCCGCCCGAGCCGCGGGCACACTCCTCGGGAGTGCGGCAGGTGCGCGCGCGCCCCCTGGTGGCCAAAATGCGAATCGCCGTATATTTACGGCGATTCGCGCCCAGCTCCCCGACTGCGGCCGTGAATACACGGCGCGCGGTCGGGAAGCAGTTAAATGTCAAAGACTCAATTACGTGTGCTGCCAGCACCCTAGACACCATCCTTTTCAATGAGACTCCTGTGATGCTCCTTCCAGACCTCTCACGCCAAATCCTAACGATGCGGAAAGACCTAAAACTATTGACACAACTTCTGCAGTCCCGTCACATTAAATATCAGTGGCACTTTCCTTTCCACCTTTGAGTTCGCCATGAAGGAAAGACAGCTATTTTAAACACTTTGGGAGATTTACCATTTACCAGATTTAACATTCCTGAGCACCCTGGAACTTCCACAGGTCTCTCTGATTGGCCATTCAAACCAGCCACCCCTCAATGGCAGTCCCAGAGTCGCAAATGCCAAATAAGATCATCATCTCATAAGGATCACAATGACTGAATAGACCCAGGACCCTCTTGTCTGTTTACCTCAATTTGCTACCTCTTCTCTAGGAGCAGTATGGATTTTGTTTTCCTGTGTGTTCTACTGGATCTCCCCCACCTGAAGGGAGATTAAGATACCTGAAGGGAGATTAAGATCTAGACTATGATTATACCTGCCTTTTATACCCCACGGGTTCCACGTTAGCTCTACCATGGTTTCATTACTACGTTTTCCCTTTTATAAATGACAACATTGAGTTGAACCCGGTTGGAGTTTAGGGTCCCATCCCATGTTATTTACTACACATGGTACCTTAGTGGATTATCACCCCTTGCTGTCACACAGCCTCTATCGTGACAGAATCATTTGATTATGGAATTCCTCCCCTCAGAAAATGAAGTTACAGTAATACCCCATTTGGATTGTCCTCTTTACCCATTTCACCGTTTGGCATAACCACCGTTTTATAGTAGAAATTTGCCCTGTGGAGTGGGGACCCGGGAGCCATTTTGTGCGATCTCCTTGGGCCCCCGCTGGACTACTATAGTGCCCTTAAGGCACGGTTTATTGTGTTAAAATGTTTTACTTTTTTTAGTATTATGGGCTGTTATATCTGCTACTTTGGAGCCACCTAGTGGTCATTTTATTTAGCCGAATTTCAAGTATTTTTTGGTCTCGATCTTCATCATCACTGCTCAAGCCACCCTATACATCTGTTTTTGTTAGGACCTTGGTGGCTGAGACTCGTATATATCATTCTACCTTCTGTTTTCTCTACCTTCCTAATCTCTTTTCCCCTCTCTCTTTTCCTCCTTTACTCCTCTGTACTTCCTCCTTTTCCAGGTCTGCTGGATTGTTCAGGTTAGCTGGATATTTATGCCCTAGATATCATCCATGGCGCCACACACCCTACTTTCATTTACACCATGGCACGCATTTGTCCGATTAATTTTGCTTCCTATAACTGCAGGGGTTTTAATACTCCTGATAAGTGGAGCCAGGTTTTATACCATTTGCATTAATGAAGGTCTAGTATCTTGATGCTACAGGGGACCCATTTCCGCACTGGCTCTGTCCCTAATATGTGGAACAGATATTACCACAAGTGGTTTCATGGCCCAAATCCACACTCCAAAACAAAAGGCGTGTCCATTGCCTTCCATAAAACATTCAGCCAGGAGGTATTAGATCTTCTTGCAGATGAGGCAGGGAGATTTCTATTTCTTAAACTGAAACTAAATGATTTTCTTTTAACAGTAGCGAATATCTATGCTCCCAACGTTGACCAGGCGGACTTCCTCTCTACTACTCTCACGGGACTACTCTCCTTTGGGGGTCCCTGTTTCATAGTTGGAGGGGATTTCAATCTGGCCTTCACACCACCTGCAGACACCTCGACTGGCAAGTTCTCAGTTCCTGCATCCTCTTTAACTTGCATTAAATCCCTTCTTCACGATGCACACCTTATAGATGTCTGATGCATACAATATCATACAATATGCGTACATAGGGCCACCATCATGGCTAGCATACTTGAATGGTTCCCCCGCCCCATCCCGAAAGCTTCTGTGATGGTCGAACAAGACCTGGCACCTGTAGACCTCCGTGCATTGCTGTGGGGTTGCAAGGGAGCCTTACCCCATTTGACTTCCTCCTCTCCCTTAACTCTAGCTGCCTTAAACCTATGATATAGAAGAGAGCTATGTTCCATTCTGTCCTCAGACCCTTCCCCACCTAACGCCCCTATTCGATAACCCAGCCTTTCCTCAGGGAGTGGGAGCGCATACAGTCGATTTGTTCCAGCGTTCCTCTTGGCCTGATTTTATACATTCCCAACTGGGTGCCCCTATGGTCCCTATAGGCCCCCGAAATTTGTTAACGTCCATACACATGGCCTCTTTTACGAAACAACTCTTCCATTCCTCTCAAATACACTGTCCTCTTCACAATTTGAAAAGTTAAGCACAAGAAATGCCCAGACATCTACTTTCCTCACTATACGGCCTGATCCAGGCTCTTACACACACAAGCTTACCATCCTACACCAGCCAATGGTCTGCAGACTTGGGAACCGATATCTCAGGGGCGGAAAGGCAAACAGCATTTCATTTCACCCACAAGTCCTCTATTTCCTTCTACTCAGAAGAAAAACATTTCAAAATACTCTTGCGGTGGTACAGGGACCCCTCGACCCTCCATAGGATTTTTCCGGACACCCCAGCGGAATACTTGTGCTGTGGTTCGGCTCTCGGAACATATCTACATGTCTGATGGGAGTGTGAGAGAATACGTCCCTTCTGGAACCAAGTATTTCAGGTATATAATCAAATATACGATGAGTCTTTAACTCCTACAGCTAAGATTGCTCTGCTCTCTATCCTCCCTGGTTCCTTAGTGTCTCAGAAGCGGTGCTTCCTTTGCTTCTTTTTGTCAGCTGCTCGACAACTCATTCCATTATACAGGAAAACTACTATTACTCCCCCCCAGCCCAGTGGGTCTCCACAATGAACCATATTATGAGAGTGGAGTAGAGGTTGGCAATGGACAATGAGACATTAGACAAATATAAGGTTCTATGGTCCATCTGGCTCCGCTTCTCCGTATCTCTCTGATACTCTCACCAGATTACTAGGGCCCCTACAAGGTCCCTCCTCACGTTAGCCCTAATATTGGGCATATCAAACAATCCCATGTGGATCAGATGAGCAATCTTGCAAGACTGGGACCACCCAGCAGACTTCCCCTCCCCTCTCCTCTCTCTATCTCCTCCTTTTTTCCTCTGTCTATCCATCTCTTTATGCCCTTCTCCACAGCTTCCCCCCCTCCTTTTGCTATCTTTCAACTCTCTTTACCTTTAAGTGAAACATGGAGCAACATTCTTATACTTTGAAATCGTTTTACTGATATAATGAGTTTATCTTTTACACAGGTATTGTGTTATCTTTTACCACAAGTCCTACTGTGGAGGATAGCCAATGAGTGGGCTCATTGAGTGGATATCTGATGTCAATTACCGCTCTATTTTTGTAATATGAATGTTGTTTTCAATAAAAATATTTTCAACTCTAAATGTTTTGTTCCCTTTTTTGTGTGTGTATTTGATAGTTATATGCTGTTACATTAACGGCTTCCTGTCCAGCGATGTACCGGTATGACGCTGGATAGGAAGGGTGATATCAGTATCAGTGTTTGCAGCCAGTGATTGCAAAGCCATTTAAAGTAATCCCAGTGGCTAAAGAGCTGCTGGACTGCTTTTACAAGTGGCGGAAGGAGGTTCCCTTCTTTCGCTGCCTCATTTCCAGGCTCTCCTGTGCAATTATGGAACCTGGTAAGGATGCATCATTTGGCATTCTGTTCCTCAGACACAGTGGAAGGAACAAATATCATTTCTCCCACTGCATAACATCAGAAGCTGGAAGCAACAATGATTTTGTCACTTCCGGTTTCTGTCTGTTGTTTCCTGGCCATTGCCAACTTAGGAAAGCTTTGGATCAACAATCTTAGTTTTATCCGAAGCTTTTAAGGGCAGTGAAGACATCTGAGGTCTAATAGACCCCTGATGTCTCAGTATAGAGGACTTGTTACTGTTTGTTTTTATCAAAAGAGATGTTTACATTTTTTGTGATATCAATACAATTGATCCAAAAAAATTAAAGAAACTTATATGTAAACAGCGATTGCACCACACATGTGAGGCATCGCCGTGAATGTCAAAATGAGAGCAATAATTCTGGCTCAAGACCTCCTGTGTAACCCTAAACTGGTAACCTGTAAAGGTTTTTAAAGTGTCACCTATGGAGATTTTTAGGTATTGTATTTTGGCATCAATCCACAGGTGAACACAATTTTAACCACTTCAGCCCTGGAAGGATTTCCCCCTTTATGACCAGAGCACTTTTTACAATTTGGCACTTCCCTGCTTTAACTGGTAATTGCACGGTCATGCAATGCTGTACCCAAACTAAATTTGCGTCCTTCTCCCCCAAAAAATAGAGCTTTCTTTTGGTGGTATTTGATCACCTCTGAGGTTTTTATTTTTTGCGATATAAAAAAAAAAAGACTGAAAATTTAGAAAAAAATTATATTTTCTAATTTTTGTTATTAGAAAAATACAATAAACTAAATTTTAGTAATTTTTTTGCCAAAATGCATTCAGCCACATGTCTCAGGTAATAAAAAAGTAAATTAGTGTATATTTATTGGTTTGCGCAAAAATGATAG
Source organism: Glandirana rugosa (assembly GCA_018402905.1). Classification (NCBI taxonomy): domain Eukaryota; kingdom Metazoa; phylum Chordata; class Amphibia; order Anura; family Ranidae; genus Glandirana; species Glandirana rugosa. The sequence continues at coordinate 164,246 of BLSH010313660.1, read as the reverse complement.
CGTCTACAAACTAGGGTACATTTCCTGGAATTTGCGCAGCTTTGATTTTATGACTGCCTATCTCATTTCCTGAGGTGCTATAATGGAAGGGCAGTACAACCCCCCCCATGACCCCATTTTGGAAAGTAGTCCCCCCAAGGAATTAGCTGAGAGGTATGTTGAGCCCATTGAATATTTTATTGTTTTGTCACAAGTGATTGAAAATGCCAAAAAAAAAATTACACAAAGTTGTCACTGAAATTATATATTGCTCACACATGCCATGGGTATATGTGGAATTACACCCAAAAAAACATTCTGCTGCTTCCCCTGAGTACAGCGATACCCCATGTGTGAGACTTTTTGGGAGCCTATTAGCACACGGGACCCCAAAAATGAATCACCGCCTTCAGGTCGTAAACTTTTACTTTCACCCCACACTTCCTATCAGTTTCGGAGGCCATGAAATGCTCAGATAGCAACCCCCCCAAATAACCCCACTTTGGAAAGTAGACACCCCAAGCTATTGTCTGAGAGGCATGATGAGTTCATGGAATATTTTATTTTTTTGTCGCAAGTGATTGAAAAATGAGAAGAAACAAAATGACACAAAGTTGTCAATTAAAATTGTATTGAAATGATATATTGCTCATACATGCCATGGGTATATGTGGAATTACACCCCAAAATACACTCTGCTGCTTCTCTTGAATACAGGGATACCACATGTGTGAGACTTTTTGGCAGTCTAGCCGTATACAGGACCCCGAAAACCAATCACCGCCTTCAGGACTTCTAAGGCCATGAAATGCCCAGATAGCACAACCCCCCCCCCCCAAATGACCCCATTTTGGAAAGTAGACACCCCAAACTATTTGCTGAGAGGCATATTGAGTCCATGTAATATTTTATATTTTGCCACAAGTTTTGGGGAAATTACAATTTTTGTTGTCACTAAATGATATATTACTCAAACATGCCATGGGTATATGTGAAATTACACCCAAAAATACATTCTGCTTCTTCTTGTGAATACGGGGATACCACATATGTGAGGCTTTTTGGCGGTCTAGCCGCGTACAGGACCCTGAAAACCAATCAACGCCTTCAGGTTTCTAAGGGCGTACATTTTTGATTTCACTCCTCAACATGCTTCTTAGCAAATAGCTTGGGGTGTCTTCTTTCCAAAATGGGGTCATTTGGGGAGTTTTGAACTGTCCTGGCATTTTATGCCCCACATTGCCCACTCTTTTAACCACTTGAACCACCAAGTCCTTTCTGACACTTTTTGTTTACATGAAAAAAATACTTTTTTTTTTGCTAGAAAATTACTTTGAACCCCCAAATAGTATATATCTTTTTTAAAGCAGAGGTCCTACAGATTAAAATGGTGGGTGTTGCACATTTTTTTTCCGAAAAGTATTTGCGCAGCGATTTTTCAAACGCAATTTTGTGGGGGAAAAAACACTTTTTTTAAATTGTAATGCACAAAAACACACTATATTGCCCAAATGTTTGGTGAAATATAAAAGATGATCTCATGCCGAGTATATAGGCACCAAACATGACATGCTTTAAAAATTACGCACACACGCACAGTGCTGACAAACTATATACTTTTTTAAAAGCCTTTAAAGCCTTTTCAGGTTACTACTTTATATTTACAGTTGAGGTCTACTGCTAGAATTACTGCTCTCAATCTGACATTCCCAGTTATACCTTACATGCATGGTGCAATTGCTCTTTGCATATGACATGAGACCGGCGCTTGCGTTCACCTTTGCACGGGGGGGACAGGGTGCATTTTTTTTTAATTATTCATTTTGCTTATTTATGATTATAATTTTATTTTTATACTGTCCCTTTCATCTTTTTTAAATCATTCTTATTGTTATCACAGGGAATTTAAATATCCTCTATGATAAAAATAGGTAGTGTTGCATATGTTTTTTCTTCAGTTTAGGGTCTATTAGATTCTAGATCTCTCCTCAGCTCTTAAAGCATCTAACCACACCAAGATCGGTGTGATAAGATGATTCCCCAATTTCCCAATGGCGCTGTTTATATCCGGTGAAACCGAAGTCATGAAATGCTCGTAGCCTCCGGTTTCTTAGGCCATAGAGATGATTGGAGCCCTTCTAGTTTTCGATCAGCTCTATGGTCAGCTGGTGGAGCCACCAGCTGCATTCTCGCGTTCCCCGTGGGACAGGAGAGCCTGAGAAAACACTCAAAGACCAGCAACATACTAGTACGTCGCTGGTCCTTGTTGGGCATATGTTGTAATGTTCTTTTTTTTCATGCAGCCTGTGGATTAAATGAAAAAAAATAATCAATTTGTGGGTATGCCCACCATTAGAAAACCACCCTTCATCCACCCACTTCTAATGATTGGCATAGCACCCTTTTTAAAAACCTATGCCGGAGCATAGGGGCAATCCCCCCCAATTTCCACCCACTGCCCCTACAAATTACATACCTGCAAAGAAAACATTATAAAATACAGTAACAATAAAACATTACAGGTAAGCAGTAACATATAAAAAAATGACATACCTGCAAAGAAAACATGATAATAAACAGTAACAAAACATTACAGGTATGCATAAAAAACATTAATAGAAAGCGAACAATAGAGAGAGAATAGATTGAAAACAAGAGAGAGAGAAAAACAAGAAACTTACAACTGTTTTTTATTTTATATTTTTTTTGTTTTTTTAACATTTTTTTTTTGTTTTAACATTTTTTCTTTTTTTTTATTTTTTTTGATACACTTATTTTTTGTAACTAAACTGTAACTGTAATGGTTCCAGGTTCGGGTCTCTCAAAATGCGGAGGCAACTTTGGAGACCCTGTGACAGTGTGCCCTATGACTATGAAGTGCTGTACCCTGCGCTAATACTCAACTAGTGTGTGAAAATATTCACTGATGCAAAGACCAGGCTCATCAGGACAGGAGGGACAATAAGTGCGGGTGTCATGCCTGTATCCGCGTTGTCTGCAGACACAACATCTTTTTTGGGGTGTTCTTTGGCCTGGGGTACCACGGAGGATTTCTGGGAAGTGCCTCTCACTGCATTCAAACTGTGAAGTTTGGGAACAGCAACAACTGGAAACAGAAGGGCTGTGACGATCTCTTCCTGGAATTTAAGGAAGGATCCAGTTCGTCCTGACGCTTTGTATAGCACATAAGCATTCAGCAAAGCCAATTGGAATAAATACACGGACACTTTTTTGTACCAGCATCTGGCCTTACGGGGCAATTAAGTATGGCTCCAATGAATGGTTGTTAAGGTCCACCCCTCCCATGTTTAGGTTATATTCGTGGACGCAGAGGGGTTTCTCCAAAACACCAGTCGCTGTTGTAATTTGGATGGTCATATCTGCATGAAGGGAGGTCAGAGCGATTCCGATTGTCCCTTTCACATCAAACAGGCTCTCTCCCCCTGTCTAAGACAGGAATATACAAGCCGTTGGGGGAAGCCCTGGAGATTAGATTGCACGCTGCCACACGTGCCAATTCCTTGATTGAAAAGATGACTAAAAAGTGGCACACTCGTGTAATAAGTACCCACGTACAAGTGGTACCCCTTTCCGAATAAGGGTGATACCAAGTCCCACAAAATCCTGCCAGTATTCCCTATGTAGTCTGGGCAGTCACATGGCTCCATGTGACTGTCTTTTCCTTCGTAAACCATAAAACTATATGTATAGCCTGTGGCCCTGTCACGGAGCTTATACATCTTGACCCCGTATTTGGCACGCTTGCTGGGGAGAAAATGAAAGAAAGATGGCCAGAAAACTTAATCAGGGACTGTCTACGCAGACAACTTGGTTGGGAGTAAACAAGGCTGCAATTTTTTGGTTGATGTGGTTTACGAGGGGCCGAATTTTGTGGAGCCAATCTTATTCAGGGTCATCCCGTGGACGACAGAGTTCTTTGTCGTTGAAGTGCATAAACCGCAGGATCAGCTCGTATGGTGCCCTGGCCATGGAAGCAGAGGACACGGGCATATGATGAATTGGGTCAGTGGACCAATATGACCGCAAATCAGATTTTTTAACTATGCCCATGGGGATGGAAAGGCCCAGAAGGGTCTTAAATTCTGGAACTGTAATTGGTTTCCAGTCTCTGGCAAGTGACAGTTGGGGATTAGCGGCGTTGAATTGACCAGTGTACAAATTGCTTTGGTCCACTATAGAGCTATAGAGATCTTCGGTGAAAAACAGCAAATAACAATAAAGGGCCATAAAATCAACTATTTCCACCTGAATTCCAGGTTGGCCAGTGAATGGTGGAAATACGGGTGCTGAATCAGTGGCGGGTTGCCAATCAGGGCTAGCATATTCAGGGGGAAGGGCACTATGGGTTCTGTGGGCCTGTCTTTGTCTTCTTTGTGGCTGCGGGACACTACTTGGGCTAGCCACACCAGCTTGAACTGCACTTATGGGACTTGCCACGTCACCAAGTGTGACTGCAGTGCTGGTTGTACAACCAGGGTGTACTAGGCTGATGGTACTTGCCAGTTCACCAGAAAGAGGAGCGGCACTAGTATTGGCTCTCTGCTCCATACGAGAGCCCTGCGGTTCTTGCAACTCAGCGACAGCAGAACAGGGTCGGGTATGCCTGACCTTAGCAGGGACCACAACTCCATCGTCAGAGCTATCTGCTGTCTACGGGTTCGTATCCTAAGCCTGAATCTGACAGTCGAGTTTCCCCATCGCTCTCGTCTGTCATGCTCAGCAATGCGTAGGCCTCTTCACTAGTGTATGTCTGATAGGACATCTTGGCCTCTAACTTTATACGTATACTAGTGTGACTCACAGGCAAAAAAGAGCACCTGGTTGTCACAGCCTGCTTCAAATCACTATCAAAAATCACTGTCAGCGTTTGCAGGGATTGGGCGTGAACTCTACAAATACTGCAGATTAGAGTTGAGCGAACCCGGACTTTAGGGTGTCCGTGACCCGAACCCGGACATTTGAGAAAAAGTCCGGGTTCGGGTATTTTTTTACGCCTTTTTCGCGCTTGTTGAATAGCTGCAAGGCAGCCAATCAACAAGCGTTTCACCCGTTTGCCCTTAGAAGCCATCACAGCCATGCCTACTAATGGCATGGTTGGGATTGGCCAGTGCATCATGTGACCCAGCCTCTATATAAGCTGGGGTCACGTAGTGCTGCATGTCGCATCATCTCATACTAGTGTAGGGAGAGGATGCTGCTGCTGCTGTGAGGGACAGATTAGCTTTAGAAAATAATCTCATACTAGTGTAGGGAGAGGATGATGCTGCTGCTGTGAGGGACAGATTAGCTTTAGAAAATCTGTTAAAAACAGCGATTTATTGGTGGGTGGGTGCTAGAGGAGATTTTTTGTTTGCTAGAGTACATTTTGTTTGCTAAGCAAAGTGCCTCATATAAAACCTAAGCAATTTTTCTCTTTGTTAGGTGGGCGTTTGCAGCCTTTTTTGCAAGTGCACTGCACTTGCAACTGCTTGTGTGTCAGGGACACTACTTTAATCGTGTTCTGTTAGTTCAGTTGGCAACATTTTGGCATATTTAAATACTGCTTTTACGTTGCAGTTAGACAAATTAAAAAAAAAATTTATTTATTTTTTTTATTTTTTTTGTGCAAAATATTACATTTGCGGGCAGCGGGGCATTTCTTGCACAAAATTAAAAAGTGCGTCTACATTGCTGGTTTAAAAAAAAAAATTCTAAATACTACATTTGCGGCCAGCGGTGCATTTCTTGCACAAAAATAAAACGTGCGTCTACATTGCTGGTTTAAAAAAAAAATCGCGTGAAAAATTAAAACACGTTCTTTACGTGTCGTTCCACGTTTACATGATACATCGTGATAAATAATTATAAAAAAAAATTTGGTCGTTACATCTGCGTGAAAAATAAAAACACGTTCTTTACGTGGCGACCGGCGTTTACATCATAAATCTTATAAAAAAAAATTTTGGTCGTTACATCTACGTGCAAAATAAAAACACGTTCTTTACGTGGCGACCGGCGTTTACATCATAAAGCTAAAAAAAAAATTTGGTCGTTACATCTGCGTGCAAAATAAAAACACGTTCTTTAC
>BLSH010313660.1:126390-150635 GCA_018402905.1 Glandirana rugosa | reverse complement strand
AAAATTTTGACTATACAAACCCCCTATTTGGGGTGTGACGCGTCGTCGACACCTGTCCGTAACTTGTTGTCTGACTACTCACCAACAAAGGTGACTCGGAATTCGGGCCGGACCACCACACGCTATTACCTACTTTAGAGTATCGTCGAGACCCGGATCGACCAAACTGCGTGTAGGGAACGGACCGCGTACACGACTTAAACCACCACGTCTTTAAAGATTTTTTGATGGGCCTATACAGTCTCGACGACGTCTTTCACGCCCGACAGACACGCTCAAGAGTGGGACGACGACGAGCGGACAGACGCTACGTCGCCTTGAAGCCGGAAGAGCGAGTGGCGGAAGATACGTTGCACGGGTGTTCCACCTTGAGGTCCGCAGAGCGACTGACCCGTGCGTGCTGCAGCTGCAACTCCACTATTGCCTGCTGCTGCTCGCACAGTCTCTCCAGCATGTGCAAGGTGGAGTTCCACCTTGTGGGCACGTTGCATAGAAGGCGGTGAGCGAGAAGGCCGAAGTTCCGCTGCATCGCAGACAGGCGAGCAGCAGCAGGGTGAGAACTCGCACAGACAGCCCGCACTTTCTGCAGCAGCTCTGACATATCCGGGTAGTTTTTTAGAAATTTCTGCACCACCAAATTCAGCACATGCGCCAGGCAAGGGATGTGCGTCAAACCAGCTAGGCCCAGAGCTGCTATGAGATTTCATCCATTATCGCACACCACCAGGCCGGGCTTAAGGCTCAGTGGAAACAACCACTCATCAGTCTGTTGTTCAATGCCTGTCCACAGCTGCTGCGCAGTGTGGGGTTTATCCCCCAAACATATCAGTTTTAAAACAGCCTGCTGTCGGTTTCCCCTGGATGTGCTGAAGTTGGTGGTGAAGGTGTTACGCTAAGCACATGAGGAGGCGGTAGAGGAGGAGGAAGCGCAGTAGGAGGAGGAGGCAACAGGAGGCAAAGAGAAATGCCCTGCAATCCTCGGTGGCGGCCTCAGGCCCACCCGCCACTAAATTTGCCCAGTGTGCAGTTAGCAAGATATAGCGTCCCTGCCCGTGCTTACTGGTCCATGTATCAGTGGTTATGTGAACCTTGCCACAGATGGCGTTGCGCAGTGCACACGTGATCTCGTCCCTGACTTGTTTGTGCAGGGAAGGGATGGCTCACCTAGAAAAGTAGTGGCGGCTGGGAACCACGTACTGTGGGACAGCCACCGCCATCAGGTTTTTAAAACTGTCTGCGTCCACCAGACGGAATGAAAGCATTTCAAAGGCCAGGAATTTTGAAATGCTGGCATTCAGGGCCAGGGATCGTGAGTGGGTAGGGGGGTACTTCCTCTTTCTCTCCAGTGTTTGGGAGATGGACAGCTGTAAGCTTCCATGGGACCGTGTGGAAATGCTTGGGGACGGTGGCGGACATGTTGGCGTTGCTGCCACATCGTCTGTTTGCTGGGTGGCAGGTGACACTGTCACGGTAGAGGTGGAGGAAGAGGCCGAGGCAGCAGCAGAAGAGGAAGCAGGAGGAGCCCGAGACCTTTCTTGGATTTTGAGGTGCTTATTCCACTGCAGCTCATGCTTTGCATGTAGATGCCTGGTCATGCAGATTGTGCTCAGGTTTAGAACATTTATGCCTCGCTTCAGGCTCTGATTGCACAGCATGCAAACCACTCGTGTCTTGTCCTCAGCACATTGTCTGAAGAACTGCCTCGCCAGGTAACTCCTTTGAGCTGCCTTTGGTGTTCTAGGTCCCTGGGTGCGGTGGGTAGTAGTAGGCGTACTGTCTAGGGGACGGCTGCTCCGCTTTTGCAACCTGCTTCCTCTTTTGCTGTGCTGGTGCCGTGACGTGGACCAGTAAGCACGGGAAGGGGCACTATATCTCACTAACTGCACACAGGGGCAAATGTAGTGGTGGGTGGGCCTGAGGCGGATAGCAGTTTGGCGCATGTCCTTCCACCACCGAGGATTGCAGGGCATTTCTCTGCCTCCTCCTCCTACTGCGCTTCCTCCTCCTCTACCACCTCCTCATCTGCTCAGCGTAACACCTTTACCACCAACTTCAGCACATCAAGGGGGAAACGACAGTAGGCTGTTTTAAAACTGATATGTTTGGAGGATAAACCCCACACTGCGCTGGAGCTGTGGATGGGCATTGAACAACAGACTGATGAGTGGTTGAGCCTCAAGCCCAGCCTGGTGGTGTACGATAATGGGCGTTTGACACACATCCCTTGCCTGGCGCATGTACTGAATTTGGTGGTGCAGAAATTTCTAAAAAACAACCCTGATATGTCAAAGCTGGTGAAGAAAGTGTGCGCTTTCGGCGTTCTCACCCTTCTGCTGCTTGCCTGTCTGCGCTGCAGCGGAACTTCGGCCTTTCCGCTCACTGCCTCCTATGTGACGTGCCCACATGGTGGAACTCCACCTTGCACATGCTGGAGAGACTGTGCGAGCAGCAGCAGGTAATAGTGGAGTTTCAGCTGCAGCATGCACGAATCAGTCGCTCTGCAGAACAGCACCACTTCACCACCAACGAGTGGGCCTCCATGCGAGACCTGTGTACCATATTGTGGTGTTCCGAGTACTCCACCAACATGGCCAGTGCCGATGACGCTGTTCTCAGCGTTACTATCCCACTTCTATGTCTCCTAGAAAAAGCACTTCGGGCGATGATGGAAGAGGATATGGCACAGGAGGAAGAGGAGGAGAAAGAGGGTCATTTCCACAGTTATCAGGCCAGTCATTCACAAGTGGCTCGGAGGGTGGGTTCCTGCACCAGCATAGGCCCGGTAAAAAATGTTCAAGCCAGGACACAGTTCTGGAGGATGAGGAGGACGGAGATGAGGAGGAGTAGGAGGAACCGTGTTCACAGCAGGGTGTCACCCAACGCAGCTCGTGGGCATCACTGGAGTTTGGCTGGGGGGATACGGAGGACACAGATGATACACCTCCCACAGAGGACAGCTTGTCTTTGCCTTTGGGCAGCCTGGCACACATGAGAGACTACATGCTGCTGTGCCTGTGCAATGACAGCAGAGTTGCCCACATTGTAACCTGTGCTGATTACTGGGTGGCCACCCTGCTGGATCCCTGTTACAAGGACAACGTGCCGTTCTTAATTCCCTCACTGGAGCGTGATCAGAAGATGTGTAACTACAAGCGCACACTGGTAGAAGCGCTGCTGAGGGCATTCCCAAATGACACCGGGGGCTCAGTGGAAGCACAAGGTGAAGGCAGAGGAGGAGGAAGAGGTCGCCAATGCAGTTGTGGCCCCGCCAACACCTCAGAATGCAGGATTAGCTTGGCCGAAATGTGGAAAAGCTTTGTCAGCAGCACGCCACAACAAACAGCACCACCGGCTGATAGGAAACGTCTTAGCAGGAGGCAGCATTTCAGCAACATGGTGGAACAGTATGTGTGCACACACCTACACTTACTGACTGATGGGTCTGCCCCATTCAACTTATAGGTCTCCAAATTGGGCACATGGCCTGAGCTTGCCCTTTATGCCTTGGAGGTGCTGGCCTGCCCTGCAGCCAATGTATTGTCTGAACGTGTGTTTAGCATGGCAGGGGGTGTTATCACAGACAAGCACAGGTGCTTGTCCACAGCCAACGTGGACAAGCTAACGTTTATTAAAATGAACCAGGCATGGATCCCACAAGACTTGTCTGTACCTTGTGCAGAATAAACATTCATACCGGCCTCACACAGCCATTGGTATACTTAAGTGAACTTATGTTCTATAAAAAAAAAAAGAATAAGTCTTTGTTGGAATCTGTAACAGGAGAAATATGAAAAATAAACCATGGTACATTTTATGTGGAAAAAGTGAACCCGTGCTAGAACATCTCTGGGTTTGTCTGCAGATAGTGATCTTTTTTGGTTTAATATATCTCAATATTTTGGGGCCTACACAAATTAGAAAAAAAAAAAAACAAACTAAAAACAGTGTTGGCTACCTCCTACTCCACCGCCACTTCCACCTACACCGCCAGGGTCACCGCCTCCTCAACCACCTACTCCACATCCACCTCCTCCTCCATTTTTAATTTTTTATGTGATTTTAAGTTATTTCCCTATCCACATTTGTTTGCAGGGCGCTTGTCCTACTCTTACCCCCATTTTGCTTCCTTTTGCAGCACTCTAGCCCTTTCCAACACTTTTTTAGAGCCATTTTAGTGCTCAAAAGTTCGGGTCACCATTGACTTCAATGGGGTTATGGGTTCGGGGTCAAGTTCGGGGCCGAACTCAAACTTTTTTGCAAAGTTCGGCCGAACCTGAACATCCAGGTGTCCACTAAACTCTACTGCAGATATGTGTGTTGTGTTTTGTAAGTGACAGTTATCTATTAGATACTGCACTTGGGTGGGCTGGGCGGAGGGGCTAAACGCAGGTGCCAGCAGGTATCTGGGCTGATCCTGGTAACGCAGCATTTTTTAGAACACTAATGTACTGGGGACACTAATATATATTTGATCAGATCAGATATTGATCTGTACAGATACTACAATAGTATCTAACACCTATCTAATGTGTGTATGTGCGTGTCAGAGTACCTGACTAATCTGACCCTGCCTGGTATTTATGCAGACCATAACGTACGCTGAAACCTAACTGATGTCACCGCCGGGCAATGAGGGGTTAAAACCTATCTAACAAGCGTTACCCGTGACACTTATACGGTGATCACAGGTGGGGCAAACAAGGGGTTAAAATCTTTATTGGGGGGATTTATATCTACCTAGGCCACAAGTACAGTGATCAGTGAAAATCAGATCAATGCACTCAGTGACACAGTGACAGGGGGTGACAGGAGTGAAGAAGTTAACTCGGGGGGGCTATCAGGGGGCAATGAAGGGGTTAAATGTGTGCTTACGTGTACTGGTGTCAGTGTAGTGCTGTGCACTTACGTTTAGATGTTGTCTCTCCTCTCTCTGGAACCGAAAAGGGCTCCACGAGGATAGATGACATCATTTCCTCTGCCTCTGTTTACATTACAGTGGCAGAGGAGGCAATTCATTGGCCAGGACCGATCAGCAGGTCCAGGCCAAAAATCATTTGCCTGGCCTTGTAGATTGATCGGTCCTGTAGCGAATCCGATCACAGTGGGCGCGCCAGGAGTGCGCGCGGTCCCGGCGTATGATTACGAGCGCCGTCAGGTGACTAAATCAACGTCCTTTTTTCCCAAAAATAGAAATTTATTTTGGTGGTATTTAATCACCTCTCCAGTTTTTATTTTTTATGCTCTAAACAAAGAAGTGCGACAATTTGAAAAAAAAAACCAAACAATATTTATTACTTTTTGCTATAATGAATATCTAAAAAAATGTAAAAAGACTAATTTCTTCCTTAATTTAGGCCAATGTGTATTCTGCTACATAATTTTGTTAAAAAAATCGCAATAAGCGTATATTGAAAGTTACAGTGTCTACAAAATAGGGGATAGATTTATGGCATTTTTATTATTATTTTTTTAACTGTAATGGCAGTGAGCTGTGATTTTTAGCAGGACTGTGACATTGCGGGGGACAGATCGGACACTTTTGACACTTTTTTGGGACCAGTGACATTTATACAGCGGTCAGAGCTAAAAATAGCCACTGATTACTGTATAAATGCCACTGGCAGGGAATGGGTAAACTCCAGAGGTAATCAAAGGGTTTAATGTGTTCCCTGGGAGGTGTTTCTAACTGTATGGGGACTGGGCTGACTGAAGGAGCAGAGAGATTGTTGTTCCCGATCACTGGGAACAGCCAATCTCACTCAACTCCCCTGTCAGAACGGGAATCTGCTTTGTTTACACTGGCAGATCCCCGTTCTGTCTGTCTCTGGAGCAATCGTGGGTGGCCGGTGGACATCGAGTCCCCTCCACCTGCTGACTGGCTCCCCCACTGGCCAGTGGGTGCGTGCGTGCCTCTGGCGCCACGCGTGTGCCCACATCACACGTTCCCACGAGCAACGTACAGCTACGGCGATTCGCAGGAACGAGCCGACCTGCCGCCGTAAAAGTGGTTAAAAAATATAAAAGGTTTGGGGTTCTAAATAGTTTTTTTGCAAAATAATGATGTTTTATACATGTAGGAGAAAAGTGTTAGAATTGGCTGGAAGTGGTTAAATGTTTAACTTTTAGTTACTCTTTGCTTGTTTGTTTGTTTGCATCTTTCTTTGAAAAATGCAAAATAAAGTGGCTAACGAAGGGCATCAGAACAGGTCCCGGATTGCTGGACACCTTCATTATAGGACAATACAGTGTCCCGGAATGAAATGGATACTGGGAACAATCAGGAATTCAGGGGACAGGGGCGGATGGAGCTACCGTAGTGCTGGCTCCGCCTCCACCTACCAGACTCTAATCCTGGCCACTGGTTGCTATAGCTGCCTGGTGTCTAGCCACCAGTGACGTCATGGTGGCACCTCCCTCCCTGCCCAGCACTGAAAGCGCTCCGCGCTAGTGCTCCTGGGGCTCAAAGCTGCTGCCCTTTGAATTGAGCCCTGCCACCCCCCTTGTCATGCCATGGTCCTACCATCCTAGAGAGTACCGCTGGGCTGGTGGTGGTGGGGTGCAGGGCCGTGAGGCGGAGCTAAAGCTGGCGCAGACAGCAGCAGACATCTTGAAACAGTGAGTAGGCGGCCCTGGTCAGCAGCACAAGGCTAACTAGAACAACAGCCCTGGAGGGAGTGGGAGAAGACCTCACTGCCGAAGCCACCCTGACTTGAGCAGCAGTGGGTGCAGCATCCCCGGCACCTCCCAGAGCCTGCACTCTTCTCCAATGTCCGCTCCCAGCTGTGACTGTCATCAACAAGAAAGAAGACGGGCTGACCAAGAGCCCATAGAATGAGGATGGGCAGGAGGTAGGTACATCACACTCACCTACCCACAGACAGGGGCTGGGACAGGGGGGCACAGGAGGGACTGCAGGAAGGGCTAGGGGTCACTTTCACCCACCCTACCCCCTCTCTCTCATCACCTCTTTCTCACCTTCCCTTTTCACCCCCTCCCAGGGAACTACTCCCAGGGGTGCAACTTCATACTGCCCCCACCGCATACTACCCCCACTGCATACTGCTACCACTGCATACTGTCCCCACTACATACTGCCCCCACTACATACTTCCACCACTACATACTGCCCTCACTACATACTGCCCCCACTAATGGAGTTAATGTTGGCAAGGAGGTGAGAAAGTATCCCTGTACAAACATGGGCAGGGGAAACGGGGTGGAGTCAGAGGCGGAGCCAAGGGGTTTTGCCTAGGGTGTCAAAAATCCTTGCACCAGCCCTGTCACCCTCCAGCAGCACATGGTATGCTGTCAGTAGATCTGCCTCTAATGATTTCCTCACTGCTTTGATTCTCGGCAAAGTGCCGAGAGTAGGGGACAACTGAGGCTGCACAGAGCAGGATGAGAGAGTGAACTACTGGAATTCAAACAGCATAGGTACTTGTTTTATACAGCAATACATACAAAAGGGTCCAGCAGGTAGCAATGTGATAATACCCAAAGGGAACCTAAACCCTCCTATGCTTTTCAGGCAAGGAAGCTGTCATTTTAGCTTCTGTTTAATCTGCAACTGCCATGGTGCTGCACATGTGATCGGTTTTGACACCAGCCAATGTGACAGTTAGCAATCACGGGATGCCTTGAACGTAACTGTTTTTTGAAACAGTAAAATTGATGGGTTTAGTTCAGCTTTAAATTTCTGACTAAAGTTCCACATTAATTTCACCTTGCATATAACTCCAATGCATTTCACTAAAATGGGTACATTTCATCAGTGTCCCAATTTTTGCCAAAGTTCCAAAAGGTGCATAGCAAATAAAATATGCAAAAATAATACACATATTCTTCATCCATATTTTATCGTCTATCTCCAACCCTTAACCCGTGTCCAACATTAACCTCTTGAGATCCACGCTATTGCCAAAAGACGGCTCCAGTGCAGATCTCAATTTGCAGATGTCCATGGATGTCCTCCCATGCATGAGCCGCTGTGCGCCCCCTGCTGGTCGCGTGCAGCGCACTCTGTGATCACCGAGTCCATGAGACTCGGCTGATCACAGATCAGAGTAAGGGGGCAGTCCCGCCCCCTTAACACGTGATCAGCTGTCAGCCAATGACAGCTGATCTCGTGATGTAAACAGAAGCCGTGATCGGTATTTTTTTTCCCCTCACACTGACAGCGTGAGGGGAAAAAGAAGTCGATCACCGGCTTCTTCAGAGGGACATTGGTCCCTCGCACAGAGAGCCGCGGATGGCTCGTCTGTGCACACCAGTGCCACCTGTCAGTACCCACCAGAGCCATCTACCAGTGCCCACAGTGCCACCTAACAATGCCCACAGTGCCACCTACCTTTGCCCACCAGTGCTACAAATCAGTGCCACCGATGAGTGCTGCCTATCTGCATCACAGACCAGTGCCCACCAGTGCCCATCAGTGCCACCCATCAGTGTCCATAAGTGCCACCCATCAGTGCCACCTGTCAATGCAGCTCATCAGTGCCCTTCAGTGCCACTTATCAGTGCCCTTCAGTGCCACCCATCAGTGCCAACCATCAGTGCCACCCATCAGTGCCGCCTCATCAGTGCTTATCAGTGCCACCTATCAATGTCCATTAGTGCCGCCTTATCAGTGCCCATTAGTGCCGCCTTATCAGTGCCAATCAGTGCAGCCTATCAGTGCCCATCAGTGCAGCCTATCAGTGCCCATCAGTACAGCCTATCAGTGCTCATCAGTGCAGCCTCAGTGCCCATCAGTGCAGCCTCATCAGCGCACATCAATGAAGGAAAAAAATTACCTATTTTCAAAATTTATATAAAAAAACTATGAACAGTTTGATTTTTTTCAAAACTTTCGGTCTTGTTTTGTTTTTTTTTTAGCAAAAAATAAAAAACTCAGCAGTGATTAAATACCACCAAAAGAAAGCTCTATTTATAGGAAAAAAATTATAAAAATGTAATATGGGTACAGTGTGGCACGACCGTGCAATTGTCATTCAAAATGTGAGAGCACTGACAGCTGAAAATTGGTCTGGGCAGGAGGGGGGTTTATTAAGTGCCCAGTAAGCAAGTGGGTAAAACCATGTGTCATTATTATAAAAAGAAAAAAAATCGAAAACCTTTTACAAAAGTATTAACAATAGTAAAAACTAGACATCACAGCATTATTCTTTTCTTGCATACATTGAAAATGCTTCTTTTCTTACATTTACCAGGAAAACGCACTTCAGCAAATACAATAATATATACTCTGAAAGCGGAGTTCCACCCAACAGTGGAAGCTGTTTTTGGCAGGTACCTGTCCCCACTTCTGTCGGACCACGCCGTGGTGAAGTATGTCAGAAGTTCAGCCCTCCTACTCCCTCTCCCTTCTCCTGCTGCCGGGCCAGTAAGAGAGCGCAGTGCGCTTCACGCATATGCAGTAGGGATCCAGCTGTGAAGCCGCAAGGCTTCACTACCAGGTCCACTTGCTACGAATGGAAACATCGGCTGGGGTGCCGACATCGCTGGATTCCAGGACAGGTAAGTGTCCTATTATTAAAAGTCAGCAGCTACAGTATGTGTAGCTGCTGACTTTTAATTGTTTTGTGTGGGGGGCGGAACTCCGCTTTAAGCACTAAAACAAGCCGATCCCTTTAAACCCATTAAATCAGTGCCAGAGGATAGACACAAGAGAAAGCGGGGGAAAAACTCAAAGTGATATTATTCATAATAAAAGTGGATGCCTCAATGAATATGTACAGCCAAAGGGATTCTTGTACTTAAAATGTGTGTACAGCCAAATTGTTTTATTGTTTTAAGTAGTAATTAGTTAAAAATGCTGCCAGTTGATTTTTTTTCTCTCTGAGCTCCATTGGGGAGATTTTCACAGGAACAAAACAGGAAGTGATAAGAAATCTCCACAAAATCAGGGGAAACCTACCTTTTTACAGTTGTTCTTAGAACAAGTGTTCCCATTGAAAGACTTATCCTCACCTTATTTTGGTGACAACTCTAAATTTTGAATTTTGCCTCAGCGAGGACATAGATAGCAATAAAAATGTGACTAAGCCTAACCCTTCTCCACTATATTCAAAACAAAAAAAGTATTGCTTTTATATATGCTAGTAAAAATACAACAAATAAATAGCATATTTACAACTTGAGTATTCTGATGTGCTGTGTTGTATTTGTTTCAACGTGTGAGTTTCTGTAAGGATCTGTTAGGTCATGACATGAAGTTAGGGGAAATCTTACCAAAAGTGATACAAATAGCAATAAAATCCTAACAGAGTCCATAACCATTTCTTACAAAATAAAATGTTTTAGCTGGAGTTGGGCTTTAAAACTGGAGAAATAAAATAAACACACAAATTAGTTGTTACCCATTTCCTTTTCTCCAGTTTTAGTGAATAAGCCCTATTTTCATTGCCAAGATAGTGTTTTTTAAATGTAGTCAGTAAAGTTATATATGATTCAAATAGTTACAGATAAAAACTGCATTTGGATATCACACATTGCTTTAATACACAACGTCTACCTGTGATCAATATAGTTTATGTGATGCTTTATGTACTTGTATAATCTTAATAAAAAGGGTTTGTTTCAGAAAAAAGAAAACTGTTTATCTGCCTCTCCGTTTTGGGAAATTTACTCAACTTTCTGCATCAGAAGATAGCTCTCAAACATTGTACTTATTATTATACTATTAAATTATAATTATTATTACTTACCATTCTGAGCTTATAAAAATGAATTAAATTTATTTCAGATATTGCATATGTTATTGTACAATTTCTCATAGAAAATATATAATCCTCGGCATAAAATAAGAAACAAATCACTCCAGAAATATAAACTGCAAAGCCCTCATTAGAGAAAAAAAACTGTGACTGCTCAATGACCTAAATACAGCTAAAGTCTTTTCTAGATGGCTGTTAATCCTATTAATTAAAGTTAGAGACCTTGATGAATGCCTAGTCCATTAAGAGAAAAAGTATAATTAGTAGCATTTGGATGCTAATGGAAGCAGTGAGTTGGTAAAAGTAGCTTTCTCTCATACAGTAACAGTGTATAAGTTCATATTATGAATAACGATAATTTAATTAATTCCAAAAAGAATAGAGCTTGAGATCATTATTTACTCCTCTGGCAGTGAAGATTTCAAAATGTAAGCAAATATATTACCTTTCAGCTCCTTTAGTTTGTATTCAGTTGTCCCACATGGGCACATTTGAAAATAAAAGAAATGCATTTCGCAAATGTTCGCCAACCAGCATTTCTATGTGGTGATAATCATATAAAAATATTAAGTGGATCTGAAAAACTTGAACTTTTTTCAGACACATTTTGGGAAAGTCATTTAAGCTTTATAGAATAATCCTCATTCTCAGTTCATTTAGGGGTTTAAAATACAACTGCATTATGCAGTATATTTTACAGGGATGGCAAAACATAATATTTTTATAGGGAAGAATGCATTAGCAGAGATCCCACACATTTTCTTAAAACCCATCCCTGAGCTAAATTATTCCCATCTCTACCCCCACCAAATCCCTTGCCCCCAACTCTTTACTGTGTCAATTGATTTGCGTTTTAAACAAATGCTTGCAAGGCTGTCTTTTACTAACTGGACCTGCTGTCTGTGTCCCTTGCCAACTTCTCTTCCAAAAGTGGAGACTGGTGATTCAGTACTAAAGTATTTGCATGTACTGGAGTACATGCTTGTCCCCAGGTCTCTGTACTAGGGGTCTACATCTGGTTCCCTTGTGGTGATGGCCTCATGTCACTGCAGTCTTCTTGATCCTGAAAGTACCCCACCACTGGAAAGTCAATAGAATGATTTCATAGCACCCTTGCAGCAACATGGACATCAGAAGAAGACCCTCACACGTTGCCTCAACCTCCCTGATGGTATTCCAGAGTGTGGCTCGGGGTGGAATTTCAGTACCATTAGTGGTAACCCCGAGCCACACTCGGGATTGCATCGCTGGATCCAGGCAATGTTACTCACCTTGCCCCCTGGATCTAGCGATGTCCTCCCACGGTGTCAGCGTGTCTGTCCTCCGCCCGAGGCCTCTGTGTGTTGGGCTCCCTTCCCTGCGAGCGTCGCGTCGCACGGGGGCGGAGCCCGGCGGCAAATTCAAAAAGTGAAACACACAGTAAACATAAGATTACAAGATTATAAGATTCTGTAAGATTACATTGCTATATGAAATAATTTCACATCCCCTTTGTCCCTAATGGTTTGCCCAGTGCCCTGCATGCACTTTTATATTATATATGCAGTTCTTTCTGCCTGGAAACTTGAGAATGTCCATAGCAATCAAAAAGTGTCCCTTTACGTCAAAAGTGGTTTTTGATCAGCTAGAAAACACCGATAGTAAATAAGAATGATTTGCAGAATTGAGTGATACTGATTTTTTGGTAAATTTATAATCAGACACTGAAAGTGACGACAGCAACAATTCTGCAAATGAGCAAATTTCAGTGTTTTTGGTTTGATTACATTATTGAATACATTTTATTACTATTATGTTATTATTTTTGATAATTATTTATAGTTATTTATTATATTATAATTTATGATTTCATGTTTCAAACTTTATCATACCCGGGATGTCTACTAGACTCTAGTTTGGACAGATTTAAGTGAGCTATTCCTAAGAATTACAGGCCTACAATATAAAACGCCAAATTTCCATGCAAAATAATCGTACCGCTTTCAGCACCAAAAATCTGACATAATCATACCGCCAGGGAGGTTAAGGAAGAAAGATGAATTGGCACATTTCAAGACCATGCATTTAGCAAAAAACAAGCACACTAGTAACTGTAACAGTTATAATTCACGACATGCCTTGAATGTTAAAAAAATTGGTATACTGCTAAACCAGTGGTTTAGTTCTAATTTATAGGGACTCCTAGTATATATCAAAACTATTTTTTTTTTGCATCCGTGGTCCCTAAAGTGCATTATGATCTTTGGATAAGCCATTTGTATATCTTCATTCAACTAATGGTTTAAATAACTAAGTATTTTTGGGGACAAAACCTCAACCAATAATTTAAAGCTGATCATACCAGTGCAGCAGTTATGATGATAGTTGCCACATTTCTTTATGCAGAACTGTAATTTCATACATGTTTTTGAATTTCAAGCTTAAATTATCTTTTTTTTTTTTTTTTTCAAAATGCCATAGCATTTCATTTGATATGATTTCAGCTCTGTTTGAATCAATAAGCTGTTGAATTTCGCCAGTTTTTTTTGGATCAATCTCATATGGTATGATCCTCTTTCTTTTGAGTTGTTCATCATAGATAAATACCTAGATGTTTTGTGGTAGAAACCTGATATAAGTTGGATGAATTACATTGGTCCCCCAAGTCCAATCCAGCAAAGCTGCCTTAAACCATTATTGCACTTCATAGTTGGGATGAGGTTTTAGTTTTACCATGTATCATCCTAATAACAAATGGACTTTAGAAATATTATGGTAGCCTTTTCAGTTTTTCAGTCAGCTTCAACAATGATATCTTATGAGGTTCTCTGAAATCCCTCTTCATCAGGCCTTACTGCACAACATTCTTCTCATCAATTGTCGTGCATAGTAAAAAAAAAGCACGTCTTTGTCCAGACAATTTCTAAAATAAAAGGATTTTCATTATGTTTAATGTAAACTAATTTTTATTTTTTTACGCTCAGTCCCACTGCCTGGTCCAAGTTTTTGCTAAATTGAAGCAAGTGAAAGATCCAATCCAGATCAAAAATCCATTTTATTTCTTCAGTTTTCTTTATTAGTATAATCATTTTTTTACTTTATTATCATGAGGGCAGCCATCAGAAATTTGGGGCCCCTTACACAGCTTTAGGCCTGCACCCCAGCCCTGACCACCAACATCCCCCAGGGCCCGCCCACTGGCCATCCCACCGAATCCGTCCACTGGCCATCCCATCCCATGTCCTCCTCCTCCTTCTCCAGTCCCATTCCCCTCATCCCATGTCCACCTCGTTCACATCCCATGTCCTCCTTCTCCCCCTCCTCCTCCAGTCCCACCCCCCATTCCATGTCCTTATCCTCATCTTGTCTCATTGCCCCATCCCAAGTTCTACTCTCCCTCCAGTCCCATCCCCCCATCCCATGTCCTCCTCCTCCTACAGTCCCACCTCCCCATCCCATTAGACCTGTGCAATTTGTTTTGTTCCAAATTCGTTTGTCAATGAAATTCGAAAAATGTATTAATTTGGAAATATTCAAATTAACATTAATCTGTTTAATGAATTTTTCCGAAATTAGAAAACTCAAAAATGTGAAAATTCGAAAATCTGAAATTCGAAAATCCGAAATTCCGAAAATAAAAATGAAAATCTGAAATAATAACTAACGTATAATAACTATTACTAGCTATGAAATTATAGGTATTAAAATTTCCTTTCAAATTTGGCTGTTAGTGAATGCAACGAATACGAATTTATCCGAAGTTACGAATTAACGAATGTTGCATCCAAACAAATGGAACAAAACAAATTAATAATAATAAATAATAATAATAAAAATGTTTTATTATTATTATCATTGTTATTTATTATTATTCATTTGTTACGTTACATTTGTTTACATGCGGCATTCATTATTTCAGATAATTTGTAACTTCGGATAAATTCATATTTGTTATGTTCACTAACAGCCAAATTTGAAAGGAAATTGCAACACCTATAATTTAATAGTTGGTTATATTAGTTAGTTAGTTATTATTTCAGATTTTCAATTTATTTTCGAATTTCAGACTTTCGAATTTTAGAATTTCCAAATTACTGAATTTCTAAATTTAGAATTCCGAATTTTCAAATTTTTCCAAAGTTACGAATTTATTCAAAATAACGAATTTGGATCATAGCGAATGACCCAAAAAGCTAAAAACTAACAAATTTTTCAGCAGTGCACATCTTCATCCCATGTCCTCCTCCTTCTCCATCCCATGTCCTCCTCCTTCAGTCTCATCTCCCGCATCCCATGTCCTCCTCCTTCTCAATCCCACGTCATTCACCTCCTCTAGTCCCATCCCCCCATCCCATGTCCTCCTCCTTCTCCATCCCATGTCCTTCTCCTCAAGCCCCATCCCCATCCCATGTCCTCCTTCAGTCCCATCCCCCATCCCATGTTCTCCTCCTTCTCGATACCATGTCCTCCTCCTCCTCAAGTCACATCCCCACATTCCATGTCCTCCTCCTTCTCCATCCCATGTCCTCCCCCTCCTCCAGTCCCACCCCCCATCCCATGTCCTACTCTTTCTCCATCCCATGTTCTCCTCCTCCTGTCTCATCTCCCCATCCCATGTTCTCCTCCTTCTCAATCCCATGTCCTCCTCTTCCTCCTCAAATCTCATTTCCCTCACCCCATGTCCTTCTTTCCAGGAGGTTAATTCTGTACAGACATAATGAACAGACACAATCAGCAGTATATAAACACAGAGCCATATCCAAGGGCCACACTATAGACGAATGGGTCATTTTAAAGTGAAGCTAAATCCACATTTTTATTTTAGTATTGGATGGAGAAGTAAAGGGTTAGGACTCCCCTCCCCCTCCCTCTTCTGGTGACACCTCCATTTTTTTTCCTTTCGGTCATCAGGACAAAGGCTCCTTTTCCCAGTGACCCCATATGGAAAATCCAAAACTCAAGAGTTGTCCCCAGAACAGGAAAAGAAAGGAAACCTTCCAATGGGGACACCGGTTCTGGTGACAACTGTCTCCAAGGGCATCTCTCTCATACTTCCTGTTGTGTCTATGGGAGAAAGAGATGCCACAATAGAGGTAGTGTTGCACTCAGTATTCTCACCATTTAGCTGTGCAGACTAGAGGTGAGAAGAGAGGAGGTACTTTTTTCATGGGCTGCCTGTTGGTGGGCAGGACTTGAGCAGGAGGTGGGTGATGTTATATCACTCCGCCTCTTCTGCCCCTGCCTGCCAAAGCTGGTGATTTGCAAACCACACTTTGAGACACTAGGAGGTCAGAAGAAACTGTGGTCATACCTGCACCTCTTGGATTGAGGTACCACCTCCTCACCTTCCCCACCAAAGCTATTGCCCTCCCCTTCTCTGCTGTTACAGGGATATGCAGGACAGAGCAGCACTGTCACTTGTAGACACAGGAATCGGAGGGCCCTGTTTATCACACTTTAGTATCAGTGTAGAATGCCAATGGTCATAATGCTGCTGTACTTTAGAAATTGCCTTAAGATTTTTTTTTTGCACAACAGAGGTGTTCGCCAATATTTACTTAATTTGCTACAGAGGATGGAGATTTTTTTATTAATTCAAATGTGCACTTATCCTTGTAACACTAACATGTTCTTGCTTTCTATATACTGTACGTCATCTAAGCTTTTAGGATGTATTGGTACTTTTATATTGGTCTTAAGCTAATAAATCAACAATATTTTTTATTCAGATACACTTTAGTCACTCATGAGCATTTTACCTTATAAAATTCATAGCCTACCTGTTCAGAGGTTGTACATTATATACTGGCCTTAATCTTCTGTACCATGCTGTCTTACTTATGGTATCAGCATATTTTGCTTTCTAAAGGTGGCTATATCAACAATTAAAGCGGTTGTCTACCCAACAAAGTGTTTTTTACCTACAGGTAGGCCTATAATTAGGCTTACATGTAGTTAAAATGAATATCTCCTAAACCTGTACAGTTTAGGAGATATTCCACTTGCAATGCAGCTGCTGATGTCACGGCGCATGCGGCGGACCTTGCCAGAAAGTCCGCCATAAAGACGGGCTCCAATGCGCATGCGCAGGAGTGACCACTCGAGGCTCCAGCCACTCACAGTGCTTGAACTGCGAACCCGGAAAAAGCTTCACTGCGAAGATGTCTTTTCCCTCTGCAGGGACCGGGCAGCCCTGTGGGAGCTGCACTCTAAGGTGATTATTTCATAATGGGCTAGTATGCGGTGCATACTAGCTCATTATGCCTTTGCCTTGCAGATTATTGTTTTTTTTTTTTCCCTTGTGTAGACAACCACTTTAACTAACAAAATTATGACACATGTGCTTGAAGTAGTAATTAACCCACTCATTTAAATTAATATAATCCTGTGTGTTTGCTAATGATAGGTGCTCCTGTCTCTGTGATTTATAAAAATATGCAGTACATAACGGATTTCAGTGCGTCTCTCGGCACTCACGTGGCTGGCCAACTCTCTCCTCTCCCCGTCTGACAGCTGCAGTGGGTGGGGCCCCGCTGACATCAGTCAGAATAAGAGGAGGAGAAAGCCGGCCGGTCACGTGAGCTTGGCGCTCTGAAATATGTTATATACTGCATTTTTTTTATAAATCCCAGAGACAGGAACACACATTAGCAAACACACAGGATTATATAAGATTTTAAATGTTTTTCAGCAGCAGGAGGGGAGTGGATGGGCACTTCACACAAAACAGACAGGCAGGGAAGGAGGGAGAGAGAGGACAGAGGAGAGACAGGAGAGCTGCGGATGATAAAGGCATGTAAACTGACCACGGTGTCAGGGCTCAGCAGCCGTGATATACCGCGGTCAGTTTACAGAGGGGAGGGTAAAACCAGGCAGGATCAGCCAGGTATTTTAGGTGTAACATGCTTTAAGGGAAAAGAAATGGCATAACATTCCTGTGCAGGTTTTCAATTACCCAGGTCACCACTACTAGTAGGCTAGCCATGTAGTAGCCAGGGTAGTGGTGGTTAGTCACATTTAAAGAAATGTCACCATATACCAAAGTGGCTTCCTCATTTCTATTGAATGCCTTTAACATACCCCAGAGTTTATACACTCATGGGCAACTCGGTTACCTTAATCCAGTCACCATGTTTTCATAATATGTAACTAGAGAGATGATCATTATTATTATTATACAAGATTTATATAGCGCCAACAGTTTGCGCAGTGCTTTACAACATGAGGGCAGACCGTACAGTAACAATACAATTCAATACAGGAGGAATCGTTAGCGTTTACAATCTAGAAGGGAGGGTCAAATGACACAAAAGGTAATAACTGTGGGGGGTGAGCTGATGGAGAAAATCAAAGTATAGTTGTTAGGTGTGGGCAGAATAAGCTTCTCTGAAGAGGAGGGTTTTCAGGGATCGTCTAAAAACAAACAGAGTAGGAGATAATCGGAGAGATTGGGGCAGGGAGTTCCATAGGATCGGAGAGGCTCTGGAAAAGTCATGGAGGCCAGCATGGGAGGAGGTGACGAGGGAGCTAGAGAGCAGGAGGTCTTGGGAGGATTGTTCAAGAACATAACTGGAGGTGTGAACATTTGAAAAACATCATGTTCTATTTTATATTTACTGGTGTTTCATTTATTTAAGTTAGAACAGAGGATTTTCATAAACATTTTGTTCTTCAACAGCACGTTGAACAATTTGATCTTTAAACTATATAATAATAGATATTCAGCTATCAATTCAAATGATTAAAGCATTATTAAGAGTAATCACACATTCAGCAAAGTACTATTTATATTACTGCATTTATGGACGTGCATTCAGTTTATATGGGTCAGACAGGTGAGGGACCACTAGTAAACATTTTCTGACCTTTGGTTTTCCAAAAAAAAATCAAAACAGTAGACGCACAGTAGATGTACAGCAGTTTTTTCACAGCCCCCAAGTCAAATCACAGGGTTAAACTCATCATATTGCCAGCAGAATGCATTTTGAAAAATGTAGTATGTTTTAATGATAATTAATCATTTCATTGGTAATTTGTTTTGTTGTTCTATTATACTGCTTCATGTTTGCATGAAAATGCATTAAAAACAGATTGGCATCTGGTATTTCAGCTCATGTTCTCATTTTGAAGAAGAATGTGTTGCTGCTTTTTAAAACTAGGAAACAAGAAATAAAGATACCCTAAAACTGAGCTAAATATATAACTGTTACTCCATGTGTGCAGTGAAGGGAAAACAGTTGGTCAACTTCAATTCTGTGTTTAGGAGAAATTTATAGACTACTACCATGCTTATTCAGTAATGCAATGCCAAGAGCAATCATAATTTACAAAGCACAATAATCCATAGTAATGAATCAGACTGCAGTTTACTGTAGATCGATCAGTGAAAGAAGATTTTTGTTTGGTTGTGACACATTACTGAACTTCAGAAAAGGCTATTTGCCATGATACGTTTGTATTTATATAAGTAACATAAACATACGTGATCCAGCATTTCCAAGTGGTGGGCACTCTTGTGTTCCCGCTGGCCCAGCTATGCTGTCATTCGCTACAGCACAAGTCAGTCAGTGGGTTCCGGCTAATGATTTATGGCTGGGATCTACTGTTCAGCTGAGCGAATGATAAAGCAGAGTTCTGTGTTGACAAACAACACAAAACTCTGTACAGCCAGAAATTATGTGCTGCCACTTCCCACAATATCTCAGTTAGTGTCAGATTGCCCACTGCACTAGTACAGTCCCCAGTATAACTCACTGATCACTGCCATTACTAGTATAAAAAAAAATTCCAGTATATATCCCATAGTTTTCAGATGCTATAACTTTCATGCAAACAAATTATTATACACCTATTGGGATTTTTTTTACCAAACACATGTAGCAGAATACATTTTGGCCTAAATTTATGAAGAAGTTTTTGGGAAAAACATGATATAAATTTCATTACAGCATTGCATGACTACACAGTTGCCAGTTAAAGTAGCGCAGTGCTGCAAAAAATGGCCTGGTCATGAAGGGGGTAAGATCGTTTGGAGCATAACCACTTGCCGACCGCCGTCTGACGGGGACAGAGTAGTTCGTTATCGCAAACCGCCGTCATATCACGGCGTATGCGATAACTAGTGCTGTGAGCGCGCATGCAGCCGGGAGGCACGCTCGCATGCTCACTGTGTCTGGGGGTACGGCGGACTCGCAGATCACCGTCATTACTAGTAAAAAAATTTAAAAAATAAAAACCCCAGAAATTAATTCTCATCATCCGTAAACGCGGCAACTTTTGCGCAAACCAATCAATAAACGCCAATTGTGATTTTTTTTTTACTAAAAATATGAGGAAGAATATAAATCGGCCAAAACTGATGGAAAAAAATGTTTATATTTTTTTTTTTTATTTGTATTTTAGCAAAAAGTAAGAAATTTGGGTTTATTTGCAAAATTGTCTCTCTTCTTTTGTTTATAGCGGTGATCAGAAATGACGCAGAGGTGATCAAATACCACCAAAAGAAAGCTCTATTTGTGGGAAATAAAAGGACACAAATTTCGTTTGGGTACAACGTCACACGACCGTGCAATTGTCAGTTAAAGATACACAGCGCTGAATCGCAAAAAGTGCTCTGGTCCTAAAGTGGGAAATCCTTTCGGGGCTGAAGTGGTTAAGTGGTTAAAAAAAAAATCAGTGGTACCAAAAGGCGCTATACCTTTTATTCCTTCCTCCATAAAACTTTTTCTCGTATTGACCACATATTCATTACTACAGACTTAGCCCCAGAGATCCTCTCTTCGACCATTCTCCCAGTCCCATGGACAAATCACTGTGCAGTTATTACGGCTCTTGCCTCCCCTATACCTAGAGTACAAGACACTAAATGGCACCTCCCGGACCACTTTCTTAAGCAACCCTCTCACCGCTTCGACATTAAACAGGCTATACTCGAGTATCTGGCTACAAACAACACACCAGATATTTCCCCTTTAACATTGTGAGAGGCTCATAAACCAGTCATAAGAGGGGTACTACAACGCCAAGCTGCCAGATTTAACAGAGAACGTAAGCTGCTAGAGCAAAAACTAGAAGCTGAAAATACAACTTGCTGTACTGATTTTAGTCAGAGCCCAATCTCTGCAGCTAGAACCAAACTGGAAAAAGCCAGGCTAGAATATGATTTATTCCTCACAGAGAATGCAGATAGAAGCATGAAGAGAGCCAAACATAAATACTTTATGCAAGCTAATAAGCCCGACACCCTCCTGGCCCGTACCCTTCGTAACATGAACTCCCCAAACAAACCCATTCGCCTGAATGTTGGTAGGGGTAATTTAACTAGTAACCCTCTTAAAATAGTCCACAAATTCAGAACTCATCTTGCTAAGCTTTATACCGAGTGTAACTCTTTTAATAATGAGGAGGCAGAAAGCCTATTTTCTCAAATAGACCTCCCCAAGGTTAACAAAGTTGAAGTAGAATGACTTGAGGATACCATCTCCCCGGAGGAGGTGTCCCAAGCAAGTAGGGAACTCAAGCTTAATAAAAGACCCGGCCCTGACGGCTATACGGCATTATACTACCACACATATTCGGACATTATATTCCCTATTTTAGCCAACACACTCAATAATATCCTTAAAGGTAGCTCTTTCTGGCAGGAAACCCTCACGGCCATGGTATGTATGCTCCCTAAACCACATACGGATGACTCCTCCTGCTCTAACTATAGACCGATATCGCTCTTAAATACTGATATAAAACTTCTCTTAAAAATTCTAGCCACAAGAATCAAACATTTCATCAGCCGCCTTATACATAGGGACCAAACAGGGTCTATACCTAGGAGGCAAGCAAGCAATAATATTTGCAGAGCTGTTCTCCTGGCCCATACTGCTAGGACAAGATGAATTCCTACATGCTTTCTCTCGCTGGACGTGAGAAAAGGGATCGATTCAATCTCCTGGCCATATCTGCACTATACACCAGTGTTCCTCAACCCTGTCCTCAAGGCCCACCGACAGGTCATGTTTTCAGCATTTCCATTATTTTGCACAGGTGATTTGATCAGTTTCACTGCCTTAGTAATTACCACAGCTGATTCATCTGAGGGAAATCCTGAAAACATGACCTGTTGGTGGGCCTTGAGGACTGGGTTGGGGAACAATGCTATACACTACAAAATTGGGGCTTTGGACCTCATTTCCTGCAGTGGGTCTCAGCCTTATATAACAAGCCGCAGGCCTATGTTAAGTATGCCGGCTATAGTTCAGATCCATTCCCCATTGAAAGAGGCACACGCCAAGGTTGCCCACTCTCACCCCTCATTTTCGCCCTCCTAATTGAACCGTTAGCATGCCTAATCAGAACATCCAAAAACATATCCGGGATCGAGCTTGGAGGGTATCAACATAAGTTATGCCTATTTGCGGACGATATATTATTGTTCTGGGCCAAATCTTCTGCCCATTATAGACAGGTTTGCCTCCATTTCAGGCCTAGTAGTGAACCCAGGGAAATCTCAGGCATTGAATATATCACTCTCACCCTCAGAGTTGGAGATGGCAAGGGGGGCTTTCCCATACCCATGGGCCACCTCTTCCATCCCCTACTTGGGAATACAACTTACTGCAGATTATACACAGCTCTTCTCGGCCAATTACCCCATGGCCCTGAAAGGGAAAGCAAGCCTGTTACGGGTCTGGTCTTCCCTCCCATTATCATGGATAGGAAGGGTAAACGTAATCAAAATGGCCATCCTCCCGAAGATATTATACCTTTTTAGGGTCCTACCGACATCTGTCCCGGCCTATTACTTGCGCCTCCTCCAAAAGAAAGCAGAGGACTTTATCTGGGGCACACTGAAACCTAGAGTAGCTAGGAAAACTATATATCTCCCTAAAATCAATGGTGGACTGGGAATACCTAGCTTTGTTACATATTACAAAGCAGGACAGCTAGCGAGCTTGACCAAGTACCATGCCACACATGAAATTCAACTCTGGGTACTAATCGAATCCGCTGAATGCGATCCACTTTCGGTCTCAAATCTTCTTTGGCTACGCCCCTGAGATGGTGCCTCTATAACTCATCCACTAGTTAAGCACTTCCTCTCCATATGGGACTCGGTTAAAGTAAAATGCAAGCTACAATCCCCACACAATCCACTCCTCTCTTTCATGAAAAACCCGGGCTTTCAGCCAGCTTGGGAATCCCCTGCAGCCTTCTTTGCTTGGTCCTTATTAGGGATTCTACATCTGCATCACTTAGTCGATCATGCATCTTTCTGCACTTTCCCTAGTCTCAGAGATTCATCCCATTTACCTTCAGCGGAGTTGTTCAGATATCTCCAAATTAAAATTTTTTATATGCCATTGATTAGGAATAATGCCCCGCTTACATATTTATCCCCCTTTGAAGTATTCTGCAAAAAAGATCCGCATGCCAGGGGAATTATCTCCTCTCTCTACTCACAAATGATGGCTAGGTCAAACCTGAATAAGCCGCCCTATGCCCTGAAATGGGAGGAGGACTTGGGCCGGACATTAGGCCGGGCTAACTGGAATAACATTTGGGCATCTACCAAAGCATCTTCGCCCAGTATTTTAGCAGTAGAAACCAATTACAAAGTGTAAACTAGGTGGTACTTAGTGCCAGCCAGAATAGCTAAATATACCCCGGCATATCCATCGCAATGCTTTAGAGGATGTCCTGATTTAGGCACACACCTTCATATCTGGTGGTCCTGCCCTATAGCGACCAAGCTCTGGCATGAAATATTTCAGTTGGCCTCACGTTTGTTCGAGACCCCCATTACTCCTGACCCGGTAGTCGCCTTACTTAACTTGAAACCAGAATCACTATCCCAAACCCAGTTTAAATTATTCCTTCACCTGCTCACAGCTACTAAACAAACCATCGCCAAAGCTTGGAAATCCCCAAATTTAATATTCTCTGAGGCCAAACATAGGACAACCAATTTTATGATCCATGCCAAATTTGAAGCATTAGACAAAGAACAGGATGCCAAATTTGAACGGGTATGGGACCCGTGGATCAAACATTGTTTACCCCCCTATGTTTGATCATGCAGTTCTCCAACCATGGTGAATAGAGTTGAGCGAACACCTGGAAGTTCGGGTTCTGCTGGTCCATCCGAACTTCGGGACAAAGTCCGGGTCCGGGTCCGGACGGAACCCGAACGATCGCACGGACAACGAACCCCATTGAAATCAATGGGGACCCGAACTTTTAGGCACAAAAATGGCTGTAGGAAAGTCCTGGAAAGCCCCAGAGGGCTGCAAAAGGAAGTAAAATGGGGGTAAGGGTAGGGCAAGTGCCCTACAAAAAATGGGGACAGGGAAATAACTGTAAATATTTTTAAAAAAATAAAAACATAAAAAAAGCAAAAATGGAGGTGAATGTGGATCATCTTCAAACTGTGTCTGAAAAGTATTAATTAACGGTAGAAGCCATATAACTGTTCTAAAATCATCTTCAAACTAGGGCAAGTGCCCTACAAATAAATGGGGATAGGGAAAATAAATTAAAATCAAGTAAAATAACGGG
>BLSH010313660.1:107192-121557 GCA_018402905.1 Glandirana rugosa | reverse complement strand
GGGGCGCCTGTGGGGAAGCCCTCGTATCGACACAGACACCACCCTAGTCTGCTCCAATTTGTAAATGTCAGACCGTCCTATACGGATGTTTGTTACGCTTAAGTTGTTAAACGACGTATAGGTCTAATTGAATCTCAATTTCAATGGACTATATAACGGGTTTTTTCCTCCCTCTTTTTTTTTGACTACTTCTCATTTTTATCATCATCCTACTTCGTGTCTATCGGTCTCATCTCTTCTTCACTTTCTTTCCTCTTCCCCATATCTTTTTTCATCTCACAATCTTCTCAGACGTCCGGACCAACGTGGGCAGAATAACCCGAACGATTTTTGAAATGTCCGGGTCCGGGTCCGTGCCACGGACACCCTAAAGTTCGGTACGGACCCGAACGTTACAGTCCGGGTTCGCTCAACACTAATGGTGAACATACTTGTACTCACCAGACGGATTGCTGTAAGACGGGTGCAACCAGGCCTGCAGACTCTTCTAACACTCTACTTTTTTCTATACCCCTTCTCCTTTCTTTCACTTCTTCTCTACTCTGGCTATCTGTGCTTCATCCTACTACTATTTTTACTCTTCATCAGTTTTTTTTTCTCCCTCCTTTTTTGGGCAATATATCAGGTAACTTTAACTCTAAGTTAATCTGGATATGCAGCAAATTGTTGAATTCGCATTGTTTGTAGGCATATCCTGCCAGACTGTAAATGTTTAACCTCGTCTGATCCCACCACAGACACAGCTATGCTCCCGAAGGGGTGTCCGCGGGGGGAATAAAGACCCTCTCAATACTAGTGCAGGTTATTGCCAGATTGCTACATGCTTCATACCAATTGATTAGTACACTTTATGTTAGTTCCTTGATTACTGTACTGTTATCGGTTTTATATACTGTAATATGCCGAATATCAATAAAACTCTCAAACCATAAAAAAAAAATCAGTGGCTGTAATTGTATTGGTGATGATTTTTTTCACCTAAATACAAGATGCAGGATGACAAACCCTATTTCTATGAACACTATTCTTTATATTCACAACAGACCCCAGTAGGAGTTCAGTGTCCAAACCAAAAAAACCCCACAATTTAGTCCATTCCCACTCCAACCTCAGCCACCATTCAGCCAGATTCTGTGCCAGCTTCACTCTCCATCCAGAGTGATTTTGTTCCAGATTTCGACTGGCATTTAGACTAGCATATTACTGCATCAGCCGAGATAGCAAACAAGTGTGCTGCAAGTTTGAAAATGACTTGCTAAGCTATTGCTAGACTGGTCAGGCTTCATACGTTTTTTTGGACAATTGCAGCAAATTTTGCGTTGCATGACTCCAGATCAACTTTTTTTGCAAGTCTGCTGCAAGTTCTGATTCAGTTATGTTGTGCAATAGTCATCCCACCACAGAGGTCACTATGGCTTGAAGAGCCCTTGCTGTAGACTCACTAGTGCAACTTTGCTCCTGCTAGAGACTTGCCACGCAAATTTGCTACAAATTGGAAAAGTGTCAATTAGAACGTGTGTTTCAAGTGCTCTGCCAGTGAAAATGTGAAGCAAGTTAACAGACTTACAATTCAACACTGTCACAAATTTGTGGCGAGTTATCCTTGCTATCTGGGAGCCTCTCACTGGTCTGTGAAACTACCAACCTCTGTCAAGCCTGTGCCATTGCCAACCTTTAACTAGCCTTCTTGTCTTTTACCCTCAGACCACCCTGCTCACCTGCCAACCCCTGCCTCTGAGTAGTTTGTTTCTGTGTCAACTCCAGCTGCAGTCCAGCTAATCTCTATGCCAGCTATTCTTGTCCTGCCTGCCTCAATGCCAGCTATTTCTGTCCAGCCTGTTTCTGTGCCATCTGTTCCTGTCCAGCCTGTCTCTGTGTCAGTAGTTTCAGCCCAGCTTGCCTCCATACCAGCAGTTTCAAGCCTACCTGCCTCTGGATCATCAGTTTCAGTCCAGCCTGTCTCCCACCCAGCAGTTCCTGTTCTGGCGGCTGCCACTTTTTACACACAATTAATCCTTTGACAGACCTGTTTGCTTAGCCAAGTGGAATGCTTGACCATTGTTCAAAGCTGCTCTGTTCCCCAACTCTGCTTCAGACACCTGCATCCCATTTCTGCTTCTGAGGTCCTGCACCCTGAATCTGCTGCAGACTCCCATCTCTTTGACTCTGTACAAGAAGCCTTGCACACTGTCTCTGATTTAATAGTTTTGCATTCTAACTTTGTGGTTTTGCATCCCACTCTGCTCTAAGGCTCCATTCGCACCTAAGCGTTTTGTAGCTCAAATATGCCTGGAGCATGAAGCTACAAAACGCTAGAGGGGAAAAAATCAATGTTTCTGAATGGAGATGGTTCACATCTCCACTCAAAAACTCCTGAAGCCAAATGCCCGGTGCTCAAACTACTCCCAGAGGTATTTTTGTTGCGCGAATCGGGCATATTCAGGCATTTCTGACACTTTTCTATTGACATAGAATCAATGGAAAAGCGTCAAAAAAGCTCGTATTAAAGTGACATCGGGCATTTGCAAACGCCTGATGTCGCGCTACAAAACGCGTGACAAAACGCTTCAAATATGCCCGAAAACATGTCGCTCAGGTGGGAATGCAGCCTAAAGCCTTGGACTTTTGCAGCCTTGATAGTGCTTTAGAGGTCTTCCACCCCATCCCTGACTCCCAAGCCCTGAAAGCTAACTTGGCTTCTGTGGCCCTGTATCCTAATCTGGCTTCTTAGGTCCAGTGCCCTGATTTGCCTACTGAGGTCCTGTGTCGTAATTCAGCTTCCATGTATTTTGGATTTAGCTTCCAAGTTTATATATCCCAATTTGGCTTCTGAGGTCCTGTATCTAACTGCTGCCCAGCCTGCCTCTGATGACTCACCACTTGCTGCCTATTCTAGCTCAGCTAACTCTGTGCCTGCTGTCCAGTCTGGTTTGGTACTTGAGTTCCTGTTGTTGTAGTATGTATGGCACCACTGTGGCTCCTGGTGCATTAGGGGATCCAGATTCCACCTGGACACTATCCTTGGATGGGCTCAGAAGTAGTGGGTATCCCAGCTCACCATTCTGTGGCTGCAGTGCTCCTTTATTTCTCAGCCTATATCATGAACATTTGTGATGGGAATATTGATAGTTCTTTTGGCTCAGGATTTACGTTAACAGAGATCATCACTATGTTGCCTTCAGAAATGTTTTAATAAAATACAGATGTGAGCAGTATCTAGGTTACTCCCAACTGTGGACCTGTAGGTGGGGTCAGGGGCTGCTGAGGTAATCAGTTGTAAGGGAGCACACACCCACACAGACCAAGCTGCAATGAGAAATCTTGTATTGAGTCATATGAATAACAAGATTAGTCATGGCTGGAAAATTTAGGGTCTAGACTCCACTTAACACACAGCAGATATTAATGCAACACAATATAATAGCCGCTGAAACGGAATAGTATCAGCATTTAATTTAGTATGGCAGTAAGGCACTGGCCCAGGCAAGGCCTGATTTACACATGGATGGCTTCTGCTAGTGGGTTGGCAGACTGAATGATATAGTAGCGGCACCTCTGTCCAGTTAAGGGGGTTTTCCAGAAGCTGCTCCAGAAAGTTGTCTGAGCACCAGCATTGTCTCTGCACTATCCCTTCTCAAACAGGAACCTACTCCGGCACCTCTTGCTTTTCCTAAAGGCCCTTTCACACTGATCAGTTTTTCTTCTGTTTTTGCCTTACCAAAGAGGAAGAAAAATGCATGACAAATAAATCCTATGGAACTCTTCACATCAGTCAGTTGTGTTTTTAAAAGTCCTGCATGCTGTATTTTTGGTGTATGTTTGGTGTATACAAATGAATGGAAATACATCAAAAACTCATGCATTTTTGGTGCATTTTTTGAGTCACTTGTCCTTTTTTCACAGGTGCAAAACACACCAAAAACAAGGAAAAAATGTTGCAAAAAATGCATATGCATTTTTAATAAGTTTTTGCAATGGAGCAGTGTAAAAGAGCCCTAACAATCAGGGCCTCTGTCCCTCACCTATCCCCTCACTCCAGGCATGCCAAAATGAGCTGCCCCGGAAGCCCCAGAAGGATTTCCCACCTTAGGACCAGAGCACTTTTTGCGATTTGTCACTGCGTCACTTTAACTGACAATTGCGCGGACGTGCAACCTTTTTTTCCCACAAATAGAGATTTCTTTTGGTAGTATTTGGTCACCTCTGTTTCATTTCTGATCACCGCTATAAACAAAAAAAGAGTGACAATTTTGCAAAAAAAAACTATATTTCTTACTTTTTGCTAAAATACACATCCAAAAAAAATATATAAAAGAAATAGTTTTTCATGGTTTTGGCCGCTTTATATTCTTCCTCATGTTTTTGTTAAAAAAATTGCAATCCGCGTATATTAACTGGTTTGCACAAAAGTTGCCGCGTTTATGAATGATGAGAATTCATTTATGGGGTTTTTTTTTTTTACTAGTAATGGCATCGATCTGTGGTTTTTAGCAGGGCTGCGATATTGGGGCGGACATGTCTGACCATTTTGACAATTTTTTGGGACCATTAGCATTTATACAGCGATCAGTGTTATGAAAATGCACTGATTACTGTATAAATGTCACTGGCAGAGAAGGGGTTAACCTGTAAGGGGCACTCTAAGGGTTAACTATGTTACCTGCATGTGTTACTAACAGTGTGGGGGCTGGGCTGGCTGGGGGAGGAGAGTGATCGCGGCTCCCATATACATGTATGTATATGGGAGCCTGCGATCACATTCCTTCCCCCGGTCAGAACGGAGATCCGTTTGTTTACATACATGGACCCCCATTCTGTCACTGCAGGGGAGCGATCGCGGGTTGCTCCCTGACTCCCCCGAAACGCAGTGAGCGTGCAAGTGCACCTCCGGTGGCGCGCGCACGCTCACAATCCGCAATCTCGCAGCCGCCGCCAAGTGACGGGGGTTCGTGATATCCAGCCACTTTGCCACCATCAATCCACAGCGGGCGGTCAGCAAGTGGTTAAAGAAGGATTACCTCACCCAAGATGGCCCCAAAAGGTCACCAGAGGTTGCAGCATCCAATTACAAAGCTCCCACTTACGGAGTCTGTAAAAGAACAATGTTCCTCTGAACCTATACTCCAGGGGTCTCAAACTGGCAGCCCTTCATCTGTTGCAAAACTACAAGTCCCATGAGGCATTGCAAGGCTGACACTCACAAACATGTCTCCCACAGGCAGAGGCATGATGGGACTTTTAGTTTTGCAACAGCTGGAGGGCCATCAGTTTTATAACCCTGCTCTTCTCCATCTTTACAGTGGCACAGCACCACCTACTGGATAGAGGACAAGCTGCACCTGCCTACAGACCTAACATATTAAACCTGACAAAGGGTAGAACAACACTCAAGAGCCACAGCTCTAGGTCAGTCTACACTATCCCCACCCCACACACTTGCTGAAAGGGTGCTCACCCAGCTTGCAAGCTGCACAATAGATAAGAAAGATCCTGCAAAGCCATACTCCAAAGGATCTGCTTTAGTTGTGTAATGCAATTCAAACAGGGAGAATCACATACAGTGGGGGAACAAGTTCAAAGCTGCCATGTTTTGCGTGTTAGTGCTTATTCATAACCTCCAAGGTTATGAATGAGTACTAATGTGCAAGCATGTCAGCTTTGCTCTTGTTCCCCCACTGTATGCGATTCTACCTGTTGGAATTTTATTACACAAATATGGAGTATGGCTGTGCGGGATCTTTCTTGTCTATTGACAAGAGGTTACTAAATACTGTACTTTACTGGGCAAGAGTGCAGCTGGCACATTCACAAGTATAAAAAGATTCAATTTCCAAGGAGAATCTTAGGTTTGAATTTTCATTGGCAAAACTCCACCCCATAGGCAGAGTAAGTGGGATCTATCAGGGAACCTACTTTTCTTTACTTGTAAAGGACACTTAAGAGTCCCTTTCCACATTGACGTGGAAACTCCAATAAGAACATAATATACTTTATTATTTGGTGCAATTCTTTTCATAATCCCCTTTGCAAGTAAATAAAAGCAGGATCTCTACTAGATCTAACTCACATTGTTGATGAGAGCAGCGGGGAGCTCAGAGCACAGACATGTAGTCCACGCTCCCTAATTTAACCACTTCCTTACTGGGCACTTAAACCCCCCTCCTGCCCAGACCAATTTTCGGCTTTCAGCGCTGTCGCATTTTGAATGACAATTGCGCGGTCATGCGGCGTTGTA
The DNA here is from genome assembly GCA_018402905.1 of Glandirana rugosa. Taxonomy (NCBI): domain Eukaryota; kingdom Metazoa; phylum Chordata; class Amphibia; order Anura; family Ranidae; genus Glandirana; species Glandirana rugosa. The sequence continues at coordinate 115,322 of BLSH010313660.1, read as the reverse complement.
CCCAAATAAAAGTTGCGTCCTTTTTTTCCCACAAATAGAGCTTTCTTTTGGTGGTATTTGATCCCCTCTGCGTCATTTCTGATCACCGCTATAAACAAAAAATGAGCGACAATTTTGCAAAAAAGAACAATATTTTTTACTTTTTGCTAAAATACAAATCCATAAAAAAAAAAACATTATTCATCAGTTTAGGCCGATATATATTCTTCTACATATTTTTGGTAAAAAAATTGCAATCAGCGTATATTGATTGGTTTGCGCAAATGTTATTGCGTCTACAAACTATGGGAATAGATTTATGGCGTTTTTATTATTTATTTTTTACTAGTAATGGCGGCGATCTGCGATTTTTATCGGGACTGAGATATTGCAGCAGAAATGTCGGACATTTTTTACACATTTTTGGGAACAATGACATTTATACAGCAATCAGAAATTTAAATATCCACTGATTACTGTGTAAATGTCATTGGCAGTGAAGGGGTTAACCTGCAGGGGGCAGTGAAGGGGTTAACAGTGTTCCCTGGGTGTGTTCTAACTGTGGGGGGGGGGGGGCGGGCTGGCCAGGACATAACAGATCTAACTGATCCCAGTGACAGGGATCAGTAGATCCGGTATGTCCCTTGTAACAGAACGGAGAATTGCCCTGTTTACATTGGCGGTTCTCAGTTCTGCAGCTCTGTCAGGCGATCGTGGGTTTCGAGCGGACATCGGGTCCACCCGACCTACGGGCACGCCCGCGCAGCGTGCGGTGGCCACGCGCGTGCACCGCCGCTGCCGCCAGGGGGCGCGCGCATGCCGCCGCTGCCGCCAGGGGGTGCGCCGGGAGCGTGCACAGGGGACGACGTCCATGGACGTCGTCCCGGCATTTCAGATCCGCGCTGGAGCCGTACTGGAGGGGTTAACCAATTAACTGGTATAAAGCTTAATATTAACATTGTTGTTAGAAGCATTACTGTTGGGTAATGCTTAAAAAAATTAACGTTCATTCCATTATGACCACAAACTTTTATATTATCTGAAAGAGATGTTCTAAGAACATTTTGTCACCTTGTATAGGTATGCAATGTTTAATTACAGTCTAATAAACACGTTGTTTGATCTAACCATGATATACAAACACTGTCTATCTACCAAGGGAAATTAGATGGGTGAATTATGAATATGTTAACTTGTACCTCATATACACTGACTAATGAATATTGAAGACATACCAGAATTGTAAAGTCTTTCCCAGATTAATGGCAATTGATTTTGTGACTAAAATTTTAGATCAATGATTATTTTCAGTGTCTAACACTGGCAGCAGTAAGTGTAGTTCATCATTTCAGAGCATACAGATCAGGCAATGAATAATTGGAAGACTTGTGTGTTACTGAAAAATAATCCACTTGCAGTTTTATCTTTTGCGTGGAATATAGAAAATACCAGGCTAACACATCAATTTCAAAAGCTTTTTATAAATGAGCAAATACACTAGATTTATATCCATATTAGTTTACTTCTGCAGCATTTTTTTCTGATGGCATCAGTAAGTTAAATGTGCATTTGAAAATATTAATCTTTAATATAGTTGTTTAATTTGATTAAATAATCTGCAATTAATATACTTGCACTGCACATTCCCGGCCAGCTAGGAAATTACGTTCTTCCCTTTTTTCCCAATTGTTCTGTTAAAATAACAAAAAAAATATGTAACAGATTTGAGAAACCATTTACCTGCAATATTAACATTTTTTTTTTTTTTAAGGATTATGTTTAGGGATGAGCAAGGGATTTGTTTGAAGCAAGGAGTCACTTCCATGAAAACAGCACCCAATCAGACATGGTATGGGCATTCCCCACCCCGTAGCCATATTTAACAAATGGGCAGGCATGACCTTATGTGGTCATAGTTGAACAATGTTGATGTGAAAGTGTGATAGAACTGAACTAATAGAAGTGACGTATTGATACCCGGTCCCCAGGTTACAAACAAGATAGGGACTGTAGGTTTGTTCTTAAGTTTAATTTGTTTGTAAGTTGGAACAGGTACATTTTTTAAGAGTATCTTCAGCCAAAAAAATTATTTTAAGCTTTTTGGATAGCACAGGGAAGGACTAACACCCCTGTAATGTTTGTTTTGCTGTCAATATTTCTGTTCAGAAGATTTCAGCTCACTTCCTGTCCCAATGATAATTGGATTTTGAACATTTTGGGTTGTTGTGGAAACAAACCTTGATGCTAGAGCATCCGTGTAGACACCCTTTTCCCATGATAACTCTTACAGGAGTGAATTTCCCTTCCTAGGGGTAGATTTTCTCTCACTTCCTGTTGTCTTCCTCTGTTTGTATGTAGGAGTCGTTTGTAAGTCAGATGTTTGTAACTAAGGGACCACCTGTATCATAGAATTTCAGTCCTTCTTCATAGGGACTGATGTGCAGTAAAGGTGCTGTGTAGATGGATCTAATTCTGGTATCAGGCTCCTGCCTCTCTGATGGTCTCTTAGGAAACGCCCTTCTGGATTGAGTATTGAGGAGTGCCCAGTACAAAAGTTTATGACACATAAAGGTCAAATCTAAGTGCTTACTGAACAAAGGTATCAAATAAAGTCAATGGATTTTGGGCATCCTCAGAGCTGAAACTGTGTGTATGACTGGACTCACAATGAGGTATAAATAGGAAACTTATGTAAGGGCTTGATCAAAACTGAGTTATTGCAAGCTGTCTGCATCAACTTCATTTGATACCTTTGTTCAATAAGCACTTCAATTTAACCTTGTTGTGTCATGAATTTTTGCACTGCACTCCTCAAAACCCACCCCAGCTAGTTGGACAATGTAATTTATTTAATTTGGCCATGTGTGCTCATCCATAATCATGGTTATACAAAAGACACATGAAAAATAAGTATGTCTTTGCCTTGCTTTTCTTTAAAGCCCCTATTAGAATGCTTAGCAGTACTCATTAGTGTAACTAAGGGAATGGAGCAAGCAGTTGAATAAGCAATTGGTGAACAGATTTTTATATGACATTATCCACGTGCTAGCAGGAATTTTGTTTTACTTTTTTCTGTTTTCTTCTGTGACACAATTTGAGCAATTTTTGACCCTAAAGTAGTTGTAAAGCCTTCACATATACCAATGGTAGTGACTAGCCTCGGGTGATACACAGAGATAAAACAAATCCTCTGACATAAATTGTACCTGGCTATTTGCAGTCTTCTCTCTACATCTGTTCAAAGTCCAGAATTTATACAGCTTGCATTCAGAAAAAAGGGGGTAGAAAGCTGAAGTTGCACGAGATCTCTGAGAGCTGATTGAAGGGAACTTACCCCCCCCCTTCACCCGCCTCATTCCCTTCACACAGCCCACAGGAACAGCTAGAGATCCCTACCTTCTCTTGGTGTCAGGAAAACTTGTGATTCATGCTGATAGCAGAGGGGCAGCAGACAGCAATAACAAACACTCAGTGCTCTTACTTAAGACAAGTTCACACTATAGAAGGATATGCTCTGTTCATATTTTATATCTGAGGTACCTGCATGTACTGTGATTCATCCTCAAAGATGCTTGAAGATCACAACTTGGGCTCTAAAGTTGGGTTTCAGTCAGTTTACAACTTACAGTAACTGATTTTGTTAACATAAGGCTGGCAGATAGTGATGAATCAGAATCCAATTAAAGTCAACAGGGGCAAATCTTGAAAATCAATTTTGTCCATTTTCAGGTCTAATAGGTAAGGGATAGTCAAACAAAGGTTATGTAAAAAGTACCAGCCTTTTGGGTATCACATGCATGAGGAACCCGAACTATGCACCAATGAGCACCTCAGTGAGAAATGTTGGGAGCAAAAGGACACACGCATTGTAAGGATCAGGTCTTTGAACACCCAAGGTTTGAAGCACGCAGCACTTTGGATTATTTCAAGCACTTTTAAGTACAAGAGCACTTCTTTTTTGGACTATTTGCACATGAACTTTTTTTGCACTTTCAATGATATAGATTTGGATTTTCACAATTATTATTGTCATATACCTCTGCGAGCGCTGTAACTGTATCCATCTTCGTTTACATTTAAGTGATTTTCACTCTGTGTACAGCAGCTGCAGTGTTATATGTATTGTTTGTACTCTATTCTCCTAAGCACAAAGTTAATATTTTTATTAATTCATCTTTGAGAATCCGTCAACCACCATAAGGATAACTTTGTTACCCTGAGAGTTAAGTAACTCTACAATAAAATCCATAGAAAGGTGTGTCCAAGACCACTCTCCATTGGGTATGGGTTGTAGAAAACTCACCGGAAGATGTTGTGGTGTTTTGTTCTGAGCACACACAGAACAGGCTGCTACGAAGGGGGCTACATCAGCGTGGAGACTAGGCCACCAGAACTGTTGGGAAATAGCCCAAATGAGTTGATTCTTTCCTGGGTGACCAGCAGCCTTGGGAGAATGGTAAGTCTGGAGAACAGCAGTACGGAGTCTCTTAGGGACAAAGCAGTGGTCACAAGGTTTCTCAGGAAGAGCATGGATCCGAGCAGCAAGGATCTTGTCACCCAAAGGTGAAGTGAGACTGGTACGAACCGTAGCCAGATTACGATCAGGAGGTATCACAAGGACAGGAACTGACTCCATCTAGGAAGCGGAGGAAAACTGTTGCGACAATGCATTGGCCCTTACATTCTTCCTAGCATGAGACTATGTAATTGAAGCATGACAAGAACAGAACCCTTCGCTCCCTCCTGGGGGAGAGGCATTTAGCCTCAGACAAGAATGTTAGACTCTTGTGGTCAGTCAAAATGAGAACTGGAACAGTGGTACCCTCAAGGAGATGCCTCCATTCTGTAAGGGCTAAAATGATCACTAAAAACTCTCTGTCCCCAATCTCGTAATTGCATTCGGCAGGAGACAACTTCTTAGAAAAGTAGCCACAAGGATGCATAGCACTCTCGGAGGTGGGAAGTTGAGACAGAAGGGCACCAACTCCAGTCTCAGATGCATCAACCTCAAGGATGAAGGGTAATGTAGGATCAGGATGTGCCAACACAGGAGCAGAAACAAAGGCAGCCTTGAGAGTTTCAAAGGCCTTAATGGACTCCGGAGACCAATTCTGTGGGTTACCATCCTTTCTGGTCATATCAGTCAGGAGTTTGACCAGAGACGAGAAGTTACAAATAAACTTCCGATAATAATTGGCAAAGCAAAAAAAACTTTGTAGTGGATGTAAACACACGGGTCGGGGCCACTGTAGAACTGCTGATAGCTTCTCCGGGTCCATCGAAAAACCAGCAGTGGAAATGACATAACCCAGGAATTTAACCTGTTCACGATGGAACGTCTCCAATTTACAATACAGGTTATTATCTCTTAGCCTCTGAAGGACATGGCAGACATCTGTATGGTGGCTCTCTAGAGACTTGGAGTATATGAGGAAATCGTTGAAATAAACTACCACACATTGCTGCAACAAATCTCGAAGGACACCGTTGATGAACTCCTGAAAAACTGACGGAGCGTTGCAAAGACCAAACGGTATTGCAAGGTATTTGTAATGGCCTGTCCTGGTATTAAACGCAGTTTTCTACTCATCACCCTCCTTGATCCTTATGAGATTGTATGCCCCTCTCAGATCAAAATTCGTAAAAACCGTTGCTCCCTTGAGGCCATCTGTCATCAATGGAATCGGATAAGCATTCTTAATCATGAAGCGATTGAGACCCCTAAAATGAATACAAGGTGTCAGTTCGCCACTCTTTTTCACAAAGAAGAAGCCAGCACCAGCAGGAGACGAGGATTTGCGGATGAACCCTTGGGAAAGTGCGTCTGCAAAATACTCCTCCATAGCTTTATCCTCATAGACAGACGAAGGGTAAACCCAGCCATGAGGGGGTATGGCACCAGGTTGAAGGTCAATTGTGCAATTATACGACCAGTGTGGAGGCAAACTACCGGCTTGACATTTATCAAACACATCTCTAAATTTGCGGTATTCCTCCTGCAGGGAGGAGAGTGAAGAGGTACACAAGACCTTAGCCACTTTCTGAAAACATGTCTTACTGCATTCTGGCAACCAGGAAAGAACCTCAGCACGAAGCCAATTAAAAGAGGGTTTGTGCCTCTGTAACCAAGGATAACCACCGGAAAATGAGGAGAGGAAATGACTTGGAATTGGATTGTCTCATGGTAAAGAGCCCCTACAGCCATGGTCAACGGAGCAGTCTTATGGATGACTGGGGATGTAACAATGTCACCTATAGTCTGTCCCCTACAGGACCTCAGATTTAAGCATCCCCCCCAGACGGGTAGGACAAGACTTCAAAAAATGACCTGCCTGGCCACTATAAAGGCACAATCTCTCCCTCCTCCTAAAGGCTCTCTAACCACAGAGAGACATGTGAAGCCCAACTGCATGGGTTCTACCTCACTGGCAGGCTTGGAACCAGGAGGTATGGGAGGTGAGGACGGCACGGGTGGGATTACATAGCTCGGAGTCAAATGTACAGGAGGCTTCTGCAAGTGCTCCTTAAAGGACGGTCTCCCTCGGAGTCAATGAGAATGGCAAATGTGATCAACTTCTCCAGCTCAGTGGGTATGTCTTGGGCTGCTATCTCATCTTTGATGTTATCCGAGAGACCATACCATGAAAAAAAGCCGCCATGAGAGCCTTGTTCCAAGCAACCTCTGCTGCCAGAGTATGGAAATTCAATGGCGTAATCTGCAACAGTTCTCGTACCCTGCTTGATGGACATGAAGCTTTTGGCAGCAGTAGTGGAGTGTGTGGGAATGTCAAATACCCTTTTAAATGAGGCCACAAACTCTGGGTAACTCTAGACAACTGGTTTTTGTGTCTCCCATAGAGGCTTTACCTAGGCCAAGGCTCTGCCAGAAAGCAAAGAAATCACGTAGCCTACTTTGCTTCTGCCCATGGGAAATGCCTGTGGCAGCATCTCAAAGTATGTCCCATCCTGGTTGAGAAGCCCTCTGCATTGAACTGGATTGCCCCCAAATCTCTGGGGAAGTGGAGCGGATCAGCGAGGTCAAACAAACAGACAGCATGCAGGTTCAGGAGCCAGAAGGGAAGTCAGCAGGGCAGAGTGTTTAATACAGAAACAAGAAGAAACAAACAGGCAAGTTTTTTACAGGAAAACACAGCAGAGATTATCCAGAGATGTTGACCAGGCGGAGGCATCTGAGATCTGATCCAGGCAGTTTATATAGCTATGAGAGCTGACTAACAAGCAGGATATGGACATCAGGTGAGACAGAGTGGAAGCTGAGACTGGCAAATAACCCTGAGCTGAACAGCTAGCTCTAAGAAGGGAGGGCTAAGCCCAGCCCTGAAAGAAAGGCTGTATATAAAATGCTTTCAAGAAATAATATTTGTTAACTTGTGGATGCCCAGGCTGAACTACTGGTGGGTAGAGTTGAGCGAACACGAACTATAAAGTTCGGGTCCGTACCGAACTTTTGGGGGTCCGGGGTTCTGGTATTTTATTCCACGTGTTGAAAAGCTGCCAAGGGCAGCCAATGAACAAATGTTTCGCTGGTTTTCTACTAATGGCATGGCTGTGATTGGCCAGTGCACCATGTGACCCAGCCTCTGTGGGGCTGGAGTCACCGTGCTGCATGTCATATGCTCTCAGGATAGTTTAGGGAGAGGATGCTGCTGGCTCTGTGAGGGACAGATTGCAGATATTATAGAACATCTCATCCTGCATTACTGAACGATCTGATTGTGGACTAGGGAGAGATACTAGTACTGGTGCTTTGAGGGAGGGAGAGATACTAGTACTGGTGCTTTGAGAGACAGATTACGATCATAGAGAGGGATCAGGTGTTAGTCTAGTAAGACACGTCGTCCTACTCCACACGTTAGACAGAGAGTTTCGTGGTCATGATCATAGAGAGGGAGGGAGTTTCGTGGTCATGATCATAGAGAGGGACGATCATAGAGAGGGATCGGGAGAGATATTAGCAGGGAGAGATACTAGTACTGGTGCTTTGAGGGAGGGAGAGATACTAGTACTGGTGCTTTGAGAGACAGATTGCACACCTCATCCTGCTGCACAGAACGATCTGATTGGACTAGGTAGAGTCTGTTGCTTTAAGGGAAAGATTATTCTTCTAAAATCATCATCAAGTTGTACAGG
>BLSH010313660.1:80901-99247 GCA_018402905.1 Glandirana rugosa | reverse complement strand
TTTATACTCCTTCATATATATAGCCGGTTTTGACTACTTATTTAAGCAAAAAAACATATAAAAAAAAAGATAAAAAAAAAAAAAAAACGTTTTAACAGCGAGAAACAAACAAATATCGCCACTAGTCTTCACTGTGTCTCCACTAGTTTATGGTGGTTTTCTTTAGAGATAAACACCCTTTTTTTCCTGCGGTTAAAGCAAACCCATGTCGGAACGTGCTGGCGCGTTAACAGTCAATTTCGCTGCGTCACGGTTTAGCGTGAGACCAGGATTTACCCCGACTTCACCAATTGTAATAGTAATTTTCACTTTCATTTTCTTTTAAAACCTAACGGGGATTGTCTCCCCTTTAGAAGGTTACCCCTGCGATCAAAACAACAGAATCCCCCGGGGCTCCCTAAGGGAATTAAACGTCCCTAAAGGAGAGTGTAGGTCACTTTTAATGATAATGTTAACCACTTCAGCCCCATTTAGGACCAGAGTGCGATTTGGCACTGCGTCGCTTTAACTGACAATTGCGCGGTCGTGCAAGGCTGTACCCAAACGAAATTGGCGTCCTTTTTTTCCCACAAATAGAGATTTCTTTTGGTGGTATTTGATCACCTCTGTGTCACTTCTGATCACCGCTATAAACAAACAAAGAGCGACAATTTTGCAAAAAAAAAAAAAAAATAGAAAAAAAAATATACAAAAAAACGAATTTATTCATCAGTTTTGGCCGATATATATACTTCCTCATATTTTTGTTAAAAAAAATTAGCAATCTGCGTATATTGATTGGTTTGTGCAAAAGTTACAAACAATGAGAATTAATTTATGGGGTTTTTAATTTTTTTATTATTTACTAATAATGGCGGCGATCTGCAACTTTTATCGGTACTGCGACATTGCAACGGCCATGTCGGACACTTTTGACACTTTTTTGGACCATTGACATTTATACAGCTATTAGTGCTATGAAAATGCGCTGATTACTGTGTAAATGTCATTGGCAGAGAAGAGGTTTACACTAGGGAGTGATCAAAGGGTTAACTGTGTTCCCTGGGATGTGTTACTAACTGTGTGGGGGCTGGGCAGAGTGGGGGAGGAGAGTGATCGCTGCTCCCATATACAGGAAGCATGCGATCACTCTCCTTCTCCCCTGTCAGAATGTAGATCCGTGTGTTTACACACATGGATCCCATTCTTTCACTGTGGGGGAGCGATCGTGGGTAGCCAACAGACATCGAGTCCACCCTACCCACTCCCTGGCTCCCCCTCTACACAGTGAGCATGCAAATGTGCCTCCAGCGGCGTGCACACATGTTCCACGATCTCGCAGCCGCCGTCAGGTGACGGCGATATCCGATATCGAGCCAGGCTGCCGCTGTCAATCCATGGCGGGTGGTCAACAACTGGTTTTTAAACAGGACAAATAGAGAGGGTGAATCTCCCTAATGGGGACACAGACAGCAATAAACCTAATACAATGGTAAGTTTTCTAATCTATCTGCTCTCTATCCAAAACAAAACAATAAAAAATAGCATTTTCAGTTTTCATCGCTGTCATTCTTTGAATGACAATTGCTCGGTCGTGCGGCGTTGTACCCAAACAAAATTGACGTCCATTTTTTCCCAAAAATAAAAAATAAAAAAACTAATTTATTCATCAGTTTAGACCGACATATATTCTACATATTTTTGGTAAAAAAAATCGCAATAAGTGTATTTTGATTGGGTTGCGCAAAAGTTATAGCATCTACAAACTATGGACATTGGTTTATGGCATTTTTATTATTTTTCTTTTACTGGTAATGGCCGCAATCTCTGATTTTTATCGGGACCGCGATATTGCGGCGGACATGTTTGGCGTTTTTTAACCTTTTTTGGGACCAATGACATTTATACAGCGATCAGATCTAAAAATAGGCACTGATTACCATATAAATGTCATTGGCAGGGAAGGGGTTAACACTAAGGGGGCAGTGAAGGGGTTAAATGTGTTCCCTGTATGTGTTCTAACTGTGTGGGGGCTGGGCTGACAGGGACATTACAGATCTAACTGATCACGATCACAGGGCTCAGTAGATCTGTCATGCCCCCCATCACAGAGCGGGGAACCGCCGTGTTTACATTGGCGGTTCCCCGTTCTGGCTCTCTGTGAAGGGATCACGGATCTCCGGCGGACATCGAGTCCACCCGACCCGCGGGCACGCTCACGTGGCTTGCAACGGCAGTGAGAGCGCGCCTGGTGCGTGTAAAAGGGGAGGACATCTATTGACAGCCTCCCGGCATTTCAGATCCACGCTGTAGCCGTCAATCGGCTATAGCGCAGATCTGAAGTGGTTAACAACTACATAAGAAATTATAAATTAAAATTGTAAATAAAATGATTTAGTATGTTTAGTATAATATTACATATCACAGCACAATATTTCAGAGACAACAGAGAGAAATATTGTACAGACTTGCTCCACAATATGTAACACATGTTTACAAGGCTGCAATTTCAAAGGGAGAAGCCAGTCAAATTTTTAATCAAAAAATTAAAATCAAAATGACAGTGTATTAAAAATTAAGACATATTGCACAGATTGAATGCACATGTAAGCAGTTTTTAAAAAGCAGCAGTTTAAGAGGACACAAAGCAGGTTTTAAAATCAAAATTAGAGGGTGTTATTTCACTGAAAAAACACAGAAAATGTATTCAGTACATGCTCATTATGTGGGTTGCTTTAGACGTTTGCCAGGGAGGCAAAAGGCATGTTTATAATCAAGAATTCTAATTTACAAATTTCTTTCACAAAAAAAAAGCCAGAAGTGTTTTACTAACTGCAATGTGCAGCATGTAAGTACTTTAACTACATTGCAGTTTCAGTGGTAATCAGAAAGCAGGTTTTAATGGAAAAAAATCTAGACTATTGTGTATAATGGATTATTTCAAAGAAAAAAAAAAACACAAAAATTGAGCAGACATAATGTACACTATATATCAAGTAACCAAAGATAAACCGCCCACAATCTCTGCTCAGTGCTTCAGGATGCACAGATCATAAGATTAAATATGCAAAAAAGCAGCTGCTAAATAAAATAAACAATGATAAAACATTCCAAATACACATATAAATTCAGTCTTTGTAGCAGCGCTAAATGTCCCAACTGTTCATAGTGTTTAGCACTCATGATAGCCCATCAGGGGTTAACCAGAAGTGTTGATAGAAAGGTTCTATTGTGCACAATCCACCATCACACAAACACCACGTGGGAAAGAACCCCCCCAGGGGGTGCACTTACCAGAGCAAGGTAAGTATTGCGCCTTTAAGTACTCAATACTGGGGTCATCATTATCAGCATACTGTCATGCAGTGAGATCAATGGCTTCCTCCAAAACTCTCAGTCACCATCATTCCATTCATGAGTAGATAAATGAAAAGCAAGCCTCACATAGCGTAATACTGCAAACTTTAATGATCCCCAAGATAGATCCCTTAAAATCACACTTACAATTTAACTATTAAAAAAAAGCAATCAAAAACCTCGGTATATCACCGTAACTGGATTCGGCAGCGGAGGATCACCACACACTCAACCGGGTATGTCCTACGTCACTTTCTCCTTGGTGAGCCGCAAACATCACATCCGGTACGTCGCTAGGTCACACCCTCACACATTTCGTCATCAGGACTTCCACAGAGGGCGTGGCCTAGCGGCGCGATGTACCTTATTTATACATAGGGGATCCGTGAAGATCCTCCCATTTTTCATAACGCAGGCCCTCAGTGCTCGACAAAACTTTACAAAGGGTGAGTGAAGGGGTAGACCACCCAGCCAACAGGCCAATGAAAATCTATGTGAAAACCCAGCAATTACCCGGTAAAGCCTGTCTGCACCATAAACTCACTGCGGGGGCGGTCATCCCTCCTATCCAACCATAAAGGAACAGGAGTATTACCCCCCGTTCATCATAATGATATGAATTAAAATACCTAATAAATAGATATAATGATATAAGAATAATATAAAACATAATCAAATATCAATACACATAAACAGGTGACAAGATTACATATAAAAAATACATTCCCTCAAATTAAAAGTTTTATATAAATCAACATAATAACTAAAACTGAAATTAAACTGTCAAAAATCACTAATAAAACAATTAGTGTCCAAATCAACATTTAACCCCTTGGGAACCAAGGAGTCAGTTAAATAGATCCATCGGGTTTCACGCCTGGACAGATCACGCACTAGATTAAATCCTCGCCAAGAGGAACCAACACGGTCGATACCCCAGAATGTCAAACCCAAGGGATCCTGGTTATGAAATAGTTTAAAATGTAAAGAGACGTTATGATCCTTAAAACCTAATTTGATATTGGTGACATGCTCAGCTATGCGTACTTTTAAAGCTCTTTTTGTCCGTCCTATGTATAAAAGGCCACAGGGGTACATCAGTGCATAGACTATGTGCGTCATATTACACGTCATGAACTCGGAAATTTTTATATTTCTTCCCATTATTTATATCCCTAATCATTCTTGCAACCTCCCTACAAGCCCTGCACCTACGGCACGCAAAAAAACCTTTTTGGTCCCAGAAGGTTTGGGGCCTGCACAGTGGATCCAAGACCTTACGAACTATCATATCTCCTGTCACAAATCCAAACTCATGCTGATCCTTACTTTGGACTTGGGGTTGGTCAGTCAACTAGGAGTCTCTGGGCATTGCAGATACCTCACCAATAACCTTATCAAGGTGTTCTAGTTTGTACCCCTTTTCTTCAAATCTATTCCTTAATATCAATGACTGGTCCTTGAAAACATCCAAACTGGAACAGTTTCTCCTAACCCGCATCATCTGCCCCTTCGGAATGTTTTTTAGCCAAAGAGGGTGATGTCCACTAAACCACGGTAAGTAACTGTTCCTATCAGTAGGCTTAAAGTAGACCTTCATCTCAAAAGTCTAATTTTTCCTACTGACAGTCACATCTAAAAAATTAATCTCACCTCTACTCCACTGACTGGTTAATTTAATATTATTATGATTGTTATTTAGATATTGTAGAAAATCGATCAGTGAATGTTCCCACCCTTTCCACACTAAAAACAGATCATCAATAAAACGCCTATAAAAGACTAATTCTTCTCTCTTATTGGCAAATATATATCTGTCCTCCCATTCCCCCATGAAGAGATAATGTACACTATGTAAACAGTTTAAGTAGGTCACAATTTATGAGGGACAGATGAGGCAGATGTTCCCCCAGGGTCTGGTATGTTTTTTGAGGGGACTTTAAGGGGTGTCCACATGCTTCTTTTTACAAAAAAAAAGATACTGACAGGTAAATGAAATACAATAGCAAATGTTTTTTTTTTCTTTTTAACCATGTCACATTTGCTCTTGTATATCCTACATTAAAAAGTGCAAAAAAGGGGGCGTGGTCTGATGCCGAGCCGGACGGTTGCATAGCTCTGGAGCTCCGACATTCCAGGGACCCAGCGGCACGCAGCAACGGCCCACGGAGACACAAACTACGCGACACGGAGCCTGCAAAAGCTGGGAGTCAGCCGTGAGATGTCTAAAAGGAGGAAGGAGGGGAAGAAGCCACAGATTGACGGACTTCTTCTCCCCCAGTCATCCAGGAGGTAGGCAAGATGGCGCCAAGGCCTACTCGTCTTCTGCCTGGGCGCAGCGCAATAAATTAAAACAGAAGGCCCTACAGGCCGACAATGAGGATTTACTAGACGGGCGACATCCCTTTCCGTCCACCCCATCGTCCTGCAGTCCAGCCAAGTCTAAAATTAGGCTGGATGGGGGTGGATGCAGTCCGTCCCTGAGTATGACTGCAGAATACAGGGATCACACCGGGGACATGCCTGAATCGATAGAGACATTCCCCACACAAAATCTGCCAGTATTAGACACAGTTTTAAAGGAAATGCTCCTGTCACTAAGAGGCACAATTTAATCAGGACATACAAGAGGTGGAAGCCAGGGTGGATCACATAGAGGAGAAGATGGGAGTGTATGCATCCACAATAAACGATTTAGTAGATGCACATGATGAAAAGGAGAGAGAAGCGGAGTGGATTAAAGCCAAATTAGCGGACATGGAAGACCGCGGTAGAAGGAATAATTTAAAAATTAGGGGGGTACCTGAAACGGTCCCCCAATCTGAATTGCGCACCTATGCCACCTCCCTGTTTAAAGCAATTATGCCAGATCTCTCTGACCTAGATATCACCATAGACCGCATACACAGGCTGTCAAAACCATCTCACCTCCCAGAGCAGATCCCAAGAGATGTAATTTTGCGTCTCCATTTTTACCATATAAAGGAAAGCCTTATGTCTACTATGCGGAAAAGAGATCTGATACCCCAACAATATCAGGACCTACAATTTTATGCCGACCTTTCACAATACACTTTGCAAAAGCGGAAAAATTTGAATACAGTGACCAAAACGTTGAGGAACCACAAACCGATTTATCCATGGGGATACCCAACCAAAATCACAGTCACTAAGGATGGACGCGCATACGTCATTAATTCTTTAGAAAAAGGCTTATCCCTGTTAAAAAGCTGGGGTATCATCACAGACCCTCCAGAGGACTTCACCGCCCCTAAACCACCACGTCAAAATACACAAGAATGGAAATCGGTCACAGCAAAAAATGCCAAATCTCACAACTGAGTCTACCTGGGCATACCTGGGCACAACCGTGTCCCTGTCCCATGAGCTAAGATTGTGAACTTAACCCCCATACAGCTTTGCAGCGCAATGCTGCTGCAATTTCAAACTTACCTTTATGTATATAGTTGCCATCTATGTTAAATCCTTCTCACCAAGGGCATAATGACTGTTTTTTTTTCTTCTTTTACTTGTTTTTTTCTTACTGCTTAACGCTAGATTGAACTAAAGAGCCAGAAATGAAAAAATACAAGGTATAGTGAGTGCCATCATCCAGAATAGACAAATGGAAGTGAAGATATGGATTTGGGGTGTCCCACTAGCACCCCTAACACCATTAATTATATAGGCATGGACTATCTCGGCACTCAGGGATAACACAATTTTACATGAAAAAATTAAAACAATTTATTTGAAATATATTGCATGCAAAGACTTGTAATAAAAACAATTCGACAACATAGAATACATCCCCACAATGGGGTTTACACACAGTGCCTAAAGTGGTCCCCTATAGGGACATCACCGGCCCATAACATGTAGGCTGTAAATGGTTTCTGATGCTCTCGACCGGTTTCGCTGGGATTCTGCTTCTTCAGGAGATTTGATCATCAGGATACAGCTAAGGTATTTAGGAACTATACATAAATATAGAAATGTCAATCAATTAATATGCATCAAGAAGTAAAACATTTTTATATAAAGCTGGGAAATTTGAGTATTAACTTACTCCAGGAGGGTCGCAGCCAACTTAGAGGGCCAGAAACACGCCCATTAAGGGCTATCCCCCCACGGCGGACATGGGGGACAAATGGAGCGGGATAACTATATATAGAAAAAGGGGGATAGCATAAATAATGTATCATCCAGGGAAACCAATTGGCTACAAAGGAGGATCCCCGTGATGGAGCTTGAAAGGTGCAGGGACAGTGGGAAAAGAAGGGTTGAAGGTGAAAAAGGCTAAAAAATGTAGAAAGAGAAAAGAAAGAAGGAGGAAAATTAAAAAAAAATTGAAAGGGAAGAAGAAGGAAAAGGATGAAAGTTGAGAAAAAAGGGGGACAGGCAAAAGAAAAAGGGGGAAAAGGAAAGACAGAAGATAGGGGAAGAAAGACAACAGAAAAGGGGCAGGAAAGGAAAGAGGGGGGGGAAGGGGGAGGGGGAAGGGAGAAGAGCAGAGGGCAACTGAATAGGGACCAGGTAAAAACGGGGGGGGTAAGAGGGAGAAAGGTCCCCACGCACCTCACAAGAAGAGATAAGTCAAGCAACAAGTATAAGAAAATATATAATACACCCACCTCCAATTGAGATGACGGCTAGAGACGTTTCCCCCAGAGACAATATCAAAAAATATTTTAGATATAACCGGATCCAGGAGACTTGGAGAGAGAAGCTACACTGAAATCCAGGGAAGAGTAAGCTTGCGAAGCACATATATCTGGGTAAAGACACATATATATAAAGAGGTCTAAGTTTGGGTAAAGTCAAGGTCAGTCAGCAAAAAAGGTGCTGCGTGGAGAACCACACAGGCCACCACACAGCAGATGGCTGAATGACCAGCACATAGGAAAGCAAGACTTACCAGTGAGATAGCACACACCACATCGTCTCTGGGGGGACAGCCGTACGGGAGAGTGGGACCGGGCGCTCCATTTATCCCCTGCACGGGGACGCCGGATCATCAGCAACAGCTGAGTCCGGTGCGCCCGTGCCTGGCCCCTCCCACACACCATGTGATCCAGGTGTGAGGCCAAACACGGCGCACACTAGGTGAGCCGACGCCAAGGCGAATGCGGGGGCGTTGCCAGGCAACGCTGCCGCAGACAGAGAGGTCACATGCCCGCCACTCGGGGGCAATCATCCCTAGCCCTGGGAGGCGCGACCATAGCGGGGAAGAGTGTACAGCGTAGGCTAAGGTGTATACCAGCATCAACCAGTGACCCATTGATGTGACAACAGGCCGTTCGCTTTACAGTAACAATCATCCACTATTACACAGACCCTGCATCCATCAGAAGCAGATGGGTGAGCATCTGCCCTAGTGGGGCAAAAAAATGTAAATATAAAGCATAAAGATTCTAACAAACACAAAAGTGACCAGTACGGTCCACCCTATTCCAATGTGGACCTATAAACTAAAAGAAAACTATCATTGGTACATTTTATTATTTTGCATTCAAAGGAGCATACTAAAAGGGGGATTCACCCAAACTGGGACCAGATAGGGAATGGTCAAGATGGATAAGGGGTCCCCACAGAGGGAACTAAAGGAAGTATTTGTAGGTGTGCACCTCATTGATACCAGGCGGAGAGTTTGCCCCCAAGCGTTCGATCTACAGCGTTTCCCGCTGCAGAATGCGGCGGTCCCAGTCTCCTCCCCTAGGGTCCTCAGGGATCACCTCAAGGACCATAAATGTAACCACCTTTATATCATATCGGTGGTATAAACCGATATGTCTACCCACGGTGGTCAACTTGCCACCAAAGGAGACATAGAGGTGGTCCCCGATACGCTGTCTGAACTCGCGTATGGTCTTGCCTATATAAAAGGCACCACACTCACAGACCATCAAATACACCAAACCCCTTGTAACGCAATTAGCATGGAACGAGGGTGAATATAATTGGCCATTGGGAAGCTCAAAGTGGGTACCTTCCAAAATCCAGGGACATCGCGGACAGCTCCCACAACAGAACGAACCACGAGGTCCTGAAGGACGTGTAGGACAGGGTTGATAGTGACTGCTGGTAAGCGTGTCACGGAGTGAGGTAGCTCTCCTAAAAATCAATTCCGGGGCAGAACGAACATATTTCCTTAGGATATGGTGGTCAGTGAGGAGGTGCCAATGCTGGGATAGGGCAGACCGTAGCGAGTTGTAATGGGCAGAGTATCGAGTGACCACCCCAACTGTCTCACGAGATTTAGCTCTGGGGCGTCTAAATAAAAGGTACGAAGCCGTGAAATAGCCTTATTATAACGCTAGAGATGACCAGAAGAAACCTGAGACACCTACGGGAAACAACAAGAACTCCAACTTCAGACTACAAGAACAACTACTCCATGCAGAAACCACAGTCCTCAGCACGAATTCCAACTCATCTACTGTTAGTACTAGCAGCACACATAACAACAAATCTGAGAACATAATGCAATACACAAACATATCACTAGAGGGAGCCTTGATCCCATTTATGGAATCAACATTCACCACCATCTCACCTAAATTAGAACGACAATGGGAATTACAATATTGTCCATTAATTCCAAGGGCCTAAACCACCCTGCTAAAAAGAAATCCTTGTGGAGGGAAGCCTTACAACAGAAGTGCAACATTATTTGCACACAAGAAACGCATTTTAACAAAACCTCGCCACCACCATGCACTCATAGGAATTTTCCTAATATATTCGTGGCCAACGCGGACACCAAAACCAAAGGAGTCATGACAACAATAAGAGATTCTGTAGCATTTGCCCTACATGAGGTAATCGCAGATACACAAGGAAGGTACTTAATTTTGATCTGTGATTTGAACTCAGTGAAGTACACTCTGGTCAACTCATACTCACCTAATAAACATCAGATCCATTTTTTCAACAAACTAATGACGAAAGTTTGCCGCTATCAAAAAGGACACTTAGTTATGTGTGGAGACTATAACATTGTTCCGGAATCATCTTTAGATTGCACCTCTAAACCAAAAAGATATGTCCCTGCATTACAATCATCTTTGTATCACCATTCTCTCTTCGATGCTTGGCGCTGTCTTCACGAAGAGAGAGATTATACTTTCTACTCACCACCTCACCGAACTTACACCAGAATCAACCTATACCATGAATATAAACTAAATGTACAGAAGAAATCCATTTATGTCCCAAAAATGTATGAATTTACTGGTATGTGCAATGAAACCTAATAAAAATTTATTGAAACAAAAAAATGTGCAAAAAGTTGTGGGTCTTGCACCAGCAAAAAAAAAGAAAACATGGTATGGAATTCACCCCAAAATACATACCAGGCCCAAAGTGGAATTTTAAGGGTGTACCCCACAACAAAAATGTGAGTCCCCAAAATATATACCAAACTATTATTCAACTATGCAGTTTGGCTGGCCTAAAAAGGAAGGGATGAACATGTGATCCCCCCACCTAAACCATACTAGGCCACATGCACTCAACATTGCCAGGAGACACACCTTGGCAAAGCACCTTGTCTCCATGTTGATGAGGACAAGGGCCTTTTCTCCATAACCCTGGCCTGGGGGTTGTGAGGTTCTTCAATCAGGGAGTTTGTTGGAATCTGAAAGCCCCCTCCAAAAAATAAGTAGCCAATGTCATCCAGTGTTCCACATCCTTGTCAATCACAATGAACTACATCTGTTGTGCCCAATACTTAATCATTTGCAATAGCAACCAATTCAAACAAGATCCCGATCCCCACGATTCGTTCTAAAATCGAAAAATGAAAATCAGCATTTTTTGTTTCCTTGCACCCCCCCAAAAAATAGTGTAGTGAGTACGTACACAGTCTTTAAAAACAATAACTAAACAGCAACCTTCTCCTCTTTTTTAAATTGTAATATTTCTTTATTAAAGGAGTTGTAAAGATAGCAGGTTTTTTTATCTTAATGCATTCTATGCATTTGTTTGAATGGATACACGGAGCTCTGACTCGGCTCGGGTGCCCCCATAGAAGGCTGCCGGCTGAAGGGGCACTTAATAAGATTGAGGGGCCAAGAGCAGCAAAGAGGTACCCGCTGCTCTGTGCGTTTAATATTTTTTTTTAAAAACGTACCTTTACAAGCACTTTAAAGTCTTCACATAAAAGAACATTCAGATGTTCCGACTGGAGCATAGTAAGCAGAGGATAGCGAATACAGATCAATTATTAGATTAACTAAACTTGAGATGGTAGAATATATTCAGGCTGCAAATGTCAACATTATTAACTCCAGATGGGTGCCTTCTCTTTTTTTAACCTAACCCGTCCATGCGTCCGGCCCCCTAATCTACGGACGCATGGAATTTCAATGGGGTTTTTTTTTTGCAGCACGTTATTAGAGCCGGAGGCTTCAAAAAGGATGGCACCCCCACCCTTAGTGAATTAATATTCGCTAATGTCTTCCTGCTTCTCCTCCTGAGACCATATTTGCCAGGAGTCTTAGGACGGGTCTCAGGTCCCACCTCCTGTTCGGCCGGGAGGAGAAGCATGGGCCACGGCAGCAACAGTCTCTTCTAGGAGCCCTACACTGGAGTGGATTGCCGCTGTGATCAATGGAGAGCCAACTGGCTACGAAGTGCTGCCAGCGAGTCCTAGCATGGATGCCTGTAGTCATCATATCCCTGGCTGCGTTTTATTACGCCTATGTGTGCGAGCTGTGTCTAAGTAAGCACAGAATAATGCCCTTAGCAGTGCTGATTTCCTAGTAATAGTCGGTAAGGGGTACTCCCTGCAGCCGGTGTAGGAGGAAGTGACATTTCCACCTTCCTTCCATGTCAGGTGCTGGAATTGCAGCCTTTGAGTAGAGGGGATGTCTGAGACCTGCCAGGGAGGTCCCCCTTCCACTTCACCATGGAGTGTGCTCCATTCTGCATGGGAATAGGATAGAGGACTCAGCCGACTCCTCAGTGTGGATCAGACCCATCCATACAACCATCCACCCACGTATCCATCCATCCATCTACCTATCCATCTACCCATAAATCCATCCACCCATCCACCCACCCACCTATCCATCCATCCACCCACCTATCCATCCATCCATCCATCTGCCTATCCACCCATCCACCCACCTAGTCATCCACCAATCCACCTATCTATCGATTCCTGCACACCCCTTCCTGCTATTTGTGTATATGCTGGCTATTCCTCCATTTTCTTATATGAAAACAGTTTATTTCTTGGTATTGTCCTAAAGCTGACCATACACAATGTTCAATCCCCTTTTTCAGCAGACCATACACAATGCAGTCTGTGCAATCTCCTATAAATCTGCCAAATACTACGTAGTGCAAGAGCCTGCCTTGGCAGGGAGAGCGAGTGCTAGTGCGAGTGAGGGGGCCAGGTCTGTTTGCCGCCCCCCCAAATTTTGACCACCAGCCACCACTGGTCCTGTCTGGACTAATAAAACTTATCCTCAATAGATGCAGCACTGTGAGTGAGCATTGCCATCCCAGGACAAGTAGGTTACTGGCAGGATCACCAGGTAAAAATTAGGTTAACCACTTGCTGACTGTATCGCGTGAATATCCCGCAGCAAAGTGGCTCTGTTGCGCAGATCGCCATCTATAATGCTCTATCTGTGGGAAAAAAAGGACGCCGATTTTATTTGGATATATCGCACGACCTTGCAATTGTCAGTTAAAGAGATGCAGTGCCGAATCGCAAAAAGTGCTCTGGTAAGGAAGGGGGTAAATCCTTCTGGGGCTGAAGTGGTTAAAATGTCAGAAAACAGAAAACGAATGCAGGCACCACATCTAAGTTCTGGTAAGCTGCAATCTGTTACATTAAGTTATTGGGTTTACACAAATCTTTTGAATATTATTTTAGATAAATATACTAAATATACTATATTTAATATAGTTTATAGTTACCCATTGACCCACCCTACAGAGGGATAGTGTTTTGGGTGCAGTACTGCCAAAAAACTACAACTGATCTGTAGAGCAATACTTTAAAGCAGAACTTATATTAAAAGATAAAATAAAAATACCCATCTTCAATCCAGAGTTATCTACCACAGTTCTTTTCTGCCAAACATATCCTCAGTGTTCCAGGTTGAAAGAAGTCCAGCGCCATTCAAATCAGCACAATTAATTTAATTTAATTTAATTCTCCATTACACAACATTTTCTTTCTATCAGCGTGCTCCTTGCCAGCACATGAACTGATTGGCTTCTTGTTCTGCTTCATCCTCTCCAGCTCTGAGCTCTGTTGTACAGTGTCTCCAAGAGGCTTATACCAGGTTAAATGTATGATTGATAATTTTGAAGTGGAATTGAGTTCACTGAGATTTGCCACTAATCCATAGTTATTATGCACTTTAACTCTTCTCTGTTTGGGTATGTACAGTACAGTGAACAATAAACATGTGCAAGGCATGCACACCAAAATGCAAATTAACATTCTCTTAGCATAGTGAATAAAAAAGTAAAAAATTGGTTTACCTTGAATTCATATGTGGGATAATGTTAAAAAAGATTTTTGCTTGCTCATTATTGGACGACTACAAGAATTCTTTTTAAATTATTATTGTTATAAATGATTTTTATAGAACCAACAGTTTGCACAACTTTTACAATAGGGAGAGTATAAAAATTGGGGTTAATTTACTAAAGAATTATAAAATATTCACTTAGGAAATAAAGTGAAGCTATGTTCACTAAGTGAATATTTTACTTGTATGAACTGGTCATTGTACAGTAAATTAACCCAAACTATACACTATTGTGTCCGAATTTTTACACCCAGCAGGTTTTATTCTTGTGAGAACATACTGTTTGTGTAATTTATGACCATAATCTTGTGTCATCTGTGTGTAGTCAGTGCTATTCACAGGCCCCTTAATGATGTCCTTTGTGACAAAACGCATTAAACAGAGCTAGCACTGACATCATCACACTTACTTAGCTGAACGGTGCATGTTTGACAGGCTTGTCTCTTTATAATATTTGTGAAAATCTCTCTTTTCATAATACAGGGGTCCTCAAATTACGGCCCTCCAGATGTTCAGGAACTACAATTCCCATCATGCCTAGTCATGTCTATGAATGTAAGAGTTTTACAATGCCTCATGGGACGTGTAGTTCCGCAACAGCTGGAGGGCCGTAGTTTGAGGATCCCTGTCATATTAATTGGTATAATCTTAAATACTGCATTATGGAGTTCCTGTGTTCTTCCTCCTCATGTCGATGCTATTTAAGTGACTCTGGCTATGAATTGGGTCAGAAATGTCCCTGTTAGCATCCTGCAATGGCTTTGGCCTATCTTAAATGCTGTTAGACCTCCTGCTACTAAAGGTAACCTAACCTAACCATGGTAAGCAGTTTGTTTGTACTTTTGATGGCAGAACCCTCAATTATCTGAAAGCCGTGTTTTATTTATTAAAGTGGAACTTTACCCATAACAGTTTGATACCAAGTTCTTTAGCAAAAGAATATACTTTCCACATTAATCATTATGCTACCAAAATTAGTGTGTGTTTCTCCCTTTTCTTCTTGCTAGAGGCTTCCATTATGTTAAAGCTCAGAGCAGTCACTCCTAAATTGGGAACTCTCTCCCTCTCCTTAATTTCAAAAACTATATTTAACTTTCTGCATTTAGAATTTCCAGCCTTGATTGTATGTCTTGGCTCCAATAAAGAGGAAGGCTGACAGAGGCTTTAAGCAGCCCATAGATTACTCAATTTTCTTTCCTTCTATCACATGTGGAAGGAAAGAAAATCACTAGATCCATGAATCAACACATTCAGTGCTGATAAGGGAATGCTTACTGAAGCACTATCGTATTCTGCCAGGAGCCTTTCCGGCCAGCAGTATACAATGACTACTGCTAGTGGCCATTGCTGCTGGCACTAATTGCATGAAGAAAAATCCATCAATCGACTTGGGTACAATCAGCCTGCCTGTACATGGATTGAAATTTGGCTGGTTCCTGCTGAAACGCTCAAATTTCCATCCATGTATGGCTGGCTTTACAGTGTTGAAGTTCATAGGCTGCCAATGAGGGTGAAAGGAGAGAATATCAGATAGATAAGATAAGACACTATCCTTGTAAGGCTGGTCATACACCATCGTTGTAAAGCCACATTCTCATACGATTATTGCTAGCGGCTAGGCACAGTACTGAGAAAAGAGAGCAACTGAGCATGTGCAGAGCAGGGTGAGACAGTGCATTACTGCATTTTAAACAGTAGAGGCACTTATTTTTAGTGTTTTACATTGCTATACCTGCAAAAGGGGCCTACGTGAAGTGATCTATCACAACTTA
This sequence comes from Glandirana rugosa, assembly GCA_018402905.1. Taxonomy (NCBI): domain Eukaryota; kingdom Metazoa; phylum Chordata; class Amphibia; order Anura; family Ranidae; genus Glandirana; species Glandirana rugosa. Next base: position 83,583 of record BLSH010313660.1, on the reverse strand, counting down.
ATTTTCAGACTACAGTTCTACTTTAATAATACAGATTTCTAGGCACAGATTTTGGTGTGCTTACTTCCTTTGCTATCTGGTAGTCCAGTTATTGATTGCCTCCAAGTACCTAGAATGATTCCAGCTGTCAGATAATTGGGCACTCTGGCCTTAGTTTCAGTTTGAATCCTGAACACATTTCAAGGATGGTACTACTTTTCTGCCAGCGTCTTTCCTTCTGGCAACCAACTCCACTGCTTTTTCTGGTGTTGCTATGACCCAGAGCTCTCAATGCTATATAAGTAAAAGTTGTAAAAGTGGGGCACTCGCTCTGAGAGATATCCTGAAGCCATTAAAGGAGTAAATATATACAGGAAATCACTGCAAAAGACCACAGGAGCACAAAGCTGCAATAAAGGATACAAAATATGTGAAAACAAATATTTTATTTTCAAAAGGACAATTGCTTATGATACACAGTGAATTAGCAAATTGAATTGTATTTAGTTGTTTACAAAGCAGGGTTTTTAGCTGTAAAAAAAATCCTGTGACCATTTTTATCTTTTTTCATTTTTTTATTAATGTAAGATTTTTGATCATAAATGGCTTTATATGCATACTAAATGTATATTAAAAAAATGACTATCGGTGCGCATGGGCGGAGTTTCGGCGATGGACACTTGAGCCCGAAGCTCCGACCCGTCAAGGCCATCCAGCCTGTATTGGAGCCAGGATCTCTCCCATCCTACCTCAGGGGACGGGGGCTCAACCGAGGGTGTCCTCTTGGGGACCTGCTCGCCGCTAACAAGCAAACTTTACCGGAGCCCGGCCCCGGCCATCCACGCGAGGCCGTGGCTCGGGCCTTTACGCCTCCGGCAATCGGATCGAGGACGGGGAAAATAATTGTGAATCCCCCTCTAAGGAGCCCTAAGCCTACCTGTTCCCTCCTTTGGCCCCTCGACGCTGGAACGGGTAGGCAACCCGCACCTGGTTTCTATTGCCTAGGAGAGGCCGCGGTTTGGGCCTAACCGTATTGCCTGGGTGTTTCCTATATACAGATACCAGCAAGTATTAATATTGGGCCTACATTTAATTTCACCTTCTCAAACCCCATTGAGCTGGGGGCCTTATACAATAACAGGCTCCCAGGAGAACATTGCTCGCAGCTTTAAAGTTATTGGGGACCTGGGCCCATTTGCAGCGGCCTATACTAGCTTCTTAAGGGGCCCTACACAGTTGATTTTTCAACCCCCAGACCATCAGTCCTTCAGAAGGGGGTCCAAACAAACAACTTTTAAATCTGCTCTCATTCCAGTGCCTATTGGGGGATCCCTTTCTCCTTTTTTCTTTTTTCTTTTGTGTTTGAATCTTACTTCAAAGACTGCCTTTAATGCAATCGGGCTCTGCCCGGAGGGACCTTTCCCGCCAACCAGGGTTCAATAACCCGGCATCAAAGTCCCCCCACAACACCCCCATGTCTCATCAGGTAAGGGGGAACGGAGGAGAGGAAATGGAGGCCGGGACTGCTGGGGGTTCTCAGATCCTACCCTCGCCAGGTCCTCCACAGGGGTCCCTTCCTTCTGCCCAGATCTTGTCACCTGCCTCCACAGTTTCCCTCCTGGAAAGAACATTGGACGAATTGTTAACTACTCCTCTCAAAGACCAAGCTTCCGGCCATTCTCATGATGGTTCACCGGACTCCCACATCCCATCTCTCCCACCAGACTTCCAGATGATGATGGAGGTTTTTTCCAAGATGCTATCCAGAGGTCTGGCACAAACATCATCCCAAATTACATCTGTCTTACAGACCGACCTACAAAACTTGGGCACCCGGATTGACACCATTGAAGTTAAAGCGGACCAAACAGTCGCCAGAACCAACCAGAACCCTGCTAGGATCCAAGACCTATAAGATCAATTGGAAAATGCTTTGTCCAAAATAGATGATCTGGAAAACCACTGTAGACGCTATAATTTCCGAATTAGGGGCCTCCCCGAGTCCATCATCGATGTCCGTGCAGCGGTAACCGCGTTTGTCTCATTACCGGGCATCCAGGATCATCGCCTGGAGCTGGACAGGGTGCATAGAGCACTCCAGCCCCCACGTTCCGATGGCTTACCCAGAGACATAGTGGTGAAACCTCACTTTTATAGTGTAAAGGAGGAAGTCATGAAGGTCTCTAGAAACTCTCCCAATCTCTCCATTCAGGGTCACCCCATACAAATCTTCGCAGATCTATCCCCCACCACCATCCAGAAAAGAAGATCTTTAAAACCACTGCTGGAAGTGCTATCAAAATCGTCCATCAAATATTGGTGGTCATTTCCCTTCCGTTTGTCCTTTACCTTCAAAAGCAAGACTCATGGTTTTTCAACTCTTCAAGAAGGAGAACAGGTGCTACTCAAGCTAAATCTTATCTCCCTGGACTCCTCCTCCGCTCTTTCACATAAATTTGCTAGTGCTTCCAAACACCCCTCCCCGCAGAGCCCCATAACTCCGATCTGGAGGAACCAACAATCCAAGTGATCCAAAGACTCACATCCCCCATGATCTCCTGTGGCGGCGTCGGGATTACAATTATCATTGTTTTGTGGACTCAGACTCTTTAACCTTTGAGTCTTATAGTGCCATAGATGGAGGAACCTGCTAAAACTATCGTGAAGGTCGTCACCAAAATTTCTAGAAGAAAAGACCTACCA
>BLSH010313656.1:479233-494461 GCA_018402905.1 Glandirana rugosa | reverse complement strand
AACAATTTTTTGGGCACTAAAACGTTTTTTAAAAAAAAGATAGAAACGGTTACATCCCCACCAAGAGCTGTCACCACCCCCAATGGATCAAAAATGTCCCGAAGGGACAGCTGATGAGAATTAGGAGAAACTGCAGCCTCTTGACCGACTATGATATACAAGCAGAAAGTCTGATTAACAAGTTCAGGGAGAAGGGATATAAGGGAACTGAATTAAAGAAATTAAAAGATGAAATTAAAAATATGGACCGCAGGAGACTACTGGAGAAATCAAGAAATGGGAAAAAGAATAAAGGTGAATTTGCCTTTTCCACGGGATATAATAAACAACACAGACAACTTGAGAGTATCATCAAACGACACTGGTCTATTTTAAAATCCGATAAAACCCTCAAAGATATCCTACCTAACAAACCAAGGTTTATTTACAGAAGAGCCCCAAATATGAGAAACAAGTTAGTCCACGATGTGATCAACCCCCCAAAAAAGATCGAATTATTTCCGACTCTAAAAGGGTTCTTCCAGTATGAACGATGTCTGCCATGTAAGAGGAGTAAACCCCAACCAAGGAGAAAGGAATATTTTTACTCCACTTCTACCGGCAAACAGTTCAAAATTAACCATTTAATCACTTGCAAAAGCTTCCACGTGACTTACGTGATTGAGTGCCCTTGCCGGTATCAATACGTAGGGAGGACTACGAGACCGCTGTCGGTTAGAATTGGGGAACACATACGAAATATTAAAAAGGGATACCCTAATCACAGCCTTTCCAGGCACTTTAAAGTGGCACACAAGAAAGACCCAAGTGTCATGATATTTTATGGTATTGACCACATAAAATAGCACTGGAGAGGTGGTGACAGAAATAGAATGATATCACAGAACGAAACAAGGTGGATATACACCTTGGACTCTTTGCAGCCCAAAGGACTCAACATCGATATTGATCTTAACTGCTTTATTACTAACGACTAAAATTATCCCCCTCACCATTTTTCGTTGTTTAAGGCCTGCTAGACACTCATATTACACTTCTAACTTTTTAAACCTTTCTTAACCCTGACACATAGCTCTGACCCTTGACCAGTACAAAAGAAATGAATTGGATTAGATACACTCCTAAATAACAAGCTGTTCCCGAGTCACATATTACAGTACACAAGATATCTGGCATCCCTATGCCCTGTTGAATATATAGTCTTATGTATGGGGACTCCTCCCATTGTTTTATATCGTCCAGCCAATTTTATATTTTTATACCTTCTAGCTCCTCATATATACGTACCTTTATATTAACACATGCATTTTTTTATATACATGCATTTTTATATGGTTTTTACACCTATATTTTTATGAGTGTGTGGGTATATATATATACATTTTTATATTCCATATAAGGAAAATGTTTTTAAACGCGCAAATTTCTATACAACAAAAAAAAAAATTTTTTTCCATTTTTTCATATACCATGTTGTTTTTACACACACTATAGAAAGACAACAACCCTTTTAGCAAATAGTTTACTGTAGGTATCCTCCTCTATGATTAATGCATGATGTCACATATTCCGTGTAAGTAACAGAGTATATGCCTCCTCCTCCTAACATAACCCTTATCAATTTTTTTGGACATATATCAGCATATGAGAAATGCGTTTAGCCCTCGCGGGTCTTATTTTCTTATCCTTCCTTCGTGTCTTCATTTTATTTTTATTTTTATTTTTATTATTTTTTGGATTTTGAGTGACCCTCTGAATAACACTCTTTTTAGCAGTGTTTTAATTTGAATTTTACTTTTGCACCTTATAATTTTTAACTTTACCAATTAAAACGTTTCTGATTCAGTCAACAATAAAGTCTATTTTACGCTCCTTGTCTATCGGGATATATGATGTATACCGGCTGGCTTCATCTTTGGTGTACCAAGATGGCCGCCGGTGTCAGGTGATCCAGAACTTGCCTATAAAAGACCGGAGTGTATAGTTGGTTGGCACCGCCTCTGATGACGTCCATGATGACGAAACGCGTCAGGTGGAGCTAAACCAACGTGAGACGTACTTCCGGTCGAACCACGCTGGAACGCAAGGAAGTTCCGGCCACCCGAACCTGAAATCCCTATCCTAAAATGTGAGTCTCTACTTATCATCTGCACCAATGAACCATTGCTTAAAACCTAAAACCTTCGTGATATTGTTTCCCCATATGGTATTTGCTACTATGCGGAGGAACTGGCACGATTGCGAAAAAAAGGACAGGGTCGGTGCAATTTAGTCGTCCGGTACGCAGTGAGTGGGGGTTCACTGGAGGGAAGCACATCCAGCACCCACCACTCTTCACCGGTTTGTCAGTCTGTTTATTGCATGCGACACCTCTATATAAGGCACTGAGACTGAAAGTGTGCCACGGATTCTGGATTCTGAGAGAATACCCACTTTATAGCTTATGGCATAACCACTGTGGTATAAAACCACTTATTTATAAATCCTAGCATCACAAGTGTTTTTATTTATATTTATTTGCATTTTCGGCGCTAATACCACACTATATGCACTTTGGTAATCTCCCTTTTTTTGCAATAGCACTTATACGAATAGCCTTATTTCTGCATATAATTATAGTATGCACTTTATTGTCCTTCATGCTGACAATTTATTTTTCTTGCACTAGCACCTTTTGAAACGTTTTATATTGTATCCTGCTGCTGCATTTATTTTTCTTCATGCTGTTAATTTATTCCTTTTGCACCAGAATTTTCTGAAACGTTTTACACTGCTTTTTGCTGCTATATTAACTCTCAATCCATTATAAGTTGTATTTGGATATTTATGCGTTTTTAGGCAGCGCCACAACCACTTCTATATATTATCTCACTCTCACCTAGCCTTGCTAGGTTTTTTGGTGGAGGCAGCAGACTATATTTATTAACACATTCTTTACTGTACCTCTTACATCTGTGCCGAGCAAGCGCCATACCACATACCCCCTTAACACCATCATATGTTTAGGAGAGGGAGGTTGAAGGAGGTTGAAGTTCCCCTAACTGCAGCAGCTCCTAAACTCTGGTAAAAGCCTAGGTGTGCATTGACACATAGGCTTTTATGGAGTTGAGTTTAAGAGCTTTGGCAAAAAATGACAAAACCTCCTAAACTCATGTTTAGGAGCTGTAGTGTACACGAAACCTCAAAAGCAGTCTCAAACTCCATTAAAGTGACTGTGCTTAGCCCAGATAGAAGGAGATGGCCCCGATGAGCTATATCTGCATTTGAGGTCTGAAAATTTGTGGTGGATTAAAGTGTCTGCTAACAAATATAAGAATGTTGGCTAACAAAATTGGAGATCTTGAAGTTTTGGCACACAAAGAAAACAATGATTTAATTGGCATCGGTGCCTCTCTTTATGAGAGAAGTGACCTCAAAGTGTGAAAGACGATCTTGCTGATTTCTGATTGATTGACAGTGTGATGGCGCTGAGGCATTTTGAGTAGAATTACATGTGGGTGTGTGTACTGCTAAGTTAGTTATTGGAGCGTGTTATAATCCGTGATAGTAAAGGGGACCTTGCAGTAATATGAAAGGTGTGCTCAACGTTTCAAGGCCCATCCTCCATCACCATTAAATGCTTTAAAGTTGAGAGGAAAAACTGTGTGAAAAAATAGGTTAATATACCTTTCCCCCAGCTACTGTAATGTAGGCTTAGACACCAAGTCCACCAATACACCAGTCCATCCAGTTTAACCTGAGTGTGTGTGTGTATGTGTGTCACTACCATTTTTAATATCGCTGTACTATGTTTGCTAAGAAATACTAAATGTTTTTTGAATTTATCTACACTCCTGCTGACACCACCAGCTGTTGAAGGGAGTTCCGCATCTTTACCACTCTAACAGTAAGGAACCCCCTTTAAGATTGAACTGCTTCTTGTCCAACTTTATTGTGTGGCCATGCATCTTCTATAGAGACCTAATATTAAATTATTTTCTCCCAATGCTAGCATCTCAATTCAGGGATTTGTATATTGTGTAATATTACCCACTTAAAGTGGATGTTAACCCCCACATATAGCCAGTGAATTGCACAGCCTCAGATGATACACAGAGATGAAACAAATCCCCCTACATAAGTTTTAGATGTATATCGGTTGTCTTCAGCTTTATATATTATTTAGAAAGTTCAGATCCTGTTAGAGGTTTTCTCTTCCTGTTCAGCACTGAGTGCGAAGTCTGGTCATACAGCCAAGACAGCTGATTAGAGGAAAGGCACACACCCCCACTTCACATAGGCAGAAGCTGTGAATAGTTTAGCTCTCTGCTAATCTATTTATAGCAACCTCCCCGACACAAAATTCAGCCTGCTTTTATCTCAGTTGATGGAGAACTTGTCAGAAGTTATCATGCTGACAACAGAAGAACGGAGCAGGAGAAAGCCACAGGACTTGGCATTGCATGCTTTTGCTGAGTCTGTGATTTGCAAGGACAGTCTTATCTACAGGGGGACCTTATTTCAGGACCTTTATTTTTAACTTGCTTATAAATTATACAGTTTGGACATGGGATTGGCTATTAATAATTATAAGAAATATCACCATAGATGGCCTTAGGGGTTAGAAGGATGTTTTCCCCTGTTTCAGCAAAGTGTGACTCTAATGACAAGGGTTTAAAGCTGAACTTTAGGTATGGCAGTTTTTATATATATATATATATATATATATATATATATATATATAGGTCCAGTGTGGATCAGTGTAGGTATGCATGTGCTATACCTGAGGAATCCCTGTGGAAACCTGAAATCACTGTAGTAGGCATTGCTACTACAGTCATCTCCACTAGCTGCCAGGACCTGTGCTGAGTGGCTGCCTTTCCACAGTGTGAACATAGGTGGCACGCTTGACACCATGGGCAGCATTTGGAGATCACTTTGCATTTTCTCAATGCATACAAACCATTCTCTGATTGGGTGAGGTAGAAAGGCAGGACAGTGATTTTATGATCTCCACCTCATCTAATCAGAGGATGCTTTGCAATCATTGATAGAATGCAAAGTGCTCTCTAAATAGTGCCTGTGCTCATTAAACAGCAGGGCAGCCACTTGGCACATGACTTGAAAGATAGCTGCAGTAGCAAAGCCTATTATAGTGATTTGCAGCTACCATGGTAATCTTACAGGTATGGAATCTATACTGTATACTTACTGTGATGTTTTAGCCTAAGTGTAGAGCTCACCAATGAGTAGAGTCCACGCCAGCTCTGTCATTTAAGGGCTGCTTGGGGCACTTTTATTACAGAGAAAGAAAAAGTCCATACAGTGTAGGTTTCTCACGCAGGGGGTTTCCACCATTAGCACATAATTTATATATACAGCCTCCTGACTTACTGTAGCACAGAAATAGGTATCCAGCAGGGGTGGCCCGTGCATTAAGGGCGAACGGGCTCCACCTTCTATCACTACCTCCTCCCCCCATCCAGGCGCCCGGCCCTTTCAGGATGCCGGACACATGGATTCCTATGGAGGGGGCGGGAGGAGGTGTTTTTTTTTTAAGCACCGGATTAGAGCCCGATGCTCTAATAGGCTTCAAAATAGGGTGGGATCAGGGTGCAGAGAGTGCGCCCGATCCCACCCAATTGTATGACCACAGAGAATTCATTTTCACTATTTTCACACTGGCATTCCTCCCCGCCAATCAGGAGCCAGGTCTGTGAGACCTGTTTCCCAATTTGCCAAAGCGCCAGGTGATCCTATTGGATGCCTGGCGCTAAGGACGGTGAGACAGAGGAGAGGAGAAGGATCTGCTGCTGCTCTGTCCTACACGGAGGAGGACAGAGGACACACAGCTCCAGAGAAGGAGAAGCAACCGCTGCTGCTGTCTGCCCTACACAGGGGAGGACACACAGCCTGGCGGTAAGTGTCGGGGGGGTGCTGTCAGTGAGAGCCACGCGGGGGGCGGGGAGTCATGCTGGCAGTCGGGGGGTGGTGCGCCGGGTGTTGCCGATTGTTTGCCGCCCCCCCTCCAAAAAACCCACAAGCTGCCACTGGTATTCAGCCTTCTGAAAAACTGTAAAAAAATATTGTGCGCTGACACTTGACTAAAAAAAACAACTAATTGCTGCTGCTATCACAAAATGTGTTCCCACATACAGTACAGAGAATAAATAAGCAATAGGTTATTGCGCTGCCCAAATGGTAAAATAGATATGACAGTTGTTTCTTATTATTATTATTATTATACAGAATTTATATAGCGTCGACAGTTTGTGCAGCGCTTTACAACATTAGGGCAGACAGTACAATTACAATACAATTCAATTCAAAACAGGAGGAATAAGAGGGCCCTGCTCGTTAAAGCTTACAATCTAGGAGGGAGGGCCAAGTAATACGAAAGGGTAATAACTGTGGGGGATGAGCTGATGGAGAAAATAAAAAGTGTAGTTGTTAGGTGGAGGCAGGATAGGGTTCTCTGAAGAGAAACGTTTTCAGGGATCACCTAAAAGTGGATAGATTTGGAGACAGTCTGACAGATTGGGGTAGGCAATTCCAGAGGATGAGAGAGGCTCGGGAGAAGTCCTGGAGGCGAATATGGGAGGAGGTGATGAGGGAACTAGAGAGCAGGAGGTCTTGGGGGAACGAAGAGGACAATTAGGTTGGTATTTGAGACTAGGTTAGTGATGTAGCTGGGGGCAGAGTTGAGGATGGCTTTGTAATTTACTGTTAGTATTTTGAATTTTGTTGGGCAAGTGGCAGCCAATGGAGGGATTGGCAGAGAGAGGTAGCAGACGCTGAGCGGTTTGCAAGATGGATGAGTCTGGCAGCAGCATTGATGATGAACTGAAGGTGGGATAGTCTGTCTAAAGGTAAGCCAATGAGGAGTTGCAGTAGTCAAGGCGAGAGACAACCAGGGAATGAATCAGGAGCTTTGCAGTTTCTTTGGCTAAGAAAGGACGAAGTTTAGAGATGTTGCGGAGGTTGAGGCGGCAAGCTTTGGAGAGTGATTTGATGCGGGGCCAAAAGCAGAGTTTGGAGTCCAGGATAACACCTAGCACCCTGACATGTGGGGATGGGTGGAAGGTTGTGCCATTGCTCTTGACAGAGAAGTCAGGGGAAGAGGCCTGTGGGGGGAGGGAATATTATGAGCTCGGTTTTCGACAAGTTGAGTTTGAGGTGTGACATCCAGACAGATGTGTCTGTTAGTAAGTTAGTAATGCGTGATGAGACTGATGGAATGAGCTGAGGGGTGGAGAGGTAGATTTGAGTGTCGTCAGCTTAGAAATTATATTGAAACCCATGGAAGGCTATCAGCTGACCCAGGGAAGAGGTGTAGATTGAAAATAAGAGAGCTCCAAGAACAGAACCTTGGTGACCCTGACAGAGAAGGGAAGTGGAGAGGAGGAAGTAGAATTGTAAGTGACACTGAAGGTGCGTTGGGATAGGTAGGATGAGAGCCACCAAAGAGCGCAGTCATGGAGACCAAGTGAGTAAAGTGTTTTGAGGAGGGGGTGGTGGTCAACTGTATCAAAGGCAGCCCAAAGGTCCAGAAGTAAGAGTACAGAATAATGTCCATTGTTTTTTGTGGTTAGTAGGTCATTTGTGAGTTTTAGAAAAGCCATTTCTGTGGAGTGTTGAGGGTGAAATCCAGATTGAACGGGATCAAGAAGGTTATTCTTAATGAGGTGTTCACTCAGTTGGTTGTAGACAAGGCATTCAAGGAGTTTAGAGGAAAAGGGAAGCAAGGAGATAGGGCGTAGATTGTTAAGATTGGTAGGGTCTAGAGTTGATCGAACCTCTGGAAGTTCGGGTTCTGCAGGTTCGGCCGAACTTTGGGAAAAAGTCAGACTTAGGGACCGGACTTGACCCGAACTTTGTCCCTGACCCCGAACCCCATTGAAATCAATGGGGACCCGAACTTTCAGGCACAAAAATGGCTGTAACAAAGTCCTGGCAAGTCCTAGAGGTCTGCAAAAGGAAGAAAATGGGGGTAAGAGTCGGACAAGTGCCCTACAAAGAAATGGGGATAGGGAAATAACTTAAAATAAAATAACTTTTAAGCTAAAATCACATAAAAAAAATAAAAAATGGAGGTGGATGTGGGGTTGGCGATTGAGGAGGCGGTGAAAGTGGCGGTGGAGGAAGAGGAGGTAGCCAACACTGTTTTTTTTTATTTTTGTGCAAGAAATGATGATTTAAAATCATCTCCAAGTTCTATAGGGAAAGTTTCTTCCAACCGCATAGAGAGCCATATTATTGTTCTAAAATCATCTCCAAGTTCTATAGGGAAAGTTTCTTCCAGCCGCATAAAGAGCCATATTATTGTTCTAAAATCATCTCCAAGTTCTATAGGGAAAGTTTCATCCAGCCGCATAGAGAGCCATATCATTGTTCTAAAATCATTTCCAAGTTCTATAGGATGGAAAGTGGACCGCGCTGGAACAAGATCCCTCGTTTGGGGATGTCATCTGTAGGGAGGTATGGGTGGATCCCCAATTCCCAATGCCTCTATGGGGCGTGATCGGGATACTTCGATGGTGGGCCCTCTTGCGGGGCCTGGGCTGCTACCACTGTAACCGACTATGTGCGTCGATTCACATACAGGATCATATATTGAATGGGAAAGGAGCGCCCAAGACAAGGATGTAAAAACTGCAAAAATTGATTTTATTTGATATGAAGAACCGTAAAAGGTGCCAACGCGTTTCGGGGGTCAAATGCCATCCCCCTTCCTCAGGGCTATTGGAGACAAAGATAAAATAATATATATACACACAACAATGTCACATAAGAAATTAAAATGATGCAAACTATATATACATGCATTCATAAAATTTGTATTAAAAATTGAACAATAATTGATCCGTTAATAATTGATAAAACGTTTGAGAAAAAAAAAAATTTTATAATTGAGCAAGGTGAATAAAATATAATATGTAAGAATTTCTTTCTATTTTTCATATTATTATTTTTTATATTCCAAAAAGCAAAAGTCTTACTTGAAAAAAGGAAGAAAAGAAAATTGGTTTAATTGAGGCTAAAAAAAGCTTAAAATAAAATCAAATTAAATTGAATTAAATTAAATTCAATTAAAAGTCTAAATATTAGACTACTTCTTTATGAGCAAAAATAACAGAGTGGTGATATTATTGCTGGACAGCTTGACTGACCTGTTGTTCAATCGATTGGGAGGTCCGGATGTTGGTCCGTTTGGAGTGGAGATCTGTGGGAAAATGTAAAGAACTGTACTCCCGGGACCAGCTGTTAGGGATGGATTACGGTGTGGATCGCCAGTATGAGCTGCAGAGCAGCTGTCATCTGGCTGGCATGTAGCCAAGATCTGTGATCCCGGGACCGGCTGATTGGAATGGATAGCGGTGTCAAGCGCCAGCATGAGCTGCAAAGCAGCTGTCATCTGGCTGGCATGTAGCTGGGGATCAAGGTGTGCAGGGCGCGGGCGTCCATGGAGCGAGCGATCCGCTGGAAGCCGAGATGGCGCAGCTGTCTGTTCTTAGACAGCGCGCCTGCTTCGTGCCAGGAGTGGATGGTCGGGCGGACGGGAGAACCGCCGTCTGCCAGCACAGTGGGTCTGAGTGCCTGTTTCATGGAGGGAACCCGGTGGGGAGGGGGAAGGAGGGGGTATGGCCATGTGGGGAGCCACTGACCTGTTGTGTACTCAAAATGGCATCCTTTGATAGGGATGCTTTTGGAGCCCCATTTATGGGAAGGGTGGGTAGGGCTGAAAAAGTGGAAGGGAAGTCCCGGGCTGGACATGGGGGTGGACCTGAGTAACAGCTGTGAGTGTACCTCAATTGACAGAGGTGAAAAAATGAAAAGAGTGTGGCCCTAAATTGCAGGGGAATTTAGGGCTAATCCTTTAATTCATAATTCGTTCAGTAATGCAGGATGAGATGTTCTATAATATCTGCAATCTGTCCCTCACAGAGCCAGCAGCATCCTCTCCCTAAACTATCCTGAGAGCATATGACATGCAGCACGGTCCCATATAGAGGCTGTGTCACATGATGCACTGGCCAATCACAGCCATGCCATTAGTAGGAATGGCTGTGATGGCTTCTAAGGGCAAATCAGTGAAACACTTGGCAGCTATTCAACACGTGGAATCAAATACCAGAACCCCAAACTCGAACCCGGACTTTTTTTGAAATGTCCGGGTTCGGGTCTGGGTCCCGGACACCCCAAAGTTCAGTACGGACCTGAACTTTACAGTCTGGCATCGCTCAACTCTAGTAGGGTCCAAGGTTGGCTTTTTAAGTATGGGGGTGACCAATGCATGTTTTAGAGCATTGGGGAAGATGCTAGAAGAGAGGGAGAGTTTGAAAATGTGAGATAGAGAGTGTAGGATAGAGTTGGAGGGTGACTTTAGTATTTGAGAGGGAATAGGGTCTAGGGGACAGGTGGTTAGATGGGCATTAGAAAGGAGTTTAGCGACTTCATCTATAGTAGCAGGTTTGAAAAAGGGGAGTGTCAGTTGTACCTGTTGATGTGGGGGGAAATACCTGTAGAGTGGAGATTTCATCACAAATTGCATCAATCTTATTTTTGAAGTGATTAGCGATTTCTTGTGCAGTGAGTGAGTTAGTGGGTGGAGGCAGTGGGGGATGAAGTAGAGAGTTGAAGGTAGAGAAGAGTTGAGAAGGACTAGATGAGAAGGTGGTAATAAGAGTGGTAAAATAGGTCTGCTTGGCGGTATGCAGGCAAGAATTGCATTTACGGAGGGCAGATTTGTATTGGCTGAAGACTTTGAGAGACTTAGTCTTGCACCACAGATGCTCAAGAGCTACATTTTTTGAGATTTCTGGTGTCATCTGTTTGCCAGAGTTGTAGGTGTCGAGGCCTGATTCTGTGTGTTGTGAGGGGAGCAAGCTCATCCAGGGTGGAAGGAAGGGATTTATTATAGATGAACATGGCTTAGTTGGGGCAGGACAATGGAGAGATTTTTTCATAGAGGTGGTCGGTAGTAGAATAGAGGAGAGAAGGAGTGAAGTGGCAAAAGTTTCTACGAGTGACAGTTAGGCAATAGGAGGGAAAGGTGGTGGAAGACAGGGAGAGAGAGAGAATCTAATAAGATGGTGGCCGGAGAGAGGAAAAGGATTGTTGGAGAAGTTGCATGGAGTGCATAGGTAGGAGAATACAAGATCAAGGGTGTTTCCGTCAGAGTGAGTAGAAGCCTCTACCCATTGCTTCAGGTCAAATGAGGAGGTTAGACTGAGAAGTTTTGAAGTAGCAGGAGTGTTTGTGTTAACAGGGATGCTGAAGTCACCAAGAAGGATTATGGGAATTTCAGAAGAGAGGAAGTAGGGTAGCCAGGCAGAAAACTCATCAAGGAAAGCTGACAACGGTCCAGGAGGCCGATAGATCACAGCAATTCTTAGGGAGGTTGGAGAGAATAGATGTATAGAGTAATCTTCAAATAATTAGAGGGAAATAGAGGGAGGAGAGTGAATAACCTGGAAGGTGCTCTGTGGGGATAGGAGGAATCCCACTCCACCTCCCTTGTGTCCATTAGGCCTAGGGGAGTGAGTCCAGAGAAGGCCGCCATGGGAGAGGGAAGCAGGAGAAGGAGTGTCATATTCATGGAGCCAGGTTTCGGTGATAGCAAGTAGATTAAAGGAATTAGTGATAAAGAGGTCATGAACAGCTGTGAGTTTGTTGCAGACAGAGCAGGCATTCCAGAGGGCACAGGAGAAGGGGGGGTGGTTTTGGGAAGAAGGCGAATGAAAACGAAATTGCATAGATTGCGACTATTGCCAGAGGGTGTGGGTTGATGGGTGTGTTGGGTACAGTTGAAGGGAGGCCCAGGGTTTGGGGAAACATCTCCAGAAGCTAGAAAAAGGAGAAGAGTAAGAGAGGTAATATGAGAATACGATTTATATGAGGGGACATGCTTCAGCATCCTGGGTGTTTTGTTAGCATGTGGGCTTAGAGTTAGAAAGAGGTGATGAATGCAGCAATAGGGAGATGGGAGAAGTGAAGGTGATATGTACAGATTGTTGGGTGGGGAAGAGGGGTGGAGAAAAGAGAGTTTGAGCAGAGAGGCTGCAATTGTGAAAAGGAGAGGTAAAGAGCACATGTTTTGTAGAGGAAGGTAAGATGATTTGGAAATGAGGATACCTGCAGTCTGGTGCTTCGCAGAGTAGTTGGTTTTTGTTTGCTTTGTGCAAATTGTTGAAGAGCAAGAGCCGAAATGCCCACTTATTTAAAGAACCCCACTTTTTTGGAAGAACCCCTCTGCATGTGTAGCCCCCTACAATGTGTTCCCCCGTAAGAAAAGCCTTGTTTTATACTGTGATGGGTGTGGATGGATTTTGGCAATTAATCAATTAGGAGGTAATATTAAGCATGCATCCATCACAGCAGACCTTTCCACTTGATGACCACACTGCAAGAGAGTCAAAAGGCCAAAAATTGTGGAGATAAGGGAACCAATAAATTAGGTAAGACTTAAAGGCTAAATAAACATCAAAATAATGTGAACATGGCTACAGATGTGGGTGAAACAACAGTGACAAGCACAGATTTACCAAATATGCATTTGAGCAGTCAATCAATATTCCGTTTAAAGTAGATGGGAGTTGTAGGAATATAAGCGCTGATTACCTGTGAAGAGAAAGAAGAATGTTCAGATGAATGGCTGCAAGAACCCCACTTTTAATAATAATAATAATAGTAAAAATTTTATTTTATATAGCGCCCTTAAAGGTGGCTTCTCAAATTTATTTACAAGGAAAACACAAGAAATACACAGGATAACAGGAAATACACAGGATAAAACACAAGAAATAAACAGGATAGCATAACATAAGGGATAAAGGGACAATTAAGTGAAAGGCTGTCTAAAGAAAAACGTTTTTAGATTTGATTTGAATGAGTTTAGAGAAGAGGACTCTCAGACATTCTTAGGAAGTGAATTCAATAGCTTTGGAGCATAGCAGGAGAAGGCTCTGTCCCCCATTGAGTGTAGGTGAGTAGGGGGGGCACACAGTAGTCCAGAATTTGGGGAGTGGAGGTTACGAGGGGGGGAGTACGTTGAAAAAAGTTCAGAGAGATAATGGGGTGCCAAGCCATGAAGAGCCTTGTAGGAGAGCAAGAGGATCTTAAAGTCTATGTGAGAGCTGACAGGTAGCCAGTGCAAGGACTCCAGGATAGGGGTAATATGATCACTTGTACCAGACCTAGTCAGGATTCTGGCTGCCAAATTTTGAACATATTGGAGCCGGTTTATAATGGATTTAGGTACACCAGCAAGTAGAGCATTGCAGTAGTCAAGTCGGGAGAACACAAATGTATGGATCAGCTTTTCAGCTACAGTGTATCAAAGCATGGGACGCAGCCGAGCAATGTTTCTCAAGTGGAAAAAAGATGTTTTGACAACATTTTGAAAATGTGGCTCAAAGGTTAGGATCAAATATCACCCCTAGATTTTTCAAATTGGACTGAAGCTCAAGTACAGTGCCATCTATAGATAAGCTATTTGGACTGGCCTTACGTAGTTGATGGCAGGTGCCAATAAACATGACTTCTGTCTTTTCACTGTTTAACTGAAGGGAATTATGGGCCATCCAAGTTTTTATTTCACAAATACAGTTAGATAGGAGAGAAGCAGTCAAAGTATAATCTGGTTTAGTGTGGATGTACAGTATACCTGATTGTCATCAGCATAGAAGTGATAGTTGAGCCCATGTGATCTAAGCAGTTGGCCAACTGGAAACATGTATATGCTAAAAAGTAAGGGACCCAAGATTGAGCCCTGAGGAACAGCCATACTTGACAGTGCCAGATTCAGACTTGAATCCACCAAGAGAAACAAAGTGACAGCGATCAGTGAGATATGACTTAATCTATTTCAGAGCCAATTCTGAGACTCTAAATATGGTTTCTAGGTGAAAGAGTAATAGATTGTGGTCTACTGTAGCAAAGGCAGAACTAAGATCTAGTAGAATAAGAATAGTTAGTGACTCAGAATCAGAGGCTAATAGAAGGTCATTTGTGACTTTGACCAAGACGGTTTCTGTGCTGTGTAGTTGCCGAAAACCAGATTGGAGGGGTTCAAATAGGTTATTTAAAATCAGGTGATTATGTAATTGAGATGTCACAATCCGCTTGAGGATATTGGCAAGGAAGGGTAAGTTAAATATTTTGGAAGAACCCCTCTGCATGTGTAACCCCCTGCAGTTGTTAACTATCAATCTATATAAAAAGCTAGCTTCAAACGTGCCAAACAAATATGCATGAGCTCTGTGAAAATAATCATATAAAGTCCAAATCAAGACAAAAAGAAAACTGAAGAAAAAAAGTCCCAAAAATCCATGAAAGTGCTCCAATATTGCTTCTTCACAGGAAAAAAGCAGTGTGTTTATAATTCCTTGGATCCACTCTGTGCTCCAACACACCATGCTATAGTGCTCCGCCACCAGGTGAAATACACACTCACCTTAATTCAAGACCCAAATATGGGCCAACATAGCATATAAAAAATCTGTCTCGCACACCAGATAATGGTCCTCCACTCAGATCTTCCTTAATGGCATACAATCCCAATGGGATTGACTCCACAAAGTTCTCAGGGAAAAAGGGAAATCATCTCCAATAGTGTAGCATCTCAGTTAATTACATAGAATACACTAGCTCAGCTTATAGAAATGCACTCATATTTTATTCATAAAAAATAGGCATACAATGCAGTAAAACCATGTAATCCAACAGTATCTCACATGTTACAACTGGTGAACACACGCTGCCTGGCTCTGCCTCCACGCGTATCGTCACCCTCTCACGTGGCTTCATGAGTAGAGTTGAGCGAACACCTGGAAGTTCGGGTTCTGCTGGTCCGTCCGAACTTCGGGACAAAGTCCGGGTCCGGGTCCGGACGGAACCCGAACGATCGCAATACAAAAATAAAAAAATTTTTATAAATGTCAATAAAGGGACAGGGGTAAAAAAACATCCCGTGAACGGGATGGGAATGGGGGTAAAATGAAGGAAAACGTCGGGAGACCCCGAAAGGTCCTGAAAGGATGTCGGTAAAAACACGGATTTTCAAGCCCAGGGGTAACTAAAGTTACCCCAAGCAACAGGCACGCTAGCAAGCCCAAGGCAGGCCTGGGCCTGGGCCTGAAACAGGGCTTCAAGCCTGCCTGGTCGTCTTGGGCTTGAAGGTCCACAAGCGAGTTGAGATGAGTACTTCGGTGCACTCTCCCACTGCTATGCGCACCTCCGTCTCGGTCC
>BLSH010313656.1:442375-455712 GCA_018402905.1 Glandirana rugosa | reverse complement strand
GTGCATGTGTCCAGTAGAAACGTTAGCAACGTTTGTGCGTATGTCCAGTGGAAACGTTGACCTGTATGCGTGTTTTTGCAACGATTGCAAAGGTGACCTGTATGCGTGTTTGCAACGATTGCAAAGATGACCTGTATGCGTGTTTTTGCAACAATTGCAAAGGTGACCTGTATGCGTGTTTGCAACGATTGCAAAGATGACCTGTGTACGTGTTTGCAACGTTTGCAAAGATGACCTGCATGCGTGTTTGCAACGATTGCAAGATGAACCTGTGAGCGTGTTTGTAAAGGCTGAAGTATAACCTGCATGCATGTATGCAATGAAACCAGATGACCTGGCCACTATCACTGTAAATCACCATATTTAACACAAATTAATAACGAATGAAACAATAATCATGAATGTTTGATGATAACCAGAAAAAGGTACCTATAATATTTGTAAGCGAACAATAACGTCCGTGACGTTGCTGGCGAAAGCAACACTTCTTTTGACACTATGATACATAATCAACATTGCGAGTTGCAACGATTGCCAATGACCTGTATGCGTGTTTTGCAACGACCTGTATGCGTGTTTACAACGACCTGTATGCGTGTTTGTAACGATTGAAATGACCTGTAAGCGCCTTTGCAATTATTGCAACATGTGAACTGTCACTGTGAATCACTATTTGCTAATTTAAAACAATAAGCAATAATCATAACTATTAATGATAACCAGAAAGGTACCTATAATGCTGTAAGTGACCAATAACATCCGTAACAGTGCTGGCGAAAGCAACGCTTCCTCTGAACTGCGATACATAAACAACATACCATCATCTATCTAAAACAGTAACCCTGATTGCCAGCAAACTTTAAATGCACAGATGAGCCCGTATCTGAAAAATGACAGTTTGACCATCTGATATCCTGCCCCTAAAGGTCCCTCCGTTTCCAGGAAAAGGGGTAACAGCCTGTATGCAAAAAACACTTACTGTGCCTGTTCCCACTCACCGCTTCCTCGCTCCCCAGCGATCGATATGCCTATACACCCATACCTCGGCTGACCGATGTCAGAAGGTTCCTTGCCCCATATCAAAACATCTGCCCTCTGAATGACACTGCCAGCCCGTGGGGATAACCGCTCCCAGTGGCTCCTCACCGCCTTGTAACCGTATCTCGCATGAACCGTTCGAAGCTGCCGCCTCACACTCGTCTCTTGGGAAATTACGTCATGCTGGCACCCGGAAGCCGTCCGCACGAAGCCCAGCGCCGTCCAGAGAGGAGAGAGGGGCTGGCTTATAAGCCTCCCAACTCCTCCTACAAATTCAGGCTGACCTTAAGGTCAGCCTTCTCATTTATACAGTATCTCACAAAAGTGAGTACACCCCTCACATTCGTGTAAATATTTTTATTCTATCTTTTTATGTGACAACACTGAAGAAATTGCACTTTGCTACAATGTAGAGTAGTGAGTATACAGATTGTATAACAGTGTAAATTTTCTGTCTCCTCAAAATAATTCAACACACAGCCATTAATGTCTAAACCACTGGCAGCAAAAGGGAGTACACCCCTAAGTGAAAATGTCCAAATTGAGCCCAAAGTGTTAATATTTTGTGTGGCCACCATTATTTTGCAGCACTGCCTTAACCCTCTTGGGCATGGAGTTCACCAGAGCTTCACAGGTTGCCACTGGAGTCCTCTTCCACTCCTCCATATCGACATCACGGAGCTGGTGGATGTTAGAGACCTTGCACTCCTCCACCTTCCTTTTGAGGATGCCCCACAGATGCTCAATGGGGTTTAGGTCTGAAGACGTGCTTGGCCAGTCTATCACCTTTACCCTCAGCTTCTTTAGCGAGGCAGTGGTCCTCTTGGAGGTGTGTTTGGGGTCATTATGCTGGAATACTGCCCTGTGACCCAGTCTCCAAAGGGAGGGGATCATGCTCTGCTTCAATATGTTATAGTACATGTTGGCATTCATGCTTCCCTCAATGAAGTGTAGCTCCCCAGTGCCGGAAGCACTCATGCAGCCCCAGACCATGACACTCCCACCACCATGCTTGATTGTAGGCAAGACACAATTGTCTTTGTACTCCTCACCTGGTTGCCACCACACACGCTTGACACCATCTGAACCAAATACGTTTATCTTGGTCTCATCAGACCAAATGACATGGTTCCAGTAATCCATGTCCTTAGTGTGCTTGTTTACAGCAAATTGCTTGTAGGCTTTCTTGTGCCTCATCCTTAGAAGAGGCTTCCTTCTAGGACGATAGCCATGCAGACCAATTTGATGCAATGTACGGCTTGAGCACTGACAGGCTGACCCCCCACCCCTTCAACCTCTGCAGCAATGCCGGCAGCACTCATACGTCTATTTTCCAAAGGTAACCTCTGGATATGACCCTGAGCATGTTCATTTAACTCCTTTGGTCGACCATGGCATGGTCTGTTCTGAGTGGAGCCTGTCCAGTTAAACCACTGTATGGTCTTGGCCACCGTGTTGCAGCTCAGTTTCGGGGGGGTTGGCAATCTTCTTATAGCCTAGGCCATCTTTATGTAGAGCAACAATTCTTTTTATCAGATCCCCAGAGAGTTCTTTGCCATGAGGTGCCATGTTGAACTTCCAGTGACCAGCATGAGAGAATGAGAGTGATAACACCAAATTTAACACACCTGTTCCCAATTCACACCTGAGACCTTGTAACACTAGCAAGTCACATGACACCAGGGACGGAAAATGGCTAATTGGGCTTAATTTGGACATTTTCACTTAGGTGTGTACTCACTTTTGTTGCCAGCGGTTTAGACATTAATGGCTATGTGTTGAGTTATTTTGAAGGGACAGCAAATTACACTGTTATACAAGCTTGGGATTTCCTCACAAGGAAGGTGAGAGGGGCTGTGGGATTTTATTGGTACCGACATAAGCTTACATAGTCAATTTCTTTAAAAACATAACGTTTATTTGTATAGCAAAAACATATTAAAAATGAAATGTACGCTCAAAAACATGAACAGTATACAAAGATGATATATATTTTATCATACGGTCTATAGCAATGTGTTTCTCAACATGTTTCACGGGAGATCCGCTTCTTCAGGAGATTACCACAATTACTTTTGACCAGACACTGAAATGATAAAAAGACTTTAATATACAGACCAAACCAATAAATAGTTACATAAAGGGTCCTGTAAGAAGGCCCACAATGTATAAATATATAACACCCAATCTTTTGTTCAGTCTCGGTGATACACAAAATCCCACAACTGCTTACCATGCATATAGAACCACAGAGGTATAGTGCTGAAAGCCAAAAAGACTCCCCTGGGGTGAGCATGGGAGGGTATACTGTTATAATAATGAAATTAAATAATGTTAGCTCTATATGGTATCAACAGTGAATATAAAAATACCTACAAACTCCATATTAACCCAGAAAAGAAAAATTAAGAGCATTAAAATACCCATTGAGCCGATAGCCTAAAGCAGTGGGCATTGTTCACTTATATAGTAATTCAATTATCCAATTTATATACCTTGTTTAGTAGAGCAGATAAATCATTTCATTGGGTTAATAAAACCCTTTAAAAGCAGACAATTATTGGATTGTATACTTTTCATGTTTTTGAGCGTACATTTCATTTTTAATATGTTTTTTCTATACAAATAAACGTTATGTTTTTAAAGAAATTGACTATGTAAGCTTATGTCGGTACCAATAAAATCCCACAGCCCCTCTCACCTTCCTTGTGAGGAAATCCCAATATTGAATTAGGGATGTAGGTACCTATGTCAATTCTTATAATTTGAGCTGAGTTTATGATATTACTGTTATACAAGCTGTACACTCGCTATATTTATTGTAGCAAAGTGTAATTTCTTCAGTATTGTCACATGAAAAGATATAATAAAATATTTACAAAAATGTGAGGGGTGTACTCACTTTTGTGAGATACTGTATACTGTATATATATATTGTGTAGTGGGACTCATTATTTTATTAACAAGCTGGGCGCTCTCCTCTAGGAATGTCCGTTATAACAGTGATAATTTTTCACTGCTTAATAAACCGACACCTCTGTGTTTCAGCAAATTTCTGACACTGTAATCTCGCTAGGTCTCATGAGATTACAGAACCAGGGGGCGTTCTCCACTGTTGGAAGCATTTGTAAATCGCTTCAGTTCACAAAAGGAGAAGTGATCTACATCGCTTAATGAACTGGCACACAGAGGAGAACGATCTCCTCTTTGAATGCCGGAGAATGGAGCAGTGAAAATTTTTCACTGCTTCATAAAGGACACCTAAGTGGGCAAACTTACAAAATCTGCAGGGGATCAAATAATTACTTTCCAGCACTCTATGTCCATTATCTCTGATTGGGGGGTTTGCCACTTAGAGGCTTGGTTGTTGGTATAACCATTCTTATCTCTCTGGTATTATTTCTTCTCACGGTTCTTTACTTTTTGATCTTTATAGTCTAGATCATTATAGAGTTGATTCGCAAGGGCCATAAACTCTGGTGTGTCTTTGAATGGTTCTGATCTAGTTTTAAATTCTGTAATTTGCTGTTCCAATTTCCTCATTTTCCTCAGTTTTCTTTTTAGTAGAAATCTCATCAATTCAACACCTTTACTTTTAAAAAACTGGTGCCATTCATCCACCGATTCTTGATCCAAAAGTCTGTCACTGATGGGAATATCCCATCTCAGTCTCCTGGATACCAGATTCTCTTTAATATACCTTTCGTGTGAGATAGTGTCCCACCGGGTGTTTAACTTTTTTTACATTAAGTTTCCTAATTTCCTAAAAGTGCTTTCTATATCATTTACCTGTTTTGTGTCTTGAGTATTAAAAACTTCTTCTATGTTAACATGACGTGTTTCTAGAAAACCAAATACTTCCATAGCTGTTGCGCAACAGTAGTGAATGAAGAGAGTGAAAAGTGTAAAAAAATATAGTGTGTTGCCACCTGACCGAAAAACAAACTAATGGCTGCTGATATCACAAATTGTGTTCCCACATACAGTACAGAGAATAAATAAGCAACAGATGATTATGCTGCCCAAATGATACAATAGATATGACAGTTGTCAACTATCAATCAATACAAAAAGCTAACATCAAACGTGCCAAACAAATATGTATGAGTTCTTTGAAAATAATCATATAAAGTCCAAATCAAGACAAAAAAGAAAGCAGAAGAAAAAAGTTCCAAAAATCCAAAAGAAAGTGCTCCAACATTGCTTCTTCACATGATAGAAGCAGTGCATTTAGAATTCCTTGAATCCACTCTGTGCTCCAACACACTATGCAATAGTGCTCCACCACCAGGTGAAATACACACTCACATTAATTCAAGACCCACATATGGGCCAACATAGCATATAGAGAATCTGTCTCGCACACCAGATAATGATCCTCCGCTCAGATCCTCCTTAATGGCATACAATCTCTAATGGAAGTGAATTCACAAAGTTCTCAGGGAAAAAGGGAAATAATCTCCAATAGTGTAGTATCTCAGTTAATCAAATAGAATACACTAGCCCAGCTTATAGAAATGCACTCACATTTTATACATAAAAAATAGGCATATAATGCAGTAAAACCATGTAATCCAACAGTATCTCACATGCTCTAACTGGTGAACACATGCCACCTGGCTCTGCCTCCACGCGTTTCCTCACCCTCCCATGTGGCTTTGTCAGGAGAAAGCCGAGCGGCTGTGGCAGGCGTGATTAATAGTGTATGGTGGTAATCACCGTAATCTTTGTTCTGGTCCGCACATGCGCAGTACAACATGAGCTGTCAAAGGAGCTCACGTGTGCGCACTAGGTGATTATTACGTTGCACTGCCATCAGAGGTAAACTCAGTGCAGCTACACGGTAATGGCGGCTAGGAGACCACAGGAGCAGATATTAATAAGAATAATATATATATTAAACAACAACAATATGAGTCACATGTAGAATTATTTAAAACCTCAGGGCAGTCAGAGAAAAAAAAAATTAGTTACAATTAATGTAGAAATGTATGTACTAGAGAAATGAGGGTACTAAAATAATCAAAATAAAACCATATATAAAGGAAAAATCCAATCTATGTAAAAACTTATACATTAACTAAATGATAAATACTAAATAATCTATACAATAAAGAGTGCAGGTGTTAAAAAGGTATAGCTGAATTGAAAAAACAAGGAAGTGACAGAAATGCAACCTAGAATAAGTTCCCCCCGATATCCTAACTTCACTGTTTGCATAAGGTTACCACAGATTCACCAGCAAATGGAGGAAAAAGTAATGGATAAATGTCTAAATGGATCAAAAATACATATTGGTAATGACACTATTCACTCATCTGCCTAATATTAAAAAAAATAAAATTACTAATAAAACAATTAACATCAGATTCGATGTTATGGCCTGACGGATGGAGGGATTGCATCTCATGTATCCAATTGTATTCACGTTGGCTAAGAGTGATAACTTTATTACTTCCCCTCCAATGTGGATGATATTTTTCTATTCCCCAGAATTTTAATGTGGAGGGTTCTTTGTTATGGTAAGTCGCATAATGTTTGCATATGGTATTTGGAAATCAAGAAAGTAAAAGAAGCTTGAGATGTATTGTACAAATGGAAATTAAAGCGGAGTTCCACTCAGTTAAAAGTCAGTAGCTACAAAAAGTGTAGCTGCTGACTTTTAACAATCAGACGCTCACCTGTCCCTCGCTCCAGTGATGCGGTCACCCAAGGGCTCGCTCTTCTCCCCCTCCCCTCTGCGGCACCAGTATCACAAGTGTGGGCACCCAGCTTTGGCTTCAAAGCCGGGTGCACACTGCGCATGCGCGAGTCACGCTGCACCATGTGAATGGCCGGCATATTTTCAGGGACCTGTGACGTGTCCCAGAAGATCGCCAAAAAAAAATTACATGCCAATTGTGGCATGTCAGGGGGTCACTTTCCCTTGAAGCGGAAGTTCCATTTTTGGGTGAAACTCCGTTTTAAGGGATTGGAAAACAGAAAAAAAAAATAGTGATAAGGCCAGCTGATAAAGGCAGAGCAATTGTGATCCAGACTAAAGAAGCCTATAAAGCTGAATTGGAAGGACAATTAGAAGATTGAGATATTTATCACCCATTGAAGAGTAATCATAGAGGAAGGATTTAGAAAAAATTAGTAAACAATGGTATGAAGAGAGGTATTCTAAACACCAAAGAAGGAAGATTTATGGTTCCGGACATTTGCAGGATCCCTGTTATATTTACAGGGTAGCACAAAGGCCAAACAAGTATATAGAGTAAACAAGGTCTCTAAGATTACTAAAGGGTAACTCCACTTTCGTGGTGAAAATAAATAGCAAATAAAGAAAAAATAATATAATGCATATAATTGAGACACTAATCATATTGTAATTGAATGTTATTAAAAATTACCTTTCCTTTTCAATCTGCAGCCGATGTAAATTTCTGAGAATACATTGCAATATGGCTACCTGGAGTTGTTCTGTACACCAAGTGTGTACTGACCACTCCCCAGAAACATAATTTCCTGCTTGTGTGATTGGCTCACCAGTTTTCCCAGAAGTCTGCCTAAGATAAAAATCAGATTTCAGGCATCCCCTGCAACCAAAATGCCCTTTTTGGAGAGATACATTCAATAGGAACCCATCTAAAGGGATGTAGGTCCAGCAGATTTCCTCATTAGTGCTCTGCAGCTGCACACCTGACCGTTAATTATAAAATCCCTCCCATTAGACCCACCCAATACAGAGGCACAGACAAACACACATGGATTTCTTCAAAATAACAAAAGATAGGAATCTGCAATAAAGTTTGTTATAATCCTTGCAATGTACATAGATCATCCAGAGGGGAATGTTTTTTTCGCAAAAAAAGTGGAGTTACGCTGTAAAAATGTATAACAATCATCATATAAAAAACATCGACATAGATGTCAAACCCATTTGGCAACAGCATAGTACAAAAGTGCTTAAAACCATTCACATATATTGCAATGATTGATATAAAATGTATACACATGCATCTAGGAACTCAACATATTTTGTGAGCCACTGATTGCTTCTTCAGGAGTAGATGTATATGCAGGGTATCTATAAGATAAATGTCAATTTAGAATTTATATCACAGTAATAATTGTGGTTAGGCAAAAGTAGGGGGCCTATGTAAGGGAACCCCATACTTACAAATCGGCTGAATTTATAATTCCAAATACTGATTTCCCAAGGGGTGGTGGTGAAAGGTGTCTGACGCGGGAGCTGAAGGAGTGCAACCGGCAGCAACCAACTGGAGACCAGGTGGAGGGTGGGCATGACAAAGAAAAGATGAATATAGGAAAATGTGTATCCCTGGATGTCCCCCATTGTTCATCAACATCATAAATTTTAGCTGTAACAGAGGTATATATATGTCAAAATCATCTGATAAGTACTGCAGTAGCAAACTATAAGTGTAACTGGAAAGGATGCGAAATGCAGCCAAAAAGTGCAAAAGTGAAGAGGTGAGAAAAAACTAGTGGAAGTAATTCTACTGGAAAAAAACAATGAGGCTAAGGAAGTGGTAAAGACAGTGAAAGTGAAACAACAAGCAGAAGGTGTATGCTGTAGTGGAAGGGTACAGGGATATACCCATTGGTACCCAGCAAGAAGAGTGTCATGGTGCTTACCAATGAAGTGTGTCCTCCACATGTGGGGTGAAAACCAAATAATAAAGAAAGCACTCTTCTTGCTGGGTACCAATGGATATATCCCTGCACCCTTCCACTAGAGCATACACTTTCTGCTTGTTGTTTCACCTTCACTGTCTTTACCACTCCCTTATCCTCACTGTTTTTTTCCAATAGGATTACTTCCACTAGTTTTTTCTCACCTCTTTCACTTTTGCACCTTTTGGCTGCATCTCTCATCCTTCCCTCCCTCTCTGTCTCCTTGTCCATATCTTTGCGAACATGGCTATATACCATGGAGATTTACGCTTATACACTTACACTTATAGTTTGCTATTGCAGTACTTTTCAGATTACTTAGACGTATATATACGTTACAGCGATCATTTATGATGTTTATGGACAATGGGGGACATCAAGGGATACACATTTTCCTATATTCCTCTTTTACTTGTCATGCTCACCCTCTACCTGGTCTTTGGTTGGTTGCTGCCAGTTCCACCTCTTCAGATTCTGGGTCAGACACCTTTCGCCGCCACCCCTTGGGAAATCAGCCTTTGGAACTATAAATTCAGCTGATTTGTAAGTATGGGGTTCCCTCACTAAGGCCCCGCTAGTTTTTGCCTAACCACAATTATTACTGTGATATATATTCTAAATTGGAAGATCTGCTTTGAACAGTGCTTGCTTTTTACCACTATTCACCTTCTACAACATAAGTAACTTCTATATAATTATGTGCGTAATTATTGCTATGACAAATATTCAATACATTTAAAATATTTAAAGTGCCAATGGTGCCAATACTGTGCAAATTAGTGCAAAAAATTTTAGTGCATAAATCATCCAATATTCAATAAACAGTCTCTGCATATAAAGTGCAAGTACAACATGTGCAATGTGTCTTCTTTTTGTGTTCTTGCTTCATTTATCCAACATAAAAGTCCATAAAACTTCCAATTTTTTATATAAGTGCTCGTGCTGTGCCTTATGTGACGTAAGAAGATCTTTGGGGAATTGTACCCTGCTTACCAGATCCCGTTGACTCTCCACCCGTACGGTGTGGAGAAGTCAATATGCGCTTGTGGTCTACAATCCGACCCTGGATTGCCGCAGACTCGAGGCGGTCACGGAACGAATACAGCCGCATTACTGTTTTGTTACCATTGGAAATCGGAGTGTTGGTACCTATATGGGCAAATAAACGTGGTGATAGAGGTATACGATGAGGAGTCTTTCCTTTTTTACATAAACCTGGTGAGAGCGGAGACGAAAGCACAGGATAAAGAGCAGCATATCCAGGGTCGGATTGTAGACCACAAGCGCATATTGACTTCTCCACACCGTACGGGTGGAGAGTCAACGGGATCTGGTAAGCAGGGTACAATACCCCAAAGATCTTCTTACTTCACATAAGGCACAGCACGAGCACTTATATAAAAAATTGGAAGTTTTATGGACTTTTATGTTCAAAGCAGATCTTCCATTTTTTCCTATAGTACACAAAAAAATAAAATCAGTGCACATAGGCTACAACAGCAGCTGCAACAAATAGAATTTAGTACTGTGGCGCGTATAATACTAACCTATATATTCTAAATTGACATTTATCTTATAGATACCCTGCATATACATCTACTCCTGAAGAAGCGATCAGTGGCACGTGAAACGCATCAAGTTCCTAGATGCATGTGTATACCTTTTATATCAATCATTGCAGTATATGTGAATGGTTTTAAGCACGTGTGCACTATGCTGTTCCCAAATGGGTTTAACGTCTATGTCTATGTTTTTTATATAATGGTGGTTATACATCTTTAATAAACTCAGAGACCTTGTTTACTCTATATACTTGTTTGGCCTTTGTGCTCACCTCATTTAACCCCTTGCCGATCGTCAACCGCAGGTTGACGGCGACAAGTTAGCTCGATAAGGCAAATCACCGTCATACGATGGCGGCCGCGATCACGAGCCGTGTGAACGCGTGCGCCCCCTAGGCGCGGGTACTGCAGCGGCATTCGACACAGGGCCGATCGATCATCAGGGCCAGGCCAATGATTTTTGGCCTGGCCCTTCCGATCGGCCCTGCCAATGACATTGCTCCTCTGCCTCTGAAATGTAAACAGAGGCAGAGGAAGTTAGCTCCCCTTCCTCCCTGACGCCCTTTTCGGTTTCAGAGAGGAAGAAGGAGCATCAAAAAACGTGAGTTGCACAACAGCACACTGACACCAGGTCACATAGGCACATTTAACCCCTTGATCACCCCCTGATCGCCCCCCAGTTACCCCTTTCCCTCCCTGTCACCCCCTGTCACAGTATCACATAGTGCAGCAATCTGATTTTTACCGATCGCTGTACTTGTGACCCTTGTGATCGATTTTTTTTCAATCAGATTACCCGCCGTATATACCTTTTATAGGTTTTAACCCCCGATCGCCTGGCGGTGACCCCAGTTAGGTTTTAGTGTGCGTTAGGGTCAGTGTAAACGCCAGGCAGGGTCAGTTAGTGAGGTACTCTGACACGCACGCACATTAGGTAGGTGCTAGATATTATTGTAATATCTGATCAGAGCAACATCTGCGATCTGATCAGATATATATTAGCGTCCCCCTTAGATTAGGGTTCTAAAAAATGCAGTGTTATCAGGATCAGCCCAGATAATTGCTAACACCTGCGTTTAGCCCCTCCGGCCCAGCCCAGCCCACCCAAGTGCAGGATCAATAGATCGCTGTCACTTACCAAACACAACACACATATCTGCAGCCTTCGCAGAGATCACGCCCGATCCCTGCAAATTCTGACAGTGACTTTGGTAGCGTTTGAAGCAGGCTCTGACAACCAGGTGCGCTTTTTTGCCTGTGAGTCAGGCTAGTGTACGTTTCAAATTTAGAAAGCCCAAAATGTCTGGCCGCACATACACTAGCTTAGAGGCCTACAATATGCTGAGTTTGACAGATGAGAGCGATGGGGAAGACTCACTGTCAGAATCAGGCTCAGCATATGAACCTGTAGACAGCAGTGGCACCCTGACAGATAGCTCTGACGATGAAGTTGTGGTCCCTGCTAGAGTCAGGCGTACCAGACCCCGTTCTGCTGTCACTGATGTGTGTGAACCGCAGGGCTCTCGTATGCAGCAGAGAGCCAGTACTAGTGCTGCTACCCATTCTGGTGACCTGGCAAGCACCAGCGGCCTAGTACCCCCTGGACGTAGACGAACCAGCACTGCAGTAACACTTGGTGACGTGGCGAGTCCCATAAGTGCAGTTCTATCTGTGGCTAGCACGAGTAATGGCCCGCAGCCATGAAGAAGATGAACACAGGCCCACAGAACCCATAGTGCCCTTCCTGATGCGCTTGCAAACCCTGATTGGCAACCCACCACTGATGCAGCGCCCATTCCCCCATTCACTGGCCAACCCGGAATCACCGTGAATACAGCTGATTTTACGACCACTGATTTTTATTCGCTGTATTTCACGGAAGATCTCTATAGTTCTATTGTGGACCAAAGCAATTTATATGCTGGTCAATTCATCACCATTAATTCCCATTTGATATTTGCCAGAGACTGGAAACCAATCACGGTTCCAGAGTTTAAGACCTTTCTGGGCCTTTCCTTCCTCATGGGCATAACTAAAAAATCTGAATTGCGGTCATATTGGTCCATGCACCCAATTCACCATATGCCCGTGTTCTCTGCTTGCATGTCCAGGGCACGGTACGAGCAGATTGTGCGGTTCATGCACTTTAGTGATAATGAACTTAGTCGTCCACGGGGTGACCCTGAATTTGACCGGCTCTACAAAATTCGGCCCCTCATAAACCATTTCAACCAGAAGTTCACCACACTTTTTATTCCCAACAAAGTTGTGCGCGTGGACGAGTCCCTGGTTAAATTTTCTGGCCGTCTTGCTTTCAAGCAGTTTGTCCCCAGCAAGCGTGCCAGATACGGGGTCAAGATGTATAAGCTCTGTGACAGGGGCACAGGCTATACACATAGTTTCCTGGTTTATGAGGGCAAAGATAGTCAGGTAGAGCCGGAAGGATGCCCAGACTACATAGGGAGCGCTGGCAAGATTGTGTGGAGCTTGGTGTCACCCTTATTTGGAAAGGGGTACCACTTATACGTGGACAATTATTACACGAGCGTTCCACTGTTTAGTCACTTATTTGATCATCAGATTGGCGCATGTGGCACCGTGCGACCTAATCGCCGGGGCTTCCCCCAATGGCTTGTAGAATCCCGTCTTAGTTGGGGGGAGAGAGCCTGCGCTAAGTGTAATAATTTGCTCGCGGTGGAGTGGAGGGACAATCTGAATGTTTTCGTTCTGACCTCCCTTCATGCAGATACGACAGTGCAAATTTCTACGGCGACTGGTCTTGTGGAGAAACCCCTCTGTGTCCACGAATATAACCTAAATATGGGAGGGGTGGACCTTAATGATCAGTTACTGGCGCCGTACCTAATTGCCCATAAAGCGAGACGCTGGTACAAAAAAGCGTCTCTATACCTTTTTCAATTGGCTTTGCTGAACGCTCATGTCTTATACAGAGCGTCAGGACTGACAGGATCCTTCCTCAAATTCCTAAGATGTTCGGTAACCCCCTTCGGGGCCGCTAATCCAGCGTGCCACGGTGTACGCGGTTAGACTACT
>BLSH010313656.1:364234-384703 GCA_018402905.1 Glandirana rugosa | reverse complement strand
AAGCCCAAGGTCAGGTGGACTTTGGGTCTGTGTAATAAGTCTGTCCTTATACCGAGCCTTGTCCCGAACTGTCCCCCCACTCCCTCGTGATACACTCGGCGTAATTATGAGAGAAACCTCACAGGTTTCGACTGGGCCCAGACAATGTTAGGATGTCACATACGATTTTGTTCCGGCGCCACCTGTAGGTGGGCGGGGTTGACTTTTTTTTTTTTTTTTCTCGTCTTTTGCCGGCGGGGAGGCGGCGCCCCAGCGCCCCTCCCACACCAGCCGCCGCTGGTTAAGTGCAAGTATTAGTTCACATCCTAAGTAGGGTTGCCACTTTTTCTTCAAGCCAAACCCGAACACTTTAAGGGCGCACAGTATTTTTTGTTTTAGCATACACTGTAGGATTGTAACAGACCCGGGTCAGCTTTGGACACTCCAAAGAGAGTATTAATGCGGCTCACATAGTGCTCCCTCACCCCCCTGTCAAGCCCTGTTCCGAGCCATATTCCTGTCTGAATAATGTGTCTGGGTTTCAGGTGGACTGGAACCCGAACACATGATTCAAAACCTAAGCAGCATCTTGTCCCTAAAATGGGGGGACCTGGAACCATACCTCCAGCCAGTGTTGCCAACCCCCCCAAGTGAAATTTACTGGCAGGATGCCAAAATTTACAAACAGCGCCATTTTTTTTGCTGCCAAAAATTATGAAATCTACTGACAGGGCTGCATTTTTTTTACTGCCACTGGAAGAAAAAGTACCTAAAATGACAGTTTTCAGTGCTACTCAGTGCAAATAGCAATATTTAAACTATAAACATATAGCTAGTGCTATTAGCAATGTGTTTAAGTTAAACAAAAGTCAATGACCATATTTCTCCATTTACATGAAGGTCAGGTTACTATAACCTGGCCAGCACAGAGGTCCCCCTTATATCAGAGTCTGCAGGATTCCCCTGTTCAGTGAAAGGGAACTCTTATGTAAAGGGGAAAGCTGCAGATCATGATCTAAGGGGAAACTCTGATGTAAGGGGTGGCTCTGGTGACTAGAGACCACCTTATATCAGAGTCCACTGCTTTCCCTTTACATCAGAGTTCCCACTTACATCAGGGTCTGCAGCATTGCCCTTGCACTGTAAGGGGGAATCCTGCAAACTCTGATGTAAAGGGGAACACCAGGAATTCTGATGTGAGGGGCACTGTGGTGACCAGAGGCCACCTTCCATAGAGTGAATACACTAAGGTAAGGGGGGGTTACTAATAGGGGGGAACCTTTATATCAGTGCCCCCTTACATTATTGTATTCACTCCCCCCTTACATCAGTAACCCCCCCCCCTCGGACTGGCCTGGCGGCACTGTCACTGGCCTCCTCTCAGGTGCACCGTGCAGGGTTCAGTCAGACAGCTTCAGCTTGGTGGCTCTGGTTTTATCCACTCCTCTCCAGCCTCCCACTCAGAAAATGCAAACATGATAACAGACAAGAGATGGTCAGAGACTGCGGACATGATACAAGAGATGGTTAGAGGCTGCAGACATGATACAGGAGAGGGTTAGAGGCTGCAGGTATGATACAGGAGATGGGCAGAGGCTTCAGACATGATACAGGAGATGGTCAGAGGCTTCAGACATGATACAGGAGATGGTCAGAGGCTGCAGACATGATACAGGAGATGGTCAGAGGCTTCAGACATGATACAGGAGATGGTCATAGACTGCGCACAGGATACAGGAGATGGTCAGAGACTGTGGACATCATACAGGAGATGGTCAGAGGCTGCGGCTAGGATACAGGAGATGGACAGAGGTTGTGGACAGGATACAATAACAGGAGATGGTCAGAGGCTGTGGACAGGATACAGTAACAGGAAATGGTCAGAGGCTGTGGACATGGTAGTGTCCTCCTCACCCCCTCACAGTAGTTTCCTTCTCTGTCTCCCTTCATATTACCATACCTCTCCAGTCCCCAGGACAGGCACATCAGTGTCCTCCTCTGCCCCTTCACGGCTTCACCCCCCTGTAATGTCCTCCTGTGCCCCCTTTTTATTATCCCCTCACATAGGGTGATGTCACTGTCCTTACTCCTTCTAGGCTCCACCTCTGCGAGTCAACTGGTGAGGCGACCCTGCGGCACTGCCAAGAACGAGTGCCTTCCATTTAAAAATGGTGCCAGACGGCGACAATACATTACTGCGCATGCGCCACCTGGCCGAGCGTGTACAATCTTTCCCAAGCCCAGCAGACTTCAGAACAGAGCATGCGCCGTTGCATGGTCTGCCCACGGCCATCTTTTTTATGGGCGCCGCAGTAACGGGCATTTATGGAAAGCCCGTAAATGGGCTGAAAGTTATGGGCTACCCGTAAATTAACACTGCTTCCAGACATCTTGCTAACTACAGCTCCCCTGAGAGGTGGTTCCCTCCCTTTATATGTGTTTGCTCCAGCAAAGGGTGGTACATTCCCAAAAAGCCCCGGACAGCAAAGTTAACATTTACCTCCCAAGAAGTACCACCTCAGCAGGGCAAGCACAACTAAACAGTGAAACATTCTAACACAGAAATCTAATCATAGACATCAAGAAAAAAACAGTAGAACTCTTCAACAAAACACAAACATTTAACATCCACTTGCTTACACAATGCTGGGAGGGCTTAAAGTGATGCTAAGTACCTTCTATTGCTCTTAGCCTCCTCCAAATTCATTTTTATATTGCTGCTATGATCCAACTTCTTGTGGCTTCATTTGTTTCCCATGGTCCCACCATATGTAGGAATGTAGCTAGCTCTCTTGTTCACTACCAAGGTAGAC
Source organism: Glandirana rugosa (assembly GCA_018402905.1). Lineage (NCBI taxonomy): Eukaryota > Metazoa > Chordata > Amphibia > Anura > Ranidae > Glandirana > Glandirana rugosa. The sequence continues at coordinate 381,911 of BLSH010313656.1, read as the reverse complement.
TAGGGATTATGGACTATGGACTATAAAAATTGTTGTATGCAAAGAGCAGTGCACGTGGCCACAACTAATGTGCACTGCTTGCTTTAAACAAATGGAAATGAGGGGAAAAAGAAGAAAAAGAGGAGCTCACGCAGATAGTTACAAGATGACAGAAAAACACAGTTAGAAGCAATTTCATGAAAAATAAATCACAGGGAAATTAAGTAGTAGATGTGTATTGATTATATTTGGAGAATAAAGATATTGTTTAGTGTCGCTTTAAACCTGACCTTGACAGTAGTTGCACAGGGCTCCACAGGGACACCTGATTGCTGCACATCAGTGTTGCCATTACCTTAGATACATTTTCGGTCAGGACTGGTTCATTTTAATATATGTACAGTACCTATAAAATATATTGTTGTTGTTTTCTTCTTTAACCACTTCAATACAAGACACTTACACCCCCTTCTTTCCCAAATTTTCAGCTTTCAGCGCTCTCACATTTTGAATGACAATTACTCAGTCATGCAACACTGTACCCAAACAAAATTTTTAGCATTTTTTTCACACAAATAGAGCTTTCTTTTGGTGGTATTTAATCCCCTCTGGGTTTTTTTATTTTTTGCGACATAAGTGAAAAAATTGCGAAATTTTGGGGAAAAAAAAACATTTTTTTTGTTTTTAGGATACAATTTTGCAAATAAGTCATTTTTGTTCATAAATTTGGGCCAAAACCTATACTGCTACATATGTTTGGTAAATAATAACCCAAATAAGTGTATATTATTTGGTCTGTGTGAAAGTTATAGAGTCTACAAGCTATGGTGCCAATCATTGAAAAGTGATCACGCCTGATGTACTGATGGCCTATCTCATTTCTTGAGGCCCTGGAATCTCAGGACAGTACAAATACCCCCATATGACCCCTTTTTGAAAAGTAGACAGTCTGAGGTATTTAGTAAGGGGCATGGCAAGTTTTTTGAAGGTGTAATTTTTTTCCACAATTCTTGGGAAAATGAAGAAATTATAATTTTTTTTTTTTTACACAAAATTGTCATAACAAGTAGTTATTTCTTACACACAGCATATGCATACTTCCATCTACACCCCAAAATACATTCTGCTACTCCTCCCGAGTATGACGATACCACATGTGTGAGACTTTTTCACACCCTGGCCACATACAGAGGCCGAACATGCAGGGCGCACCGTCAGGTGTTCTAGCAGCAGAAATTTCACATCTAATTTCCTGACGCCCTATTACCTTTTTGAAGGCCCTGGAGCACCAGGACAATGGATTTACCCACAAAATGACCCTATTTTGAAAAGCAAACACCCCAACGTATAATCTATGAGGTGTTATGAGTCTTTTGTATGGTTCATTTTTTTCCACAAGTCTTTGAAGTACGCAGAAAGAAAATGAAAACTTTTTTTTTTACACAAAGTGGTCAATTTATAAAATATTTCTAACACATAGAATGTGCATTGCAAAAATTACACCCCAAAATACATTCTGCTATTTGTCCCGAGTATGGCGATACAACATGTGTGAGACTTTTATACAGCCTGGCAACATACACAGGTCCAACATGCAGGGAGCACCATCAGGCATTCTAGGAGCATAAATTACACATAAAATATCCTAATGACCTATCACACTTTTGAAGGCCCTGAAGCACCAGGACAGTGGAATTACCCACAAAATAATCCAATTTTGGAAAGCTAACGCCCCAACGTATAATCTATGAGGCATAATGAGTCTTTTGAATTTTTTTTCCACAAGTCTTCGGAAAACGTGGAAAGAAAATTAAAACTTATTTTTTTTTACATAAAGTGGTCAATTTATATGATATTTCTAAAACATAGCATGAACATAGCAAAAATTACCCCCCACAAAATACATTTTGCTATTCGTCCTGAGTATGGTGATACCACATATGTGAGACTTTTACACAGCCCAGCAACCTAGAGAGGTCCAACATTGAAGTAGTACCTTCAGGCGTTCTAGGAGCATAAATTACACATCTAATTCCATTCCTACCTATCACAGTTTTAAAGGTCCTGGAGCACCAGGGCAATGGAATTACCCACAAAATGACCCAATTTTAGAAAGCAAACACCCAATGTATATTTTATGAGGAATGGGCTGCAGATAGGTAATCGGGTACTCTGATGGACTGGTAAAAGGTACTTGGGTACTCTGATGGGCTGGTAAAAGGTACTCAGGTACTCTGATGGGCTGGTAAAAAGTTCTTGAGTACTCTGATGGGCTGGTGACAGGTACTCGGGTACTTAGATGGTTTAGTGTCAGGTACTCGGGTACTCAGATCGGCTATTGACAGGTACTAGGGTATTCAGATGGGCTGGTGACAGGTACTTGAGTACTCAGATAGGCTGGTGACAGGTACTCGAGTACTTAGATGGGCTAGTGACAGGTACTCAGATGGACTGGTGACAGGTACTCAGAAGGGTTGGTGACGGCTACTCTGATGGTTTAGTGACAGGTACTCGGGTACTCTGATGGGCTGGTGACAGGTACTCGGGTACTCTGATGGGCTGGTGACAGGTACTCATGTACGCAGAAGGGTTTTGTGACAGGTACTCAGGTACTCTGGTGGGTTGGTGACAGGTACTCCGATACTCAGAAGGGTTTGTGACAGGTACTCGGGTACTCTGATAGGTTGGAGACAGGTACTCGGGTACTCAGATGGGCTAGTGACAGGTACTAGGGTACTCAGATGGGCTGGTGACAGGTACTCAAGTACTCAGATGGGCTGGTGACAGTAATTAGGGTACTCAGATGGGCTGGTGACAGGTACTCGTGTACTCAGATGGGCTGGTGACAGGTACTAGGGTACTCAGATGGGCTAGTGATAGGTACTCAGATGGACTGGTTACAGGTACTCGGGTACTCTGATGGGCTGATGACAGGTACTTGGGTACTCTGATGGGCTGGTGACAGGTACTCGTGTACTCAGAAGGGTTGGTACTCGAATACTCTGATGGGTTGGTGACAGGTACTCAGGTACTCTGATGAGATGGTGACAGGTACTCAGGTACTCTTATAGGTTGGTGACAGGTACTCGGGTACTCTGATGGGTTGGTGACAGGTACTCGGGTACTCTGATGGCTTGGTGACAGGTACTCGGGTACTCTGATGGGCTGGTGGCAGGTACGAGGCTACTCAGATGGGCTGGTGACAAGTACTCGGGTACTCTGATGGGCTGGTGACAGGTACTCAGGTACTCTGATGGGCTGATGACAGGTACTCGGGTACTCTGATGGGCTGGTGACAGGTACTCGGGTACTCTGATGGGTTGGTGACTGGTACTCGGGTACTCAGATGGGCTGGTGAAAGGTACTTGGGTACTTTGATGGGCAGGTGACAGGTACTCGTGTACTCAGATGGGCTGGTGACAGGTACTCAGGTACTTTGATGGGCAGTTGACAGGTACTCTGATGGGCTGTTACAGGTACTCTGATGGGCTGTGACAGGTACTTTGATGGGGTGGTGGCAGGTCCTCTTTATTACTGGGGGGGCAATCAGTGTGCTTGGTGTACACAGTAAGCTGTTACCGCTACCTTCTCCTCACACACGATCGGTGTGTGAAGAGGAGGACCCAGAAACAGCTTGTTACCGTGGTTTGTTGACATCATGTGACTGGCTGTGATTGGACTTAGCGGGTCAAGTGGTAAAGAGCTAATTTCATTGGCTCTTTTACCCTGATCGGGGCTGGGCTTTGTCCGAGGGACAAGCCTGAACCCGATCGCTGAGCTGCGAGCGGCGCGGAAGCAGATGCTTTGTAATGTCGGAAGTGACTGGCTGTGATAGGACACGATCGGGGTAAAGAGCCAATGAAATTGGCTCTTTACCCCGATCATCGATGGCCGGAGTTCCGAGGCATGCGCCCACCCAGGATGGGGAGTGCACCTTGCCAGCGTATTATTACTATACACTGGTAAGAAAGTGGTTAATAAGCACTTACTGGAGTAAGCCTTTTAATGCATTATTTAACTGCACACAGGGAGACCAAGTCATAATCTTCCTAAAGTGCCACAAGCAAAAGGAAAAATTCCTAATGCATTCCAAATACTAATAGTTTCATACAATTTGTGAAATCATTCTGTCAAGCCAGCTGTAACTAGTCTAAAAAAAGGGGCCTTACAACGCTATTCATAGTGTCATAACTGAAAAAAAGGATGTCTCTTGTGAAAAGGAATATATTAATGAGGCAGTATGGGAGAAAATAAGAATACATTTAGTCCTTTAAGTGATTTCTTAAGTCTAGTAATCTAAGGCTCGATTCACATCTATGCATGTTGCTTTTGAGCGTTTCTGCAGTGCTTTCCGCGTTTTTTTAATCAAACTTTTACCACAATTTGCTTTTTTTTTTACATTCACTGTATATAGCCGGGAAGCCATGAGTCATCTGCTGTCAGCAGGGTTACATCTGAATGTAAAAAAAAAAAAGAATTGCCAGCAAAAAAAAATTTGTGAAAAAAAAAGCGGGTGAGGTCGTCCCCCAGGTCCATACCAGGCCCTTTGGGTCTGGTATGGATTTGGAGGGGACACCCCCACGCCAAAATTTGCGTGGGGTGCCCCCCAAAATCCATACTGGACCCTTATCTAAGCATGCAGCCCGGCAGGTCAGGAAAGGGTGGGGAGTGAGTGCCCCCCCTCCTGAACCATACCAGGCGACATGCCCTCAATAGGGGGGGGTGCGGTGCTTTGCAAAGCACCTTGTCCCTATGTTGATGGGACTCTTCCCCACAACCCTGGCTGTGGGCAGAAACCGGATGCCCCCTTTAATAAGGGAACCCCCAGATCCCTGCCCCCCGCCTCTACATTGTACCCCTACCCATTCACCAAAATGTAGTGTAGTAAAACGATAGACAGTTTTTGACAAGTCCTTTATTAAAAATGTCTCTTCTTCCTCTGTCTTCTTCTTCCCCCACTTCTTCCTCCAGTCTTCTTCTTTCCCTGCTTCTTCCTCCGGTCTTCTTCTTACCCCACTTCTTCCTCTGGTCTTCTTCTTCTTTCACCGGCCTTCTTCTTCTTCCTCTGATCTTCTAATTCTTTCTCCAGCCATCTTCTTTCTCTGGTGGTGTTCTTCCTCCATCACTGCTCCCACCACCGACCCGCTGAAAAAAAAAAAGATCCTCCTCCGGCGTTGCACCCTGCCGATCTGTCCTTCGATGGGACCCCGTGCCATTTTTTTAAAAAGTTTAGCATGGGGGGGACCCCACGCCGTTTTTTATTTTGTGATTTTTTTTTAGCAGGCAAATTTTTATTTACATTCAGCTGTCAGCGGGGATAGCTGATGACTCATCGGTTGTTAAGGACGCAGGCGCCGGCTCCCCGGCCTGCTCCTTAGCAACCAGCCATATACGGTGAATGTAAAGCCAAAAAAAACCACAAAGCGGCAAAATTGCAGTAAAATCGTGGTAAAAAAGCAGTACTTGCGTACTGGATGTGGGTCCATTGAATTCTTTTACATGCAAAACACTGCATTTTGTGGAGAAAAAAAGTCCCCGACCCTTTCTAAAAACTCAGAGACACAAAAATGCATTGATGTGAACGTGTTCCATAGGAGCCCATGTTAAAAAAAATGAAATGTGTTTCTGCAAAAAGCATCAAAAAACGCATTAGTGTGAATCGAGCCAACGCCAGGTTGAATTTATTTGACTGGAGTCTTTAGGACCCTAAACAACACCACTCTGCTAGGATAACCTTTTTTCACAGAGAATGTTTTCTTGTTTTATTTGTCTTAACCACTTAACAACTGGCCCATAGCCAAATGACGGCTACAGGGCGGTTGCTTAATTCTGGGAGGACGTCCTAGGGTGCGCACACAGGAACATCCGTGACCGCCGGGTCCAGGGGACCCGGTGCGTCACGGATCAAGGTGAATGGCCGCTGTGAGCGGCCTTTTACCACGTGATCGCTCCGTCAAATAATGGAGCGATCACATGTAAACAAGCCGGCGCTTCCGCCGGCTTTTCTCTCTCCTCTCCGTACCGATCGGTGCATTGTGAGAGGAGAGAGGGGGGAGAGAGGACGTGTGCAGCGCTGTGGGCTATGTGTAATGCCCACAGTGATGCTAAGTGACAGTGGGGGACAGGCTGCACCCCCCACCATCCATCCAAACCCACCACCCACCAGCCATCCTCACCCCACCCAGCCATCCTCACTCCATCCAACCATCCTCACCCCACCCAGCCACCCTCACCCCATCCACGCTCATCCACCCATCCATCCATCCATGCTCATCCATACCCCACCCAGCCATCCTCACCCCACCCAGCCATCCTCACCCCATCCATGCTCAGCCACCCATCCATGCTCATCCATCCAGCCATCCTCACGCAGCCATGCTTACCCCATCCATGCTCATTTATCCATGCTCAGCCACCCATCCATCCAGCCATTCTCACCCAGCCGTGCTCACCCACCCAGCCGTGCTCAGTCATCCCCATCCATGCTCATCCATCCTCATTTGTGCTCATCCATCCCCATCTGTGCTCAGTCATCCCCATCTGTGCTCAGTCATCCCCATCCATGCTCAGTCATCCCCATCCGTGCTCATCCATCCCCATACATGCTCAGTCATCCCCATCCGTGCTCATCCATCCCCATCTGTGCTCATCCATCCTCATTCGTGCTCAGTCATCCCCATCCATGCTCATCTATCCCCATCCATGGCTCATCCATCCCCATCCGTGCTCATCCATCCTCATTTGTGCTCAGTCATCCCCATCCATGCTCATCTATCCCCATCCATGGCTCATCCATCCCCATCCATGGTTCATTTGTGCCTCATTCATGCTCATCCATACCACATCAGTTCTCATCCATGACACATCCAGCCCCTACAGTGCCCGTCCATACCACTACACTGCCCAACCGTGCCACTACAGTGCCCATCCATGCTACTACACTGCTCATCCGTGCCACTACACTGCCTATCCGTGCCACTACAGTGCCTATCCGTGCCAGCACACTGCCTCACAATAGTGTAAAAGGTAGTCAAATTAGATTTGAAATGTAGGCCCCTAGAACACCTGACGGTGCTCCCTGCATGTTGGGCCTCTGTATGTGGCCAGGCTGTGTAAAAGTGTCACACATGTGGTATCGCCATACTTGGGAGGAGTAGCAGAATATTTTGTGGGGTGTCATTTTTGCTAGGTACATGCTGTGTGTTAGAAATATTGTATAAATGCACAACCTTGTGTAAAAAAAAAACGTTTTCATTTTCTTTCCACATTTTCCAAAAACTTGTAGAAAAAATGACATGTTCAAAAGACTCATTATGCCTCCTAGAATATACGTTGGGGTGTTTGCTTTCCAAAATGGGGTAATTTTTTGGGCGTTTCCATTGTCTTGGTGCTCCAGGACCTTCAAAAGTGCAAGAGGTAGTCAAGAAATGATATGTGTAACTCATGCTCCTAGAACGCTTGATGGTGCTCTCTGCATGTTGGGTCTCTGTATGTGGCCAGGCTGTGTAAAAGTCTCACAGAATGTGTTTTGGGGTGTAATTTGTGGTATACATATGCTGAATGTGAGAAATAACCTGTTAACCTATGACAATTTTGTGAAAAAAAAAAAAAAGAAAAAAAAAATCTTAATTTTGCAAAGAATTGTGGGAAAAAATTACAACTTCAAAAAATTCACCATGCCTCTTACTAAATACCTTGGAATGTCTACTTTCCAAAAAGGGGTCATTTGGGGGGTATTTGTACTTTCCTGGCTTGTTAGGGTCTCGGGAAATGAGATAGGCCGAGTATATCAGCTGATCAATATTCTGTGATTGGCACTATATCTTGTAGACTCTATAACCTTCACAAAGTCCAAATAATATACACTCATTTGTTTTTTTTTTACAAAGTATAAATGTTGGCCAAAATGTATGAAGAAAAATTACTAATTTGCAAAATTTTATAACAGAAACTAAGAAAAATTCATTTTTTTACAAAATTTTCGGTCTTTTTTTAATTATAGCGCAAAAAATAAAAAAAACCAGCGGTGATTAAATACCACCAAAAGAAAGCTCTATTTGTGTGAAAAAAGGATGCAAATTTCATATGGGTACAGTGTTGCATGACTGAGTAATTGTCATTCAAAATGTGAGAGCACTGAAAGATGAAAATTGGTCTGGTTGTTAAGGGGGGTTTAAGTGCCCAGTGGTCAAATGGTTAACCTCTTAATCTTAGAATCATTTGTAAACAAATATACAAAAAAATACTGTATTTTTGATGATGATGGGAAAAAGATGTGGCTGATACCTATACAGAAAAAGACAGTTTGCTCTGAAAACTTCACATTTGCCTAATGGTAAATCCAGGCCCCAGAAAAACCTGTCCATACATGTACTTTATATATGTATAAAGGCATTGGTGGTATAATGTGCAGTACAAAGGTACAAGCAAATCTGCTATTAGATTGGGCAGGTCTTTCCTTCCTCCACTGTCTTCTTCATGCGGAGTCGAAACTGGGGGGGGGGGGGGGGGCAGGGGGGCACAGGGAGGGCACAAGTGCCAACTTGAGGGGGTGCCAAATTGTCTGCATTGCTGACACTAGCGAGTATTTGGGAGGTTGGATTGGGATGGACTGACCTGGCTGGGCCACTGAGCTGCATTCACACCACCAGCTGCTTTGAGAGCCTGCACTGCCGCTGATTGCAGGAGAGCCAGAACCTGGACCCCGGGGAGTTAGCCTGCTTCCTTGCTGTCTTGAAGTCAGACCTGGACAGGAGGGGCAGCGGGGATGGCATTTGCTAGAACCGATCAGCCTTGTTTTCCTCCTGCAGCCGCTGAAAGCCAGATCCAGTGGCTCCAGGAGGAAAATACAGCCAATGGTGATTGGTTCTAGTAAATGCTGTCCCTCCTCTCTTTCTGCTGCCTGGGTCCCCCCCCCCCCCCCACAGTGCTGCCGGCTCCTCCCTCTCACCTCTCCTGCCGACTGCTGTGGTATCTGTCAGGATGGAGAGCAGGGGAAAGGGCCGGCTATTTACCGGCCCCATCTCTTTCTGAATGAACAGGGTGAGCGATCTGTACTGATCACTCACTGTTTATTAATACATGAAGCATAATAAACTGTGTTGCTTACTATGGCTTATTTTGTAAGTGATTGTTTTATATAACCATGCTCCTTTAAGCCCCTCCAACTTTTAATGCAATTTGGTACGCTAAGCATGCCACATTGCTGCTCCCCTTGGGGCACCCAAAGGTGTCCTAGGTCTTTTACAATCCTATAGTGTATACTACAAAAAAATAAAAATGTGTATGTGCCGCTATAGTGTTCGGGATTGGCTTGAAGAAAAGGTGGCAACCCTAGCCGCCATGCCAAGAGAAAGCAGCAGGGTGTTATGTGGAGATTTGAAGCCTCATCCCCACAGCGGGTTGGGAGGGGCCTTCTGGGACAAAAGATAAGCATACAGAAGCAGGCCTTAATAAAGACCGCTTCTTAACTCACTTCTTCTTTTCTGGTGGTGCACTTCCTATTCAGCTACAGAAGTAAGGCTTGAAATCACTGTTACCAAAACTTTTATCATTATTACAATCCTATAGCTTATCCACAAATTTATTATGCTGCGCTTGCTGGGCAGGGGGCTGGGAGTGTATGGATGGAGAACTTCTCTCAGTGTGTGGAGGGATATCCAGAGTTTGTAGTGTTAACATGTGGTCACACTCCTTTACCACCTGATAGATTATATGCATGTACAAGCAATTGGAATTTGAGCACAGGTATATATGGTTTCTGTTGCAATGCAGGTCAGTGACCAGACCTGAACCTAGTAGCTCTCCACCATTTTGGGTCTGTTTGCCCTATGTTGGCATTGTGTCCACCGTAGCATTTGCATTGGCAAAGCAGAGTAGGACTGGTCATAATAAGAGGAATTACTTTGACACATTTGGCCAGCTTAAAGATGTATTGCAATATGGGTGAGTTAAAAATCCCTGTTTTCCATTGCAACGTTTGCTAGAAAGGGTATATAGCAGTGTGCAGAGGGTTATCCAGAGTTTCTAGTGTTAACATGTGGTCATACCCCTTTAGCACCTGATAGATTATATGCATGTACAAGCTTTTGGGATTTGAGCACATGTATAACTTGTTTCTGTTGCAATACAGGTCAGTGACCAGATCTGAACCTATTAGCTCTCCCGGGTCTCCCCCATTTTGTGTCTGTTTGCGCCATGGTGCCATTGTGTCTACCAGTGGGACTGGCTATAAAAGAGATTCCTTTGATGCAGTTGGCCAGCTTAACATGTATTGCAATATGTTTTTCAATGCAACGTTTGCTAGAAAGGGAATATAACAGTGTGCAGAGGGCTATCCAGAGTTTCTAGTGTTAACATGTGGTCATGCCCCTTTATCTATAGGTAGCCAAGTGCTCCCTTGGTTCATCTTATAGCTGCCCTCAGTCACACCATATATCGCACATCCGTAGACACTGACCAGGCTTTTGTTGTTTTATTTATTTATATAACTTCAATGGGGAAAAGGGGTGACTGTGGGATGCCCCAGAAATTATTGTACAAGATTTCCATATACAGTCCTGTATGCACACTTGCACTGCAGACTATCCTTCTGCAGACTGTTACTCCTTACAACTATCCAGCACTCATTTTACTGAACGTTTCTCCTACAGTTCTCTTTCCAGCACTGTACTTGCAGACTATCACTCCTTCACTTCTCTCCAGCACATCACTTGGTTCCCAGCTTGAAAGGAAATTTATCAAGCTTCTCTACTCCTTTCTCTTCACCGCTGCTAGCACATGGTGAGGCCTACACTGTGTCAGCAGGACCTCAGGATCACCCATTACAGACCAGGGATCACGGGCCACCGGATTATGTAGCTTAGTACGTTGGTGCTAGCTGGGCCTTTGATGGACTACAACTCCCAGCCCATCCCTCTTCCAGGTCCCACCGACCTACTTTCCTCTGTGACACTGGTTTCCAAGGCTCCCGCAGACTGTCCACTATTCCCCTCCCAGCCTGCTCCAGCTCCCAGGGTCTGTCACTCACCTACTCCAGTGGAACACTTTATAGTCTCTCAGCAGCACCTCTGCTGCTCTCCTGTTCCCTTGTGCGACTTCAGGAATCACCTCGACTCCTGGCTGCACACGAACCTCCAGGCCTCAAGATCACCCCCCCCCCCCAGACTGGGGGCTTCCTCCCAGGTAGAAGTCTCCACAGCACCTCCTGCTACATCTTCAGACTTCCACCTCCAACAACTCCTCCTGATTGGGCTGACCCTGAGTATTTAAGGAGTCCTGCCCCCTGCCAATCCTGCTTGGGGATTGGTCAGGGCTCCTTAGAACACTTCAGATGGCTCCATCTATCTCCCAGCTTTCTGACCAGAAACCCTCCTCCAGGTTTCTAGCAAGAAGTGGAAGGTTCTGGTGACATCATTTGTTGAATCAACTCAATCCTCCCTGAACCACTCCCCCAAGCTCAGAACAAAACATTCAGGCCTGCACATACAGTCAGACCTGACTAAATTTTGCCTCATCTAGCAAAGCCCTGCTACAAAAACGCACCTATACTATGGGGGCACTACATATAATATAGATTACATGCATATACAAGCTATTGCACTTTGAGCACAGGTATATCTTGTTTCTAAAGTAGGGACATGTCACCTGTCTGTCAGAGAGAGTGTCTGTCAGGGAGAGTTTCCGACAAGTAGGGAAAATGCAGGGACACACCATCCTTTCTAGAAGCCTTCCCACTTGGATACGGACTGGCCAGGCTGCATTTTGTTCCTCAAGACAGACACTGTCAGCACGCCTGAGACCTACTGCTACTACTTATCGATGTGCACCCTGTGAGTGTGCTCAGTCGGGTTGTCATCCCACCGGGCTTGTTGTGCATTACTGAACTTCAATACAGTTCTGTTTTCTGCAATTGGAGTGTTTCTTCCACCACACCACGCTGCACCTATCCACGCTGCACCTACCCACACTTGGTGGCAGTTGGCAGGATATGTCCCTTCTTTCCAACAGTTGGTGTGGAGGGAGGAATGGGAACCATAATGGCACTGTTAGGAGAGGCCTTGGCCCTGGTGCCCAAGTTTAACGGCTCCAACATTCCCCTGGCTGAGTGGAAGGAGAGGCTGGAGAGTGCTGCGTGCCTATATTAGGTTCCTGCCCGGCTGATCGTGGTGCTTGCTATTAATTCCTTTGAGGATGACGCCCGCTGAGTGGTGATGCCGCTACCAGAAGAGGGCAGAGTCAACCTGGAACAGATTGTAGTAGACCTGGAGGGCCTGTTTGGAGAGAATTTTCTGGTTCCAGAGTTGAATCAGAAGATTTTGTCCGAAGGCAGCAGGAGGACGAAAGCCTCACCCACTTTATGGTAGCACTCCAGAATCTCTGGAAATGCCTGAAAAGGGATACACACTGCTGTGCCGATATATACACCTCAGATCATTTACTGAGGGACCTGTTTATGGTAAGAATGAAGGCTAGCCCAATCAGGAGAGCCCTACAGGAGCAAATCAAGGCACAACCCGCCATCTCCTTCAATTATACTATATTGGATGCATTGCACGGGAACAGGAAGATGTGAAAGTAACTATGGAAGTGAGAAAAAGCTATGAACCATTACACCTGAAAGAGGAGACCTTGGCCCATTCTCCTCTGTCAGTCATACATATGGCATTAAGGGAACTAGCTCGATATAGCCTCCTTGAAACAAGAAATGTCCACATTCAAACAGGATTCAGCCCACTCCTCTAAGGATGAGAATCCATTATGGAGGGACCCCGAGGAGGACCAGAAAAGGTGGTGGTGTGGCCTCTTTGGACATGTAGCTAGAAACAGTGGCCAGCCTGAATCCACAAGTACCTGCAGGCTGCCATTAAACTAGTGGCTCCCATGGCAGTGGGAAGAACCCCCTGGACAGTCAGCACAAGGTCCCAGCAGACCAAAGTCCATGGTCGTGCCAAGTAGTGAACAGATAAGAGGTCCCATTCCTGATTGACACGGGTCTGAGATCACTGCCATGGAGTATGACTTCTACGCCCCTCTGGGCTATTCCATAAGGCAGACAACAACATGCCCATCCTGACAGAAGGGATCCCCTTGGGTGAAGATTCAGTTAGATGACCAGATGGTGGAGCAAGCAGGGGTTTTGGTGATCCACAGCCCAGTGAGTTCAGCGGTACCTGGGTATGAACGTACTGAAGGACTTGGACTTACCTTGCTTACTGGCAAAATTTGAGCATTCAGGCCAGTATATGCGGGGCTGCGGTCTGCAGGCTGTTTCGCTCAATGTGATATGGGCCTATGAGGTTTACCAGAGGACAGTGAGGAAAATGCCTGAACGGGTGGGGTTGTCTGCACACTTCCCAAGCAAAAATTACTCCTGGCACCCTTCTAATACAAATTACATTGGAACAGCTGGCCATTGCCTTTTGGGACTACTCTCTACTCCATACCCCAGCAGCGGCTTCTTCACCACCTGCTAGAGAAACAACTATTGGTCTTTGCCATCAGCTCAGAAGACTATGGTTGCACAGAGGCCATCGACCACCTGATTCATACAGGGGCCCTTCATCCTTCTTCGAACGATACTGCCATATTCCCTCAACATGCTACGAAGTGGGGTGATTAGGGAAATCTGTAGCCCATGTCCTGCCCCAGTGTTCCTGGTGCGAAAGAAGGATGGAAGTCTGAGATTTTGTGTGGACTACCTCAAATGAAATGCCTGTACCCACCAGGATGCCTGTCCATTACACCAGGTGGAGGACTCGCTCATGTCACTGGGCCAAGTCAAATATTTCTCCACCCTTGACTTGGCAAGTGGATACTGGCAAGTAAGAGTGAGAGACCAAGACCATGAAAAGACTGCCTCTATCACACCCCTGAGACAGTGCAAGTTTAATCGCATGCCCTTTGGGCAATAAAAAGAAGGCTAAAAATGCTAACTTAGAGGGGATTGGGACTTTGAATGACACACGAGTGTGAGAAGGAGATGCTGGATGGATATGGTAAAACAATTTATTATAGAAATAGAACAATGTTTTCATAATATATAACATAATCAATATTCAAATAGGTCAGTACAGACCCAATATATAATATGTGTAAATTGATACAGAGGTACAAAGCATACATTTGATGGTATACAAAAAAATGCCCCCATCCATCACATTGATGTGGATATGTAAATTGTTCCATTATTGATAAACCTGCTTTGTCCATGACCTCAGAGTACCCCCACAGGGGGTTAGTCTAATAGACCTTGTAAAAAATTGTCCTAAGTATACCAATCGACGGCAGCTGGTGGCTCTACGCACGTTTCGTGACTGAATGTCACTCATCAGGAGCAGGTTCGTCACTTGTCTAAGGTAAAGAAAAAAAATCATGTAGATATATACAGTGGGTACGGAAAGTATTCAGACCCCCTTAAATTTTTCACTCTTTGTTGTATTGCAGCCATTTGCTAAAATCATTTACGTTCATTTTTTTCCCTCATTAATGTACACACAGCACCCGATATTGACAAAAAAACACAGAATTGTTGACATTTTTGCAAATTTATTATAAAAGAAAATCTTATTTTTGATCTAATAAAGCCATGAGTCTTTTTGGGAAAGATGCAACAAGTTTTTCACACCTGGATTTGGGGATCCTCTGCCATTCCTCCTTGTAGATCCTCTCCAGTCCTGTCAGGTTGGATGGTGAACGTTGGTGGCATTTATTTTTAGGTCTCTCCAGAGATGCTCAATTGGGTTTAAGTCAGGGCTCTGGCTGGGCCATTCAAGAACAGTCACAGAGTTGTTGTGAAGCCACTCCTTCGTTATTTTAGCTATATGCTTAGGATCATTGTCTTGTTGGAAGGTAAACCTTCGGCCCAGTCTGAGGTCCTGAGCACTCTGGAGAAGGTTTTCATCTAGGATATCCCTGTACTTGGCCGCATTCGTCTTTCCCTTGATTGCAACCAGTCGCCCTGTCCCTGCAGCTGAAAAACACCCCCACAGCATGATGCTGCCACCACCATGCTTCACTGTTGGGACTGTATTGGACAGGTAATGAGCAGTGCCTGGTTTTCTCCACACATACCGCTTACAATTAAGGTCAAAAAGTTCTATCTTGATCTCATCAGACCAGAGAATCTTATTTCTCACCATCTTGGATTCCTTTGGGTAGTTTTTAGCAAACTCCAGGCGGGCTTTCATGTGTCTTGCACTGAAGAGAGGTTTCCGTCGGGCCACTCTGCCATAAAGCCCCGACTGGTGGAGGGCTGCAGTGATGGTTGACTTTCTACAACTTTCTCTCATCTCCCGACTGCATCTCTGGAGCTCAGCCACAGTATCTTTGGGTTCTTCTTTACCTCTCTCACCAAGGCTCTTCTCCCCCGATAGCTCAGTTTGGCCAGGCGGCCAGCTCTAGGAAGGGTTCTGGTCGTCCCAAATGTCTTCCATTTAAGGATTATGGAGGCCACTGTGCTCTTAGGAACCTTAAGTGCAGCAGAATTTTTTTTGTAACCTTGGCCAAATCTGTGCCTTGCCATAATTCTGTCTCTGAGCTCTTCAGGCAGTTCCTTTGACCTCATGATTCTCATTTGCTCTGACATGCACTATGAGCTGTAAGGTCTTATATAGACAGGTGTGTGGCTTTCCTAATCAAGTCCAATCAGTATAATCAAACACAGCTGGACTCAAATGAAGGTGTAGAACCATCTCAAGGATGATCAGAAGAAATGGACAGCACCTGAGTAAAATATATGAGTGTCACAGCCAGGGGCGGCTCTCTAATTAGGCAAATTAGGCGGTCGCCTAAGGCCTCACTTTCACAGGGGCCTCGCAACCACCTAATTGACACTGACACTAGCACCGAGATAGAGAGTACTGACACCAGCACTTTAAAGCATAAAATATATGCAATTTCTAAAGTTAATTTTTTTATCGCTTGAATTATTTTTCCAATTATGGGCGTGCGTAGGGCCTCATGTCTAGGTTTTGCCTAAGGCCTCACAAAATCTAGAGCCGCCTCTGGTCACAGCAAAGGGTCTGAATACTTAGGACCATGTGATATTTCAGTTTTTCTTTTTTAACCACATCAATACCGGCCACGAAAACCCCCTTCCTGTCCAGGCCATTTTTCAGCTTTCAGTGCTATCACACTTTGAATGACAATTACTCAATCATGCAACATTATACCCATATGAAATTTGCGTCCTTTTTTTCACACAAATAGAGCTTTCTTTTGGTGGTATTTAATCACTAGGGTTTTTTTTATTTTTTGTGCTATAAATAAAAAAAGATTGAAAATTTTTTGAAAAAATCCCTTTTTCTTTGTTTCTGTCATAAAATTTTGCAAATTAGTAATTTTTCTTTGTAAATTTTGGCCAAAATTTATACTGCTCCCTATCTTTGGTAAAAATAACCCAAATAAGTGTATATTATTTGGTCCTTGTGAAAGTTATAGAGTCTACAAGCTATGGTGCCAATCATTGAAAATTGATCACACCTGATCACATCTGATCACACCTGATATACTGACGGCCTATCTCATTTCTTGAGACCCTAACAAGCCAGGAAAGTACAAATACTCCCCAAATGACCCCTTTTTGGAAAGTAGACATTCCAAAGTATTTAGTAAGAGGCATTGTGAATTTTTTGAAGTTGTAATTTTTTCCCACAATTCTTTGCAAAATGAAGATTTTTTTTTTCTTTTCTTTTTTTTCCCCACAAAATTGTCATTGTAACAGGTTATTTCTTACACCCAGCATATGCATACCACAAATTACACCCCAAAACACATTCTGCTACTCCTCCTGAGTATGGAGATACCTCATGTCTGAGACTTTTTCACAGCCTGGCCACATGCAGAGGCTCAACATGCAGGGAGTGCCGTCAGGTATTCTAGGGACATAAATTACACATCTAATGTCATGACGACCTATCACATTTTGAAGGCCCTGGAGCTTCAGGACAATAGAATTGCCCACAAAATGACCCCATTCTGGAAAGCAAACACCCCAACTAACAATCTATGAGCCATAATGAGTCTTCAGGGGTTCTACAAGCATAAATTACACATCTCATTTCTCAACTACCTATTACACTTTTGAAGGTCCTGGAACACCAGGAAAATGGAATTGCCCACAAAATGACCCCATTTTGGAAAGAAAACACCCCAATGTATAATCTATGAGGCATAATGAGTGTTTTGAACATGTCATTTTTTTCCAGTAGTATTTGGAAAATGTGGGAAAAAAATAAAAACGCTTTTTTTTTTACACAAAGTTGACCATTTATAAGATATTTCCAACACATAGCATGTACATAGCAAAAATGACACCCCAAAATACATTCTGCTATTCCTCCTGAGTATGGCGATACCACATGTGTGAGACTTTTACATAGCCTGACCACATGCAGAGGCCCAACATTGAACTAGCACCTTCAGGCATTCTACAAGCATAAATTACACACCTCATTTCTCAACTACCTATTACACTTTTGAAGGTCCTGGAGCACCAGGACAATGGAATTGCCCACAAAATGACCCCATTTTGGAAAGAAAACACCCCAACGTATAATCTATGAGGCATAATGAGTCTTTTGAACATGTCATGTTTTTCCAGTAGTTTTTGGAAAATGTGGGAAAAAAACAGTAAAAACGATACATGTACGATACACAACCTTTATAGAATATTTACCAGTTGAAACACATTTTTTTT
>BLSH010313656.1:343842-357274 GCA_018402905.1 Glandirana rugosa | reverse complement strand
CAGCAATTTTTCAAATGCTTTTTTTTGGAAAAATAATTTTTCATGAATTAAACAAAAACAAAACACTAACATTAGCCCAATTATTTTGCAAAATGTGAAAGATGATGTTACGCGGAGTAAATAGAAACATGTTACGCTTTAAAATTGTGCACACTCGTGGAATGGCGCCAAAATTCAGTACTTAAAAATCTCCATAGACAACGCTTTAAAACATTTTACAGGTTACCTGTTTAGAGTTACAGAGGAGGTCTTGGGCTAGAATTATTGCTTTCGCTTTAACATTTGTGGCAATACCTCACATGTGTGGTTTGAACGTCGTTTATATATGCAGGCGGCTGGCAGCAGCAACTTAAACCTTCACTTTTAAATCTGTCTTATTTCCTCATTTCTATAAGGCAGCCATTACCACCTTTATCCATTATGCAATACCCGAGATGTAGCTATTTTAAGGA
Organism: Glandirana rugosa; assembly: GCA_018402905.1. Lineage (NCBI taxonomy): Eukaryota > Metazoa > Chordata > Amphibia > Anura > Ranidae > Glandirana > Glandirana rugosa. The sequence goes on along the minus strand of BLSH010313656.1, from coordinate 356,822 downwards.
CCAATTTTAATGCAGTTCTTGTTTGAATTATATCTGTATATAGCAAACCATTTATACCTAAATGTCATAAAGAGCAATAAAAAAAGGAAGAAGTATTACATTAAAGTTCTTGATGATTATCTTTTTTCTGCTTGTGAATGAAAGAACCCCTATGATGCCTAACAGGGTATACTGCAGAACAGGGCACTATTCTAAGATTGGTGTGCAGATATTCCAAAAAAATTGTAATCATGTAGGAAATTACAAAGTTCTGGTGGAGATACAACATGTTTCCTATAAAGATTTGGTAAATTTTTCATTAAGTGCCTTGACAGATTTGTCATAAGTCTTTGAATTGAACTCAGGAAAACTCAACAGATAACAAGCAACCTTAACACTTAGGTCAAAATTCTTGGTTTCCTGTGTCTTTTCTAGAAACTAGCTCAGCAAGAGTCTGCAGCTTCCACACTGGTGTCATGTGAGTTCTTCCTGCCACACTGCACTAAAACTGAGTCAAGAATGCTGTGCCATCTGCTGCTTGATTCATAACACATACTGTACATCAATTTTATAGGTTGTAGCAGGAGCCCTCAATTCCAGTTTCTACTGTGCCATTCATAAGGAGGGAAGATTACCATTTTTTACCCCTGGCACATAGTATATCGACTGCCTACTTCCTACCAACAACTCACTCCCTAAATACAATAGAACATGCAACAGTTTCCTTCCCTTTCTCTAGTTCTAAAATCTATTCTAGCAAAACAGTCACAGGGACAGGAAGTAAAGACAGTTCTCCCCAACAGGAATATAGGCAGGAATAAACATTTGATAGAGGTTCTTATCTTCTTTACTCTATTCAAGGCTAAATAAAGGGCTTTTGCCTACAGCAGGGGTAGTCAATAGAGTTGAGCGAACCGGAACTGATAAGTTCGGGTCCGTACCGAACTTTGGGGTGTCCGCGACCCGGACATTCAACAAGTGTTTCACTTGTTTGCCCTTAGAAGCCATCACAGCCATGCCTACTAATGGCATGGCTGTGATTGGCCAGTTCATCATGTGACTCAGCCTCTTTATAAGCTGGAGTCACTTAGTGCTGCATGCTCTCTGGCTAGGGTAGGGAGAGGATGCTGCCGGTGCTGTGTGGGACAGATTGCAGATATAATAACATCTCATCCTGCATTACAGAATGATCTGATTGTGGACTAGGTAGAGATGACTACTACTACTGCTTTTAGGGACAGATTGCAGATCTAATAACATCTCATCCTGCATTACAGAACAATCTGACTGGACTAGGTAGAGTCTACTGCTTAGAGGGACAGATTATTGTTCTAAAATCATCTCCTAGTTCTATAGGATCAGGTTCCTGCTGTTGCTGTAAGGGACAGATTATTGTTCTAAAATCCTTTTGCAGCCCTCTAGCACTTTCCAGGACTTTTTTACAGTCAATTTTGTGCCGAAAAGTTCGGGTCCCTGTGTTGCGTTTGATATAAAATATATATTATATGAACAAATGATTTATCTATCAGACTCATTTTAACAGATCAGGTTTGTTTGAGGATGCTTCTCAAACTAATGCCTTGGTAACACAGGCTGTCCTGAAACAATGGACATTTCTTAGTTGATTGTTAAGGTTAATGAGTTTGCTACCATTCTTGTTTTACAATTTGACAGTTGTCTCTATAGATACTGTAAACAATTGTATGTTTGTTATGGCAGAGTGTCATCTTGAGGTAGAATTTGGGAATACAGGCATTTTAATATATATATTATTCGGTTAGTCCATCGTCAAGGTTTGTAACCATTGTAAACAAACTGAGCCCATATAAAAGAAGAGCAGAGAAGAGCTCGCAGACTCTCACCATGGATTAGCATCGAAAGGGCCATCATAAAGTAAAGTGCCTGGTCTCCAGAAGATCATTGTCAACGGAGATCACGAATACAGTCACTGAAGCTAAGTAACATTTAAGTGTATTTCTATAGTTTGTTTGTTGGCTATGTTGTTAATTTGCTATAGAAATCTGTCAGTCTTGATTTGTATTCCTAATATTGTAATAGTTTTGTATGTACAGCATTTTTGTTCAGTAAAAGCTCATTAATACACAAAACCGGTCTGAACTTCCTTGCTTATACCGTAAAGTAACCTTGCTATCTAGACCAGTGGTTTTCAACTCCGGTCCTCGGGACCCCCCAACAGGCCAGATTTTAAGTATTACCTTGGGGAGATGCAGACTAGAATACTGCAATCACTGAGCAGCAAATTATATCACCTGTGATGTATTTCAGTTATCCTTCAAACCTGGCCTGTTGGGGGTCCCGAGGACCGGAGTTGAGAACCACTGATCTAGACGAAAGCGAAACAATTGGGGGCTCGTCCGGGATCTGTGCTATAAGTTCAATTGAAGCAGACCTGTGTTTTCTGTGGTGTGTTGTGTAGCTTGTGCTAGGTAAAAATGCTGCATAAAATGTTTAGGAAAAGCAAGGCTGCAGAGGTTTCTGGTGACCAGAAGGAAGTGTGCAGCTTACCTATCTGGGCCAGAGACCATGAGTGGGAGCCTCTTGCTAAAGAATTTGTAAAGTATGCTTCTCCCTTGAATGTGATTTGGGGTGTTAAAGTTTCAGATCATTTTGTAGATTTTAGCCTTAAGGGGTTGGATTTAAGTAAAAAAGAGAAGAGGACAGTGTCCACAGTGGGTTGGTACTTCCTTCATGCTCTCTATACTGAATCACAGAGAAGGGAGAAGGCAGAGACAGAAATGAAGGTATTAAAAGACCAGCTAGCAGTTGCTTCAGAGTGTGTTCGTACAACTGCTAGTCGGTCTGATGATTTGCAAGAAAGGTGTGCAGTCCTCATGACCAAATCAATTAATGCCTTAAGGAAAAGGAAAGGCCGTAAACCTGTTAGTAAAGCCAGGGTATGTGCCATTGTCACATCCCAAAACTGGGATTGTGAGGATGTGTTCTCCTCAAATGATAGTGAGGATGAGGAGATAGAGTTTGATATGTCAGATGATGATCTGCTAGTGGGAAAAAAAAGGTGTGCCAGACCTCTCATTACTAAGCATAGGAAAAGGCAACATGATAGAGAGGATATGGCAGATGGGGAGGTGCATTATCGTAACCCCAGAGATGTTGAATTTGAAGAAGTTCGGGAGTTTACACAAACTGAACTCCATGAACTGGCTAAACAATACAAGCAAAGGTCTGGAGAACCCCTATTGAGTTGGCTCCTGCGTTTGTGGGATGAAGGGGCGGACAGTGTTGTTTTATCAGGTAAGGAAGCAGTGGCTATGGGAGTGTTAACCCATGATCCACAATTGCGTCAGGCAATGCGAAAAGCTCGAGAGTTTAGTGTGAATTTTTCACTGCTAGATCTTGTGAGAGATGGAATAGTCTGAGTATACGCTAGTCCTACTGACTTGGAAAATACCTACTCCTACGTGAGATGGGTTGTATAACTGGATTAAATACGTTTCCAGAATGGATGGGTCCAGACATGGAACCCTTTACGTCTGCTCTGCGCTCTAAGCTGATGAAGTCTGCGCCATTTAATCTCAGGGCTCCTTTATTGTCTTTGCTGGGAGGCCTGGGATTAAACAGCAAGATTCATGAAGCCACTACCCTCTTAAGCCAGTTGGGGGAGCTAGAGGAGACTAAAACAAAACCTGTTAGGGCAGTAGATAAGGTCAAGGCCAGACAGGAAGAATACAAGCCGAAAAGAACAGAGAAGAAAGGGAATGGGGTAGAGAAGACAGGAGATGAAGAGAAAACCAGGCTAGTTATCTCTAGGAAACAAATGTGGGTGGACCTACTAAAGGCAGGAGTACCTAAAGATGAGATAGATGGGATTTCTACTGCAGAAATGCTAAAGAGGTGGAAACATTTAGCGGGGAAAACTGCCAGGGTTAGAAACACTACACCTAGTGAGGATAACATCAGCTTAGATTTGGAGAAAACAGAACAGACCCCAAACCCAAATCCCTTTATCCTGGGGAGGAGTTAGAGAGACTCAGAAAAGGGGATTGGGAGGTATCTTATCCTTTATGAAGGGAAGGTGAGTCCCCTGTAATAGCAGTGAGGGCAGTGACAGCAGGAGACCGATGCCCATATGCACCTGTCACTGTATGGTGGGGGAAGTCATCTTCGCCTACACATGTGATGGCTTTAGTTGATACTGGAGCTGAAGTTACACTTTTGCAAGGAAATCCTTCCCATCACAAAGGAGAATTGATTTATGTAGAATGTTTGGGAGGGCAAACCACACCAGCAGTTAGGACACGGGTGAAATTGGCTATTGGCAAGGGACTAGGATTTTGGACAAATGTTTTGGTATCAGAGTTACCTGAAAATATTCTTGGGATGGATGTACTTCAAGGTCAGTCTATTCAGACTGAATGGGGTACATTCACATTCGGGTATCCTGATAAAGCGTATCTGGTTAGAGCAGTGAAGGCTGTGGTCAGAGGTCATGCGAAATGGACCCCTGTCTACATTCCTCCACCAGAGAAGCAGACTTCCTGGAGGCCACAAAGAAATTGGGGATACTATTCAAGAGCTGTTAAGAGTAGGGATCCTCAGACCTGCTGTAAGTCCTTTCTCGTCTCCTGTGTTCCCAGTAAAGAAACCTGATGGGACATATAGAATGACTGTGGATTACAGAGGTCTAAACAAAGTGGCACCTCCATTGAAGTCAGCTGTACCAGATATGATCTCAATTGTTGAAAAAATTGCTAAAGAGGCAGGAGAATATCATGCTGTGATAGACTTGGCTAATGCTTTCTTTTCGATTTTGATAGACCCAGAGTGTCAGGACCACTTTTCCTTTGTGTGGAACGGCCGCCAGTACACTTTCACTGTCCTTCCGCAAGGCTATCTTCATTCTGCAATGATTTGTCACGGACTGATTGCCCGAGATTTAAGTACGCTGAATTTGAAAGTCGCTGTGTTTCACTACATTGATGACATCATGATCTCTGGAACAAAAGAAGATGTAACTGAAGCTCTGCACCTGCTGATACAGCACATGGAGAACAGAGGGTGGGCTATCAACAGAGATAAAGTCCAAGGACCTGCTACAGAGGTGAAGTTCCTAGGAATGATGTGGACGGGGCCGCAGAGGAAAATTCCAGAGACAGTTGTGCAAACTATCCAGGCGCTGTCGCCCCCTACTACCAAAAAGGAGGCACAGAAGTTCATTGGAGTTGTGGGATTCTGGAGATCATTCATCCCACATCTTGGACTGATTCTAAGGCCTATATACAATGTCACAAGGAAAAAGACTGAGTTCTCATGGGGTTCAGAGCAGCGGACCACATTCCTTGCTGCTAAAGAAGCCATTTTGCAGCATCAGGGATTGGGACCCGTGAGACAAGGAGTACAATTTCAGCTGGTTGTAGTGGAGCAGGATGGTACCATATCTTGGAGTCTGTGGCAGCCAAATGAAAAGAAAGGACTGAGAGTGATACCCATTGGATTTTGGTCCAAACAACTGACAGGGGCACAGACGAGATACACACCCCTAGAGAAGTACCTATTTGGGGCCTACATAGCACTTCAACATTTAGAGACAATAACAGGAAAGGACACAGTCACCATCCACACTGCATTGCCAATAGCAGGATGGGTGAGAGATAATGGATTGACCACTAGGGCAGCTGTAGCCCAGAACCAGACACTGATGAAATGGAAATGGTACCTTCAAGAAAGAGGGGGCATTGCAGCTGGGGATGTCAAAGACATTTCAAAACAGTTGGCAGGGCTTGTTACTTATACCAGCACCCAGCCAGAAGAAGAAATTCCTATGCTGCAGTCATCCCCCATTCTAGAGGCTCCACCCTTTGAGTCTCTGTCAGAAGACATGAAGGAGTTTGCATGGTTCACTGATGGTTCAGCCATAGTCGCCTTGTCTGGGCGTAAATGGACAGCAGCAGCCTACAACCCAAGTACAGACACAGTCCTGCAGGAGACCGGAATTGGAGGGTCCAGTCAGTTTGCAGAGTTGAAAGCTGTAGTGATGATTCAGGAGGATCCTTCTTCCCATGTCACTATCTACACTGACAGCTGGGCGGTTTTTAAAGGACTGACAACTTGGATGCCCACGTGGAAGTCGAATGATTGGATGATTCATGGAAAGGTGGTGTGGGAAGGCAAGGAAGTCTGGGAGTACATCTGGAAGGAAGCTTACTCCCGCACCATAAAAGTGGGGCATGTTGACGCACATGTGCCCTTTGCCCCATACTTTGAGAACTATAACAGAGTGGTAGATGAAATTGCCAAAGTGAAAGCAGTTGTGCCAATTGATCCTGTTTTGATGAACTTGGCCAACTGGGCCCACAAGCAATCTGGACATTTGGTGCAGAAAGCAACATATGAATGGGCACAGCAGAGAGGATTGCCTATATCCATGGACATGATAAAGACTGTAATAGGGAACTGTACTGTGTGGGGAGAAGTGCGACAATGGCCATTGCAAAAGTACTCCACTGGGTCGATTAAAAGGGGAGAGAGGCCTGCAGAGATCTGGCAGATTGACTTCATCGGTCCCCTGCCCAGAGGAAACAATGGACTGAGATATTGTTGCACTGCAGTGGACACCTATTCAGGACTTTTGCTTGTTCATCCTTGCAAGCATGCAGACCAAGCCGCAACGCTTCAACTGCTCCAGAAACTTGTCGTTGCTTATGGTTGTCCAAAACAAGTCCAAAGTGATAACTGCTCACACTTCACCGGATCAACAGTACAGCAATGGGCAAAAGACTCTGGAGTGTACTGGTTGTGCCACATCCCATACCATCCACAGGCAGCTGGTTTGATTGAAAGATACAACTGGCTATTGAAGGACCAGATACACAAGCTTACACCCACACATACACTAAGGGGATGGGATCGGGTCCTCACACAGGCCATCATGTTGTTAAATTCTAGGCCAATAGCCAAAAGCACACCATATGAGAGGATGGTAGGGGCTGAGGTGCAGATTCCACAGCTGGAGTGCAGAGTTCAGTATTTACATAAGGTTCCTGAAAGAACAGGGCTTAACAGGTACCATGTTACTGCTTCCCATGACATAGAAACCAAGAGTGATGTATCTGAAGCTGAAGCCTATCTAGGAATGAGAGGGAATCTGGCAGGAAGGTTTGAAGTTATATTTGCATTGGCAGATGAGCTTCAGAATAGTGGCTGGGACTTTGATTGGTTAGTGGATACTTCTCAGCAAGAGTGGAAAGTGAGGCTATATAACATCAAACCTTCCAAAATAAACAGCAGTGATCTTCTGGGAAATATCAGTATGTTTCCTCTCCTCCCTATTGATGTTCTTTGGGAGGGTCAGAAGTGGATACAGACAGGTGGCAAAGTGTTGGTCAGAGATCCAGGCAAGAAGCTAGTTAGAGGAGAGATTGTAGCTGAAGGGCTGGGGTCTACTGTTTATGTATTATTAGAAGGAACAGATAATCCGCTTTGTTTTCCACTCCACAGGCTGTCTCCGATTTGATACATGGGAAGACCAAAGAAAAGTGGTTACATGATGGACAGAATGATGGAAGACCGCAAAAGCTGTGGAGAGCAAGGCTTTTGATGTATTACAAGCCCGGACTTGTTTCTAAAGAACTTAAGAATGGATGTTCTAATGAACTTTTTAGCAAAAGACTGAAACACCTTCTCGGTGACAGAAATATGGGAGGAGGGTGCATTCAAGAAAATTAATGTTTAGTATGAGTTATTAGTCTATGTGGAGTCTGAGAGAAAAATCAAGGGCGGAATGTGTTGCGTTTGATATAAAATATATATTATATGAACAAATGATTTATCTATCAGACTCATTTTAACAGATCAGGTTTGTTTGAGGATGCTTCTCAAACGAATACCTTGGTAACACAGGCTGTCCTGAAACAATGGACATTTGTCAGTTGATTGTTAAGGTTAATGAGTTTGTTACCATTCTTGTTTTACAATTTGACAGTTGTCTCTATAGATACTGTAAACAATTGTATGTGTGTTATGGCAGAGTGCCATCTTGAGGTAGAATTTGGGAATACAGGCATTTTAATATATATATTATTCGGTTAGTCCATCGTCAAGGTTTGTAACCATTGTAAACAAACTGAACCCATATAAAAGAAGAGCAGAGAAGAGCTCGCAGACTCTCACCATGGATTAGCATCGAAAGGGTCATCATAAAGTAAAGTGCCTGGTCTCCAGAAGATCGTTGTCAACGGAGATCACGAATACAGTAACTGAAGCTAAGTAACATTTAAGTGTATTTCTATAGTTTGTTTGTTGGCTATGTTGTTAATTTGCTATAGAAATCTGTCAGTCTTGATTTGTATTCCTAATATTGTAATAGTTTTGTATGTACAGCATTTTTGTTCAGTAAAAGCTCATTAATACACAAAACCGGTCTGAACTTCCTTGCTTATACCGCAAAGTAACCTTGCTATCTAGACGAAAGCGAAACAGTCCCCATTGACTTCAATGGGGTTCAGGGTTCGGGTTCAAGTTCGGGTCAAGTTCGGTACCGAACCTGAACTTTTTCACGAAGTTCGTCCGAACCCACCAAACCCGAACATCCAGGTGTTCGCTCAACTCTAGTAGTCAACCTTGCCACTTCAGATGTCCCATGAGACATTATTACATGAGGCATCGCAAGACTTTATAGGCATATGTATGGCTCCCAAAAACAGATGCATGATGGGATTTATAGTTTAGCTGGAGTGCTGGAGTGCCAAGATTGTATACCCCTGGGATAGAGTTTCATTTTTCAGTTCTCAGTGCAATTTGTCTACTTTTTGACTTCCAGCAACACAGCCAAGCAGGGCCAGCATCAGTATAAGGTACCTTAGACAGCCACCTTAAGGTGCCAGAATGGGGGGAGGGGGTAAAATCTGGGAGATGGAGAGCTGTAAGCTTCCATGGGACCGTGTGGAAATGCTTGGGGACGGTGGCGGACATGTTGGCGTTGCTGTCACATCATCTGCTTGCTGGGTGGCAGGTGACACTGGCACTGTAGAGGTGGAGGAAGAGGCCGAGGCATCAGCAGAAGAGGAAGCAGGAGGAGACCCAGACCTTTCTTGGATTTCGAGGTGCTTATTCCACTGCAGCTCGTGCTTTGCATGTAGATGCCTGGTCATGCAGGTTGTGCTCAGGTTTAGAACATTTATGCCTCGCTTCAGGCTCTGATTGCACAGCGTGCAAACCACTCGTGTCTTGTCGTCAGCACATTGTCTGAAGAACTGCCATGCTGGGGAACTCCTTTGAGCTGCCTTTGGTGTGCTAGGTCCTTGGGTGCGGTGGGTAGTAGCAGGCGTACTGTCTAGGGGACGGTCGCTCCGCTTTTGCAGCGTGCTTCCTCTTTTGCTGTGCTGGTGCCTCTGTGCGACCACCACCTCTTCCTCCAAACTGCACACGTCACTCGCATGACCTTCATTCCATGTGGGGTCTAGGACCTCATCATTCTCCACATCATCTTCCACCCACCCTTCACCACTGCCCTCCTTGTCAGTCTGCATACTGTGGAAAGCTGCAGCAGTTGGCACCTGTGTTTCGCCATCATCAGAGACGTGCTGCAGTGGTGTTTCCATGCCCTCATCCTGAAACAGAAGTGGTTGGGCATCGGTGCACTCAATGTCTTCCACTTCTGGGGCAGGGCTATGTGGATGGGCCACGGAAAGCACACCAGCCCAGCAGAGTCATCAAAAAGCATAAGAGACTGCTTGGCTGGTTTACAAGGGGCTGAGGTGAAAGACAGATGGCCATGGGGTTCAGGTGCCAACTCTGAGCTTTCATCAAGGGACTGGGTGGGAGACAATGTGAAGGAACTGGAGGCATTGTCAGCCACCTAATCTATCGCCTGTACTTTAAAAGATCACTTAAAAGTCCAGCAAAGTGATAGCAGCGCTCAATAAAGTTCAATGCATATATAATCAAAGTGCTCTGTGCAAATGACCAATCCGATCCAAACTTGTATAAATGGATCCGAGTGTACGTGAAAGTAAATAAATAAAGTGCTTGGTGTTAGAAGAAATTCCACTTGAGTGAACTTATAACGTCTTAGCTTCCAATGTGACCTCCACCTCAAACACCAAGTGTATATGCACACTGTGGGGGCTCACCAGAACTCTGGAATAAAACAGCCTTTGTACAACAACATCAACGCTAGAGCTCCTCTCCCTGTTTGTATCCCGGATGCTTCAAGGTTTAAACGTCTCCGGCTCACATCATCATAAGGGGTAAACATAAGGAGCCATCATAGCGTATCATTGATAAAACTTATTATTCTTTTTTTTTTAAAACAGCAACGTAGATGCACTTTTTATTTTTGTGCAAGAAATGCACCGCTCACACCAGCAGCAGGAACTTCTCCCTATACCAGTATGAGATGATTTTAGAACGCTAATCTGTCCCTCACAGCACCGACAGATACCTGTCCCTACTGCAGTATGAGATGATTTTAGAACGCTAATCTGTCTCTCACAGCACAGACAGGAACCTGTCCCTACTGCAGTATGAGATGATTTTAGAACGATAATCTGTCCCTCACAGCACCGATAGGAACCTGTCCCTACTGCAGTATGAGATGATTTTAGAACGATAATCTGTCCCTCACAGCACCGACAGGAACCTCTCCCTACACCAGTATGAGATGATTTTAGAACGATAATCTGTCCCTCACAGCACCGACAGGAACCTCTCCCTACACCAGTATGAGATGATTTTAGAATTTAGAACGATAATTTGTCCCTCACAGCACCAACAGGAACCTCTCACTACTCCAGTATGAGATGATTTTAGAACGATAATCTGTCCCTCACAGCACCGATAGGAACCTGTCCCTACTGCAGTATGAGATGATTTTAGAACGATAATCAGCCACGACACTCCCTGTCTAATAGCAAGATTTTGGTAGAGTATGACGTCATCCCTGTCCAAGGACAGCCACGACACTCCCTGTCTAATAGCAAGATTTTAGTAGAGTATGACGTCATCCCTGTCCAAGGATAAACTCTCCCTACTCCAGTATGAGATGATTTAAGAACGATAATCTGTCCCCCACAGCACCGATAGGAACCTGTCCCTACTGCAGTATGAGATGATTTTAGAACAATAATCTGTCCCTCACAGCACCAACAGGAACCTGTCCCTACTGCAGTATGAGATGATTTTAAAACTATAATCTGTCCCTCACAGCACTGACAGGAACCTGTCCCTACTGCAGTATGAGATGGTTTTAGAACGATAATCTGTCCCTCACAGCACCGACAGGAACCTCTCCCTACACCAGTATGAGATGATTTTAGAATGATAATCTGTCCCTCACAGCACCGACAGGAACTTCTCCCTACTCCAGTATGAGATGATTTTAGAATGATAATCTGTCCCTCATAGCACCGACAGAAACCTCTCCCTACACCAGTATGAGATGATTTTAGAACGCTAATCTGTCCCTCACAGCACCAACAGGAACCTATTCCTACTGCAGTATGAGATGATTTTAGAACGATAATCTGTCCCTCACAGCACCGACAGGAACCTCTCCCTACTCCAGTATGAGATGATTTTAGAACAATAATCTGTCCTTCACAGCACCGACAGGAACCTCTCCCTACTCCAGTATGAGATGATTTTAGAACACTAATCTGTCCCGCACAACACCGCCAGGAACTTGAACCTACTCCAGTATGAGATGATTTTAGAACGATAATCTGTCCCTCACAGCACCGACAGGAACCTGTCCCTACTGCAGTATGAGATTATATTAGAGCGCTAATCTTTCCCTCACAGCGCCAGGAATCTGTACCTAATGCAGTATCAGATGATATTAGAACGCTAATCTTTCCGCCACAGCACCAGAAAACTCTCCCTAATGCAGTATCAGATGATATTAGAAGGCTAATCTTTCCCTCACAGCGCCAGGAACCTGTACCTAATGCAGTATCAGATGATATTAGAACACTAATCTTTCCCTCACAGCACCACCAGGAACCTGTCTCTAATGCAGGATGAGATGATATTAGAACGCTAATCTTTCCCTCACAGCACCAGGAACCTGTACCTACTCCAGTATCAGATGGTTTTAGAACGCTAATCTTTTCCTCACAGCACCTCCAGGAACCTGTCTCTAATGCAGGATGAGATGATATTAGAACGCTAATCTCTCCCTCACAGCGGCGGCAGCATCCTCTCCCTACTCCGGTACAAGACGATGTGACACGCGGCACTACGTGACTCCAGCTCATATAGAGGCTGAGTCACATGATGCACTAGCCAATCACAGCCATGCCATTAGTAGACATGGCTGTGATGGCTTCTAAGGGCAAGCGAGTGAAACGCTTGTTGATTGGCTGCCCTGCAGCTATTCAACAGGCGCCAAAAAATACCTTTTTTTTTTTTAAATGTCTGGGATCGGGTTCGGGGCACAGACACCCAAAAGTCTGGTACGAACCCGAACTTTACAGTCCGGTTTCACTCAACTCTATAGCTGAATAAGATGGGTTGACTGCCTTAGGGCATATGATAATCCTGTCCCAGCTATACCCGTCCTTACTTGCCATCCATATGATCTATGGTTTCAAAACTCATAGCACAACCCTAATTCTACATACTTACATGAGTCCCCCCTCCTGAAATTAAGAAACAATGAGCTTGTGATCCATAGACCAATGGTCCCTGGTTTTTCCTATTACAGGACCCCTAGAATGCCGAAGACACAGACATTACCTAGTGCTTTCTATCCCTTTCACCTCAGAGAGACAGGCTTCTCTCCAAACGACCCCGGAATCCCTTTCCTCTTCCTTATCCCTTATTCCCTTCTGTGTCCAAATCAAGTGGAGGAGCAGGTCTATATCCACTTTCGGTGATACCCTTTTAGGAGTCCGAGATGTTTGACCCCTAACCTAGGGAAAAACCAGCTTTCCTCCTTAACCCTAGCCAAAGTAACGATACTTTTGGGGTTACACCCCCCTTTCTCCTACCCCCTTGTTTTTTTTTCTTTTTGCTGTTCAACC
>BLSH010313656.1:318372-330750 GCA_018402905.1 Glandirana rugosa | reverse complement strand
CCCCCCGCACTTACCCCATCCAGCAGGCAGGATTCTTGTTGCAGAGATTCGGCATGCAAGAGCACGCTGGGTCTGCAGAGTTCGGCACACGGAAAGCGGCTGTCCCCCCCTCGTCGTCCCCGGGCGGTCATGGTCTCTGTGGGAGCGGAAGTCACCTCCATTGCCACAGTGACCCGCCCCCGGCCCCTCATCCAATCACCCTGAGCGGAGGCTCAGGGCAGCCAATCAGCCTATGCATGGCCGCAGGAAGAAGCGCACATGCATAGGCTTGAATGGCCGGCCAATAGGCTCACTTAGTTGGCTGTCATGTGACAGCCAAAGAGCCGAAAAAAAAAAAAAAAAGAAAGTCAATGTACCGGCGCCACCTAGGTGGGCGGGTTGACTTTTTTTTTTTTTTTTTTCGTCTTTTGCCGGCAGGGAGGCGGCGCCCCAGCGCCCCTCCCACACCAGCCGCCACTGGTGGGCACATCCCCACGTAAGTGTTCTATAGTAAGATGAGAAAAGTAAACTCATAAACTGTTTAGAAATGTCTTTAGCTATCTAGTTCCGAGATGCGTTTTTGACAATGAATGTAATGTCATTCCTGACTACTTGTACCTATAACTGTACCTTTTGTGATATACAATAAAATAAATAGTTTATGGGAAAAAAAAAGTCCTTAACAACCATTGACATCACCAGCCCCATTCACTTACATGGCTGGGAATCCCTGGCCATCTAAGCAAATGGGAGGGAACCCAGTAACTTCACTGACTATACATGACCCTGCCCTCTTGTATATAAAACAGCTGTCATCCACTGAGTGACAAGCGAACGAGTGGGACATGTCTTGGCGGCGGTGTTTTCTTCTTTCTTTTCATTATCAATCATCAGGTTATGTGATTGGCATAGGAGTGTGCAGGGGGTGTGCCAGGTGTCCCTAATCACTATGTGCAGTGCTGATGCCCCTTACTGCCTGGACTTTCCCCTTGTTGGCAGTGCTGGCTTCCCTCCTCTCTTCTTCCCCCGCTGCTTGGGGGGGTAGTTTCAGAATAGAGAGTGGGGGAAGGGGCTAGTAAATGTAATTTCCGCATGCCTTCCATTTCAAAATGAACACAGTGAACACACTCACTCACTGTGTTCATTCAAAACTGAACCTTAGTAAACTGTATTTACTATGCTTCCGTTTTTGAATGAACAGGAAGCCACTCAGCACAGAGCACTTCCTATTCATTCACTGCCCCATGCAGCCGAGGCCGCAGAGAAAGGAATGTGTGTTTGAGCTTTGGGGTGCACAACCTAATGCAGTAGTCTGCAAACAACTATAGTGATTGGCCTGGATTTGCAGTGCTGCACAATGTGATTAATGATTAATTTACAATGAGAAGAATTTTTTGGAGATTTTTAGTTTTTTTAAGGGCTTGTCAAACATTTGGATGTCTTTATTTTTAGGCTATAACTTTTTTGTGAATGAGTGGGGTTATGTACCCCATTCTCATTCACATGGGGGGGGGGGAAGTATCTGGAAGCCCCTTTATTGTTCAATGTGGGTTTCTAGATTCCGAAAAGCCCCCCAACTGCAGACCCTCATAATCACCGGGCAATGGTTGGGAAGAGAGGCCATTGTCCTCATCAACAAGGGGACAAGGTGCTGTGCCAGAGTCCCTCCCCCCCCCGAGGCAAGGCAGGCACCCCCATGTTAAGGGTACATGGCCTGATATAGTTTGGGGAGGGCATGTTTGTTTCTCCCCCTACCCCTTTTCCTGGCCAGCCAAGCTGCATGCTCAGATTAAGGGTTTGGTATGAATTTTTAGGGGGTATAACATTTTTTTTAGTGGAGCCCCTTAAATTTGGTACCAGCCCCCATGAGTCTGGTATGGATTTCCTTGGGGACCTCTTGCTGTTTTCTTTTGTTTTTCTTTGCTGTGAGGTACCACCTTAACCACTTCAATACAGGACGTTTATACCCCCTTCCTGTCCAGACCAATTTTCAGCTTTCAGCGCTCTCACGTTTTGAATGACAATTACTCTCTCATGCTACACTGTACCCAAACAAAATTTGTATCATTTTTTTCACACAAATAGAACTTTCTTTTGGTGGTATTTAATAACCTCTGGGTTTTTTTTTTTTTGCGACATAAGTGAAAAAAGTGTGAAAATTTTGAAAAAAAAACACTTTTTTTAGTTTCTGTGATAAAATTTTGCAAATAAGTAATTTTTGTTCATAAATTTGGGCCAAAACCTATACTGCTACCTATCTTTGGTAAAAAATAACCCAAATAAGTGTATATTATTTGGTCTGTGTGAAAGTTATAGAGTCTACAAGCTATGGTGCCAATCATTGAAAATTGATCACACCTGATGTACTGATGGCCTATCTTATTTCTTGAGGCCCTGAAATGTCAGGAATGTACAAATACCCCCCAAATTACCCCCTTTTGAAGAGTAGACATTCCAAGGTATTTAGTAAGAGGCATGGTGAGTTTTTTGAAGTTGTACTTTTTTCCCACAATTATTGGGAAAATTAAGAAATTATTATTTATTTATTTTTTTTGCACAAAATTGTAATAACAACAAGTTATTTCTCACACACAGCATATGCATACTTCCAATTACATCCCAAAATACATTCCACTACTCACCCCGAGTATGGCGATACTACATGTGTGAGAGTTTTTCACAGCCTGGCCACATAGAAAGGTCCAACATGCAGGGAGCACCGTCATGCATTCTAGGAGCAGAATTTTCACACCTAATTTCCTAACAACCTATTACAATTTTGCACCAGGACAATGGAATTACCCACAAAATGACCCCATTTTGGAAAGCAAACACCCCAATGTATAATCTATGAGGCATTATGAGTCTTTTGAATGGTTCATTTTTTTCCACAAGTCTTCAAAAAACGTGGAAAGAAAATGAAAACACTTTTATTTTTCCACAAAGTGGTCAATTTATAAGATATTTCTAACATATAGCATGTACATAGCAAAACATAACCCCCAAAATATATTCTGCTACTCGTCCCGAGTATGGCAATACCACATGTGTAAGACTTTTACACAGCCTGGCCACATAGAGAGGTCCAACATGCAGGGAACAGCATCAGGCATTCTAGGAGCAGAAATTTCACATCTAATTTCCTAACCACCTATTACACTTTTGAAGGCCCTGGAGCACCAGGACAATGGAATTACCCACAAAATGACCCCATTTTGGAAAGCAAACACCCCAGCATATATTCTTTGAGGCATTATGAGTCTTTTGTATGGTTCATTTTTTTTCACAAGTATTCGAAAAACGTGGAAAGAAAATGAAAACACTTTTATTTTTACACATAGTGGTCAATTTATAAGATATTTCTAACACATAGCATGTACATAGCAAAAATTAACCCCCAAAATATATTCTGCTACTCATCCCGAGTATGGCGATACCACATGTGTGAGACTTTTTCACACCCTGGCCACATACAGAGGCCGAACATGCAGGGAGCACCCTCAGGCGTTCTAGGAGCATTAATTACACATAAAATTTCATTCATACCCATCACACTTTTGAAGGCCCTGGAGCACCAGGACAGTGGAATTACCCCCAAAATGACCCCATTTTGGAAAGCAAACACCTGAGGTATATTCTATGAGGCATGGGCTGCAGATAGGTACTCAGGTATTCTGATGGGCTGCAGATAGGTACTCGGGTACTTTGATGGACTGCAGACAGGTACTTGGGAGATCTGATGGACTGGTAAAAGGTACTTGGGTACTCTGATGGGCTGCAGATAGGTACTCGGTTACTCAGATGGGTTGGTGACAGGTACTTGGGTAATCTGAAGGGCAGATGACAGGTACTTGGGTACTCAGGTGGGCAGGTGACAGGTACTCGGGTACTTTGCTGGGCTGGTGACAGGTACTCAGGTTCTCTGATGGGCAGGTGACAGGTACTCGGGTGCTCTGATGGGCTGGTGACGGGTACTTGGGTACTCTGATGGGCAGGTGACAGGTACTCAGATACTCTGATGGGCAGGTGACAGGTACTCGGGTACTCTGATGGGCAGGTGGCAGGTACTCGGGTACTCTGATGGGCAGGTGACAGGTACTCGGGTACTCTGATGAGCAGGTGACAGGTACTAGGGTACTCTGATGGGCTGGTGACAGGTACTCGGGTACTCTGATGGGCTGGTGACAGGTACTCGGGTACTCTGATGGGCAGGTGACAGGTACTCGGGTACTCTGATAGGCAGGTGACAGGTACTCAGGTACTCTGATGGGCAGGTGACAGGTACTGGGATACTCTTATGGGTTGTGAAAAGCACTCGGGTACTCTGATGGGATGGTGTCAGGTACTCGGGTACTCTGATGGGTTGGTGACAGGTACTCAGGTACTCAGATGGGCTAGTGACAGGTACTCGGGTACTCTGATGGGCAGGTGACAGGTACTCGGGTACTTTGATGGGCAGGTGACAGGTACTCAGGTACTTTGATGGACAGGTGACAGGTACTCGGCTCGTACTATTGGCTCTTTACACTGATCAGAGCTGGGCTTTGTCCGAGGGACAAGCCTCAGCCCCGAGCGCCACGCTGCGCGCCCTTTGCATGTGGAGGTCGGTAGTGACCGGCTGTGATTGGACACAGCCTGTCACCAATTTTATTGGCTCTTTACCCCAATCGCGGGGGGGCTGTTTCCCAAGGGAAACGGTCGATCGTAGCATTTGTCGGGGAGAGGGTACTCCATTTTATGCTACTTCAAGGGTGACATGGAAAGCAAGCCAATTCTACAAATGACATATTTGCAGTGTATAGCTTTGCTTCAGAGATGCCTTTAAGCTATATGCAGGGTTAGAGAACAGAGTGATTCTCTGGGACAGCATAACCAACACCATATTCTGGTATTCTATAATTTGTATGTGTAGTGCATTGATTTGATTGTACATTATTCCTTAGCTTACATAACGCAAGGAACATGATGAATCTCTTTTGCTGTAATGTATTTTTTTATCTAGCAATAACAGCACAATATTGAGCAGTTGAAGTAGTAGACATAACCGAGTTAAAATATATTAGAAGTTTTACACTTTAAAATAAAATAAAGCTGAATCCCTCAACTTCATAAAAATGGCAAAATATGTTTTTTAGCACAGCATGGGATCTTTTTTTACTGCAGTACCACACTACATTGTCTACAAAATGTAATAATATTTAAACCCAGTGTGCACAAAAACACTTCAAAAACTACAACCTCACATTTCAGACATGAGGCAATTGTTGCGAAGACATAAAAATTACAATGCCTACTTCAGAAAGAATAGTCAGACAAGCATCACAATGGTCGGAGAATATTTAAAGTGGTTGTAAAGCTTTGTTTTTTTTTTGTTTTGTTTTTTTTTTTTCATTTCTTTCAGCCCCGATCCTTCTCTTCTTAGGTTCCTGCCTATAGGGTCACTTTCATAGCTCCCGGGCCCCACCCCCTGCTCCATCATCACTGGTTGTGATTGACAGCTGACTTGATATGTCTCCAGCTTGTTGATGTGCGCTCCAAATGTGCACTCCAAATGACGAAGGCAAGGGTCCACGCTCTGGGGATGTACCCCTGAAGTGAGCACAAGTCAAACCCTGACCACGCCCTGAGGAAGCCCCGGAAAATAGGTGAGGTGAAATGTGTAGGCATCAGGGGAACATTCCCCAAAGTATAGACCCTTGCCTTGGCCATTTGTAGAGCATGTCAATGAGCTGAAGATATACCTACTTTCCACACATTTTTTTGATGCAGAAAAAAATGCACTGGACTGCATGAGGTGTGAACTGGCCCTCCAAGATATTTAGTAAGAGATGTGGTGAGTTTTTTGAAGTTGTATTTTTTCCCACAATTCTTTGCAAAATTAAGATTTTCTTTGTTTTCACAAAACTGTCATAGGTAAAAGGTAATGTCTCTCGCATGGCATATGCATACTTGCAACTACACCCCAAAACATTCTGCTACTCCTCCTGGTTATGGCAATACCACATGTGTGAGACTTTTACACAGCCTGGCCACATACAGAGGCCTAACATGTCGGGAGCACCAACAGGTGTTCTAGGGACATAAATTACACATCTAATTTCTTGACTACCTATTACACTTTTGAAGGCTCTGGAGCACCAGGGCAATGGAAACACACACAACATGACCCAATTTTGGAAAGCAAACACTCCAATGTATATTCTATGAGGAATAATGAGTCTTTTGAACATGTCATTTTTTTACACAAGTTTTTGGAAAATGTGGAAAGAAAATTAAACTACAATTTTCCCAGATTTTTAGGCACTGACGGGCATTGATGAAGATCCACTGATCTTCATCAGTGCGAAGGGTGGCACTGATGTGCACTATTGAACACTGATGAGCACTAATAGGGCACTGTAGTGGCACTGATGAGCACTAATATAGCACTGTATTGGCACTTATGAGTACTGTAATGGTAATGATGGCACTCACTGATGGCACTATAGGGCAATGATGTGCACTTTAGTGGCACTGATGAGCACTCACTGATGGCACTATAGGGCACTGATGTGCACTTTAGGGCACTGATGACATTGATGGAACTGTAGGCCACTGATAAGCACTCACTGATGGCACTGATGTGCTCTGTAGGGCACTGATGGCACCGATAAGCACTCACTGTTGGGCACTGATGAGCACTGTAGTGGCACTGATGAGCAGTGTAGTAGCACTGTAGGACACTGATGAGCACTGCAATGGCACTGTAGGGCACTGATGAGCACTGAAGTGGCACTATAGGGCACTGATGAGCACTGCAGTGGCACAGTAGGGCACTGATGAGCTCTGTAGTGGCACCGTAGGAAACTGAAGAGCACTGTAGTGGTACTGATGAGCACTGTAGTGGCACCATAGGGCACTGAAGAGCACTGAAGTGGCACCATAGGACACTGATGAGCACTGTAGTGGCACTGATGGCACTGTAATGGCACTGATGAGCACTGAAGTGGCACTGATGAGCACTGTAGTGGCATCAATGGCAGTGTAGAGCACTGTTGGCACTGTAGTTGCACTGATAGTACTGTAGGATCAAGCCAACTCACACTGTTGCAGTGTTTCTCCTCACACCAATATAGCATTTAAGGAGAGGAGAGAGAAACACCACAGCAGCGTGAGCTGAGAGGTGCATGATCACAGTTTGTTGACAAAGTGATCGCTCCACCATTGGATGGAGCGATCACGTGGTAAAGGGCCGTTGATTGGCTCTTTACCTCAACCCCTGATGCGCTCAGTCCCACGGACCCAGCGATCACAGACACTTTCGGGTGCACATCCCACGCCCGGTGGCACTGTAGTTGCACTGATAGTACTGTAGGATCAAGCCAACTCACACTGTTGCAGTGTTTCTCCTCACACCAATATAGCATTTGAGGAGAGGAGAGAGAAACACCGCAGCAGCGTGAGCTGAGTGGCGCATGATCACGGTTTGTTGACAAAGTGATCGCTCCACCATTGGATGGAGTGATCGCGTGGTAAAGGGCCGTTGATTGGCTCGTTACCTCAACCCCTGATGCGCTCAGTCCCATGGACCCAGCGATCACGGACACTTCCGGGTGCATGCCCCAGGGGGCGCTCAAGAAGCGTGAGAAGGGATTTAATATATTGTAGTTTGTTGTCGTTCCACGTGTGCCTGCAATGTTAAAGCATTACATGTTTTGTATCGATTTACTTGGCATTACATCATATTTTATATTTTACCAAAAAATTTGAGTATTATATTGTGTTTGTGTGCACTAAAATTCATCAAAGTGTATTTTTTCGTTGTCATTCCACGGGTGTGCGCAATTTTAAAGCATGACATGTTTTGTATCTTTTTACACGGCATAACATTAGCTTTTATATTTTACCAAAAAGGGTATTATAGTGTGTTTTTGTGCACTAAAATTCCTTAAAGTGTATTTTTTCCAAAAAATTGGAAAAACATCATAATAAATTGCAACACACCCCATTTTATTCTCTAGGGCCTCACTTGCTATATATATAATCTTTGGGGTTCTAAGCAATTTTCTAGCAAAACAATGCTGATTTTTACATGTATGACAGAAATGTCAGAATTGGCCTGGGGCTTAAGTGGTTAGCCATATCTCTCAGAGTAACGTTATTGTCATATTGTTAGTATAAGTAACAGTATTTGCTGATCCTTTCTGCTTTTAGGCTATGCTTAGCCTAATAATTTCTTTTAAACTCCTCAAGCTGTGTCGGTAAGTGCTGGGTGAGCGAGGTGTGTCACCTTCCGGTGTGTGGAGAAATCATAAAACAATTCAGTGGCTCCTCCGGGAGTAGCACAGCAATTGCAACAATACAGGACTGTTGTTATAACATAATATAGTTATATTATAGTAATGGAGATATGCAATGCAGTAAACAATTTGTGCACAATTGATGAATGCATGTAAAGTGTAATTTCTAGTATGCATATTGCAAGGCCACTATTACTACTACCTTGTACACAATCAAACACATGGAACCATATCTGTTCATGATTATTGTTTGAATTTGAAGGAAGTTTTGGGGAGGGTGTGGTATGGGTGGAAGAGGGTTATGTTCAAATGCACAATGTCAAATTTGTATAACCTTTATTAAACGCATTAGATTTAAAATAAGAAAGTAAAAAATAATGATTAGGTCCTAACCAAAAATTAAATGCCTTAGGGCAGGAGCCATACCCAACAGGGGAGATTGTACACTGCAAATTATATTGCTGTTACAAAAAAGTTTGTTGATATAAATTTAAGTTTATATTTTACCAAAAAGTGGGTATTACAGTAAAACTTTGGATTGCGAGTAATGCAGTTTGCAATACAAGCATTTTTTTTTTTTTTAATTCTGACTCGGTTTGTGAGTGGTGTCTCGCATAACGAGTAAAATTTAGCCTTTTTGCATGCAATACCGCATGTGGCTTGCTAGAGCGCTGGTGAGCCTCGTTGGCGGCCGGAAACTCTTGAAATTCTCAGAATTCCTCTGAAATACCAAAAGTGTAAACACTTTTGGAGCATTGCCGAGTGATTCAGACGTCTTAGATGCTCACCTGCGCCCCCCGCAAACCTAGCCACATGCAGTATTGTATTATGGCCATGTACAGTACTGCATAGACAAGCAGTGACTGTGGAATGAATTAACTGAGTTTCCATTGTATCCTATGGGGAAACATGCTTTGATATATGAGTGCTTTGGATTACAAGCATTCTCCTGGAATGGATTATGTTCGTAATCCAAGGTTCCACTGTAAATTGTGTTAATTTGTGTGTGTAAATGTGTAAATTTAAAAATGTGAAAAACGTCATAATAAATTGCAGCACACCCCATTTTATTCTCTAGGGCCTCACTCTCTCTATATATATAATCTTTGGGGGTTCTAAGCAATTTTCTAACAAAACAATGCTGATTTTTACATGTGTGACAGAAATGTCAGAATTGGCCTGGGGCTCAAGTGGTTAACCATATCTCTCAGAGTAACTTTACTGTCTTATTGATTGTTTGTATAAGTAACAGCAATTGCTAATCCTTTCTGCTTTTAGGCTATGCTTAGCCTAATAATTACTTTAAGGCTCTATTCACAGCATTGCATTCCGTTTTGTGGGTGGAACCCCTGCGATTCTGCCCGCGATTCAGAAACGCCACAAATTACTAGACGTCCTTGCGATCCTCTCTATTTTGAATGCCACCAAATCATGGCGCGATATTGCCACGATTGTCACCCAACAAATCGCGGTAAAAAAGCGCAAACAGAACTCCTTACGCCCCCGAAAGAAGTACAAGAACTTCTTTTGAGCGTTAGGCATTTCGCAAGTCTGTTTGCACGAACGCAAGTGCGTCCTGCGATTTGAGGCGTTTCTGAATAACGGTGATTCTGCCTGTAACACAGAACCCCATGGTGTGAATGGAGCCTTAAACACCTCAAGTTGTGTCGGTACGTGCTGGATGAGCGAGGTGTGTCATCTTCAGGTGTGTGGAAAATCATAAAACAATTCAGTGGCTCCTCTGGGAGTAGCACAACAATTGCAACAATACAGGACTATTATTATAACATAATATAGTTTTATTATAGTAATGGTGGTATGTAATGCAGTAAACAATTTGTGCACAATCAATGAATGTATGTAAAGTGTAATTTCTAGTTTTCTGTATTGCAAGACCACTATTACTACTACCTTGTACACAATCAAACACATGGAACCATATCTATTCATGATTATGGTTTGGATTTGATGATCTGAAAAAAGGAAGTTTTGGGGAGGGTGTGGAATGGGTAGAAGAGGGTTATGTTTAAATGTACAATGTGAATTTTTTAAAACCTCAATTAAATGCATTTGATTTAAAATAAAAAATTAATTTAAAATAAAAAATAATGATTCAGTCCTAACCAATAATGAAATGCCTTAGGGCAGGAGCCATACCCAGCCATACCCAGCAGGGGAGATCGTACATTATTTTGCTGTTACAAAAAAGTTTGTTGAGAAAAAAACAGTGGAGTGGGACCTGAATGTTTATTATTGACACAGTACTTTGGTCATACCATTTTTTAATAAACTTTCTAGCCATTTTTCTGAATGACTTGTTAGAGGTTGCAAACAAAACCTGCAAGACAAAGGCATAATGAGCTAGTATAGCATAGCATACTAGCTCATTATGAAACACTTATCTCAGAATGAAGCCCTGCAGTGATATCAGCGCACTGCAGACACGGCCGACATCTTTTTTCTGGGGTCACGGGCTCCGGTGTTACGATTGGCCCGGAGCCGCGATAACATCTCTCCCGTGCATGCGCGGGAACCACCGGTCATGGCACGGGCCCTGAAGAAATGGCACATTTGTTTAGTGCGCATGCACCAATGATGTTGGCACAAGTGTATATCATAAATATTTCCTAAACTTACCTTCAGGTAAGCCTTACTATAGGCTTACCTGTAGGTACAATTAAAGAGGAATAGTTTACTTCCTCTCTAAATCCTGCAAAAGAAAACATAGAAAACAGTACCACCACTCTTGGGACTGCTGTATGGTATGGTATGGTATGTGTAACTTGTTGACTTACTGTACAGATTATCCTTAAACAAATATGCTTAGATCGGGATAGTGATATTAGCATGGTATAAGGCACAAGAACTCTAACAATTAAACTTACATAATTTTACCTGGAACACCATTTTGCTTTAACTCGCATCTGGAAATACTATTAAAAAAATCTTGATCCAAAGTGGTGGACCCAGAGGTCAAATACATGCTATTTATGCCAATTAGACAAGGGTAATGCTTTTGTCTCTATTGACCAAATTAACTAATTGAAGACTAGCATGTTAAACCCCCCTCCTCTCCAGGCCATTTTTCCATTTTCAGTACTGCGATACTTTGATTGACAAGTACTCATTTATGCAACACTGTACCCAAATGAATTTTATATAATCTTTTTTTTGTCAAGGAGACAAGGCCTCTGAAATGTTGTGCCTGCCCACATCCCAATATTGGTTGCAATCCCAGAGCAAAAAGTAGGCTGTCAGACGCCGCTGATGTCTCTCTGTTTTGGCAGGTCTGGCTCCACACTGCTCGGCTCGATACTACACTGAGCTACATTCCATGACCACTTGTACAGAACATTATCATGCACTGTTTTTGATACAATGTTGGTTGATTTTTGTGATGCTCAAGATGAAATGGGGACAATGTTTGTTGATTTTCCTGATACACAAGATGCAATGTCTGGTACATAATCAGTCTAAACATTGAACAAGTGTCACACATGAAATCACTATGCTCAGGAAGTAGCAGAATGTGTTTTAGTATGTACTGTGTTTCTGTGTACTGTATATCCATGTTGTGCGTTAGAGATATCTTATTAATTGACAAGTTTGTGTAAAAAAATTCTTTCTTCATTTTCCAAAAACTTGTGGACAGGAAAACTTACATTGGACATGGAAAACTTAAGTTACGCTGAAGCTGAGTTACGCTGAATTAGTAAAGTGTAACTGTTCTGTCACATGATTTGCATGTAACATAAATATGCAGCTATAGTAATGTTTTTATAGTTGGTTATTACAATGCCATCTTGTGGTTCTTTTGGATATTACACCTTTCTATTGTATTTTCTAAGTGTGTACCTCCCATCCTCTGTGAGCTATTTCCTCTTCCTAGTTCACTCTACTCTGTAACTTCCTGTTCCGGGTGCACTCTGCTATTCTATTTCCTCTTCCTGTGTCCTCTCTCTCATGAGGTAAAGAATATGGCCACATGCTAGAAGGCCTCTCTCAATCTACTCGCATCCTAGGACACATTACTATGTTTTGACCTGCAGTTACCATCTTTCGACCATCTGTCACATTTGTTGTATGCTGTACCTGCTATTCCAATGAATAAACGTTCGTG
>BLSH010313656.1:291430-303757 GCA_018402905.1 Glandirana rugosa | reverse complement strand
TTGAATATACAGGAAACGAATTACAAGTAACTTAATGCGGATAGTCTGTACAGTGCGTTACAGATCGTCTGGGAAATATTCGCATTTTTCCCCTTGTTTATTTCGTCTTTGTAGAACTGAGACTTTGAACATAGTCGCAGACACTAAAGAGAGACACACATGTGTGTAACATAACTTTAATCCGGTCCCTGTCTATATTAAGACTGCCATGACTAGGCACAGGTTTTGTAAACCGCGGGTTGCACCCCGGAACCCAAATTTATACAGGTTCTTAAAAAGGACCTTGGGCAAGAAGTTACCTGTCTTTGCTGACCACAGGGCAGCCGATACGGACACAGAGATAATCAAACCACAGAGAGGGGGGTATACAGGCAAGATATTAAAAATAATATGTCTTACCGTATTTCAGAGTTGATCAGGCTCTGCCCCCTGTCCGTATTATTTGACTGGTCCCGGTCTCTGATATCGCGATCGGCTGTCCTTGGTTCAGAACCCAAGGCCCCACGTTGGGCGCCAAATGTTTTGGACACGGATCAGTACCGTCAGAATTATATCTGTCCCTGGCCTAATTTCAATACAATGTGTGTACACACAGAGAGAAATCACAGACGCTGATACAAGTTTCAGAGTCAAGATGTTTCTGCTTTATTTGTTCCCCTTTTTACGCTTATAAAGGGTCTGCTAGACATTGCGTGACATGTCTGATAGGCGTAATTCAATGAACATTAAGCAAAGGACATATAAGTTC
The DNA here is from genome assembly GCA_018402905.1 of Glandirana rugosa. Taxonomy (NCBI): domain Eukaryota; kingdom Metazoa; phylum Chordata; class Amphibia; order Anura; family Ranidae; genus Glandirana; species Glandirana rugosa. The sequence continues at coordinate 303,009 of BLSH010313656.1, read as the reverse complement.
ATGATTGGATGTATCTATGTGATTATAATTTTCTTCCAGGATATGGTAACTTCTGTCTTGGGTGCGGTTCCTTCCCCAAAGCTCCATCTTAGAAATCATCTGTTTCTTCCTTTATTGTTTGTTAGTAGCAAACCAAGTAAGAATGAAAGTAATTAATCTGACGAGCATGTCTGAGTAAGGAATATATGTATACAATAGGCTAATAGCATAAATGTGTATAAAACATGCATTGTGACACCATTGAAATAGGCATTTTACTATGACCATTAATTACATCCATTACACATCATGTGACCAAGCCCCTATATAAGCTGGAGTCACGTAGTGCTGCATGTCACAACATCTCATACTAGTGTAGGGAGAGGATGCTGCTGCTGCTGTGAGGGACAGATTAGCTTTAGAAAATCATCTCATACTAGTGTAGGGAGAGGATGCTGCTGCTGCTGCTGCTGCTGCTGCTGCTGCTGCTGCTGCTGCTGTGAGGGACAGATTAACTTTAGAAAATCTGTTAAAAACTGCAATTTTGTGTGGGTGGGTGCTAGAGGAGATTTTTGTTTGCTAGAGTACATTTTGTTTGCTAAGCAAAGTGCCTCATATAAAACCTAAGCAATTTTTCTGTTTGTTAGGTGGGCGTTTGCAGCCATGCTTGTGAGTCAGGGACACTACTTTAATCATGTTCTGTTAGTTCAGTTGGCAACATTTTGGCATATTTAAATACTGTTTTTACATTGCAGTTAGAAAAATTACATTTTTTTTTTTTTTGTGCAAAATATTACATTTGCGGCCAGCGGGGCATTTCTTGCACAAAATTAAAAAGTGAGCCTACATTGCTGGTTTAAAAAAAAAAAATATTCAAAATACTACATTTGCGGTCAGCGGTGCATTTCTTGCACAAAAATAAAAAGTGCCATTTAAATGGTGGTTAGACCAGGGGCTGTACCTGATTGGGCACTTTTTCTCCTCCTCAGGACCTGTAACTCTGAGCTATTGTACAAGCAAACTTGACCTTCCGGTTTCCAAAAGGTTCAGGTTCCTTCAAATCTCCCATTTCCTTCAGCAATTTTGGAAAGATAAACCTCTTCCACCAAAGATCACGGCTTATGAACTGTGGTGTGCACAAGCCATGGAGCAAAAGGGGGGCATTTCCGTAGTCTATGCATCTCTCACCTCTCCACTCGCGAAAACCACGTTTATGGATCTTTGGGAGACTGACCTCAAATTTTCTTGGGCCTTGGAGACCTGGTACGGCTCTTTTGCTAAATCGTTTCGGGGTATCCTGAACACAACCCACATGGAAGCCAGCATTAAGGTTATCACTAGGTGGTACCTCACCCCAGCTAAGCTCGCCCACATCTACGCTTCAGTTGATCCGCAATGCTTCAGAGGCTGCTCACTTTTGGGCTCCTTACCGCATATTTGGTGGGAATGCCCGGGGATCCGCCAATTCTGGAGGAAGATATTTAACCTTACTGAAAATTTGACCAATGTCCGGGTCTCCAGGTCCCCAGAGATAACTCTGCTCAATGCCCATATCCCGAATATGTCCAAATCCAATAGAAGATTAATCCATTTTGTCCTGATTGGGGCAAAGCTTACTATTGCAAAGTCTTGGAAATGGCCAAAAGTCTCATTTGAGGCAGCAGTCCGGAAAATCTCCTGGATAATGTTGCAAGAAAAATTAGCGAGCATTTTAATGGATACGACTGAAAGGTTCGAGGCTATCTGAGAACCCTGGGCAACTTTTACAGGTATCTCTCTAATCTTGGGTCTTTCACGGTCCATAAATGCTGATAAACCAGGCGTTCATTAGGTGTTTGTCAGTTCTTCTTCTCTTCACTCTCTATTCTCTCCTTTCTCTCTCTCATCTCTCTGCTCTTGATAGGATACTTTATTCAGCTCTATTTCCAGGATATCACTGATCGTTAGTAGATGCTCATATTGAAGTTGCCCAAGCTGTGTATATAGCTGGTTACAGTCTCTCACTGCTATCCCATAGTGGCTCTAAGATGGCTAGTTGTAAATAAACCCCCCCCCCCCCTCTGGGCACAGCGTGCTCCCATTTTGGGGTGCCCTGAGATGGGAGAGTCCTGCTCATATTGATTGGGTCCTGACAGTGAGATGGAAGAGTGTACTATGTCCCTCAATATGCTAGTAACCAAATACTAGAGATTATGAATCTTATAAAGGTTGCTTGATGGTTTTTTTTTATTTTTTTTTTACTGATGCAGGGATAAGATTTGTACTCAGTATATTCATTCTGATGTGTGATTTCCCTGTTGTCCTGTCTAAAATTTCAATAAAATCTTTTGAAAGTAAAAATAAAAAGTGCGTCTACATTGCTGATTTAAAAATAAAAAATATTCTAAATACTACATTTACGGCCAGCGGTGCATTTCTTGCACAAAATTAAAAAGTGTGTAGACACTGCTGGTTTAAAAAAAAATAAAAAATAGTGCTACATAGTACATTTGCACCTTGTTGTGCATTTCTTGCACAAAATTAAAAAGTGCGTCTACATTGCTGGTTTAAAAAAAAGAATAATAAATAGTGCTACATAGTACAGTTGGCTACCTCCTCCTCCTCCACCGCCACTTCCACCTAAACCGCCACGGTCACAGCCTCCTCAACCTCCTACTCCATATCCACCTCCTCCTCCTTTTTTTTTTTTTATGTGATCTTAAGTTATTTCCCTATCCACATTTGTTTGCAGGGCACTTGTCCTACTCTTACCCCCATTTTGCTTCCTTTTGCAGCCCTCTAGCCTATTCCAGGACTTTTTTAGAGCCATTTTAGTGCCCAAAAGTTTGGGTCACCATTGAATTCAATGGGGTTCGGGGTCAAGTTCGGGTCAAGTTAGGGGCCGAACTTGAAATTTTTCGCAAAGTTCAGCCAAATCCAGGTGTCCGCTGAACTCCACGATCAACAGCCTTTATGACCCCCTAGGGTTTGTAGCCCCCATCACCATGCAAGGTAAGGTTTTTATGAGAGAAATTTCTATCGAACATGAGCAAAGTGAATAGGACACACCTCTTCCTAAAGAGAAACAAATGCAGTGGAAGCTGTGGAGGGACTCATTAATAGAGCTTGAACAACTCATTATCCAAAGGTCATATGTTCCTGTTTCTTTGTCTGCCACAAAGCAAAGAGAATTGTGTGTATTCTCAGATGCATCCACTATAGCTATAACAGCTGTAGCCAATCTTAGAGTAGTGGACTTTGAAGGACAAAGTCATGTTGGGTTTATCATGGGAAAGTCCAAACTAGCCCCATGTCCAGCTCACACTGTTCCACACTTAGAGCTTTGCGCTGCTGTCTTTGCGGTGGAAATGGCAGACTTGCTGAACTAGACATTGAGATCCATGAAGTGAAGTTTTACACAGACAGCACGATTGAGTTAGGATATATTCACAATGCTTCAAGAAGATTCTACATGTAAATGTAAAACAGAGTGACACGCATCAGAAAGTCCACTTGCCCAGAACAGGGGCACTACATCAATTCAGATAAAAATCCAGCCAATCATGGGACTAGACCTGTACTAGCGGCTGTCCTCAAGCACATTAACTGGCTCTCAGGTCCATTTTTGTTGACTAAATCAGAAATCAAAGAGACTACTCAGTTAGAGACCTTTGAACTTGTAGAACCAGACAATGACAAAGAGGTATGGGCACAAGTTACAGCGTTCAGTACCATAACTACTAGAGGCAATCTTGGCGCCCACAGGTTTGAAAGATTATCCAGCTGGAAGTCACTCATCCGAGCAATAAGAAAGCTTATTCACCTAGCTAAATCGTTCTGCAGAGCTACAAACACTGACAAGTGTAATAGCAATCATGTTACGCAAGCCATCATCATCAGATGTGTTCAGCAAGAAGTTTTCAAAGAAGAAATCAAGTGTCTTCTTAAAGGAGAAGAGATCTCCAAACACAACACAGTCCACTCAAAAAACGAAACCCTATATTTGATGAAGATAAAGTGATACAAATTGGAGGTAGCTTGTCAGCAGTTGATATGACTGTCGAAGTTACTTAAGACCCCCTTAAGCCAACTTAAGACCCCATCTGCCACGACCCTGAAAAGCAACCCAAATATTGCACAGGAATTTGAATACTACTACTCTTCCCTTTATAACCTCTCGGATACAGAAACACATATATCCCCACACCCATAATAGGTCTGACCTCCTACATCAATTCTTAGAGAAATACTGCCATAAAATCATCCCAGCTGAAACAGCGGATGACCTTGACCACCCACTCTCACCACAGGAGTGGAACCAAGCACTCAAGCAATTATAACTGGGAAAAAGGTTATAGAACCTTCTCAGATACATTAGCATACCCATACATCAAGGCCTTCAAATCTTTATCCCCCTCAACACACCTCACCCCTGGACTTTTAGAGGCTTATATCACGGTCATACCCAAGGAAGGGAAATACCCCACTCAGACAGACCACTATAGACCAATCTCCCTACTTAATGTAGATATCAAGATCTTAGCAAAAATCATAGCGAATCATCTGCTTCCCCTCCTTCCATCCCTTGTTGCTCAAGATCAAGTGGGATTCATTCCTGCCAGGGAAGCCAGGGACAACACTATAAAGGCCATTAATATACATCACCTACTTACTTCCACTGCACTAAAAGGTTTCTTCCTCTCTCTAGATGCGGAGAAGGCGTTTGACAGGGTGGCCTGGGACTATACCATACTATACTGTATACTATACTGTACTCGTCTCTTAAGCTTTATCATGTCCCTTTATGCAAATCCTACAGACAGAGTCCGAGTCAATGGCCTCCTGTCAAATGCCTTCTCCATCCGCAACAAAACTCATCAGGGATGCCCCCTATCTCCTCTACTTTTTGTCCTTACCTTAGAACCCCTGCTTCATAGTATTTAACAGAATCTCGATATCCAAGGAGTCCACATAGCAACTAGGGAATACAAATTAGTGGCATTTGCAGATGATGTCTTACTCTCCCTTACAGAACCCCACGTCTCATTCCCCGTGTTATTAGCCGAATTCCACCAATTCTGGATCATATCTAACCTAAAAATTAATTTCACAAAATCACACGCACTTAATATCTCCCTCCCGCCACAGATAGTGTCTCAATGCAAGGAAAACTTCCCTTTCCTCTGGAAAGAGGATGCCATAATCTACCTTGGAATCCAACTCCCACACCGATTACAAGACTTATACTCCAAAAACTACCTGCCCATCTTCAACAACTTAACAAATGACCTTAAGCGCTGGGACAACCCACTATTTTGGTTCAGCAGGGCAGCCATCCTTAAAATGAATACTCTCCCGCGCCTTCTTTACATTCTGCAAACGATCCCTATCCTGCTTTCTGCAGCCTTTTTTTCGCTCTTATAAGAGTACATGCACCAAATTTCTCTGGAGCTTTCCCTTCCCAAACTCAAGGGCGGGATAGGTGTACCAGACCTCAAAAACGATTATCAGCGTGTCACCTCTCTAGGATCCTAGATTGTAATATTCATCACAAATGTAAGGACTGGGTAGAACTAGAGGCCTCCTTCTCCCAACTACCCTTAAACTCTCTACCATGGCTCCTTCCTAAGCACATCCTGGGGGAAAGCCAAACACATCCCTTAATTGGCCCCACCATATGTTATTTCAGTAACTTATGTAAATCCCCCAATGTCTCATCTATCTCTGGTCCTTTAACCACAATCTTTCTCAACCCGGAACTTCCCCCCGGCATGCATCCCTACTTCTTGAAGAGTAAATGGCCCCACCACAACGTCCAAGCACAACATTTCTTTTCACAAGGTAAGTCCTTATCCTATGACAACCTATCTCCCAATGAGGATCGATTATCCACCCCCCCCCCCCTTCCGGACCTATATGCTTCTATTCCACTATATGCAATCCTTGGACAGAAACTCTTATGTTTCCAGAAAACTTACATCCTTTGAATCACTCTGTTCAACGAGAAGTCCTCAAAGCCACTTGATCGCTATAACACACGCCCTACTATTTGATCACACACCCCCTAACCATGGACCAGCCTGCTCAGCTTGGGAAAGGGACCTATCAATATCCCTATCACCGGAAGACTGGGAAAAAATCCACACAAACATTCATAAGGGCTCCATAAATGTCTCCACCCAAGAAAATGGGTATAAAATCCTGGTACATTGCTATAGAACCCCTGCACTACTACATAATTCTACCCAGACCATCCTGACATTTGCTGGCAATGCCAATCCGAACGATAAACTCTACTACACATCTGATGGCCATGCCCACTTAACCCAAATTTCTTGTCAGATGTACACCGTATCATTGCCCAAGTAACTGCCTATAATCTCGACCATACCCCAACACAATTCCTCCTACATCACTCCACTCTCCCAAGTGGCGTATACTTCAAAACTTTAGCAATGCATATGGTCAATGCAGCAAAACAATGTGTTCCATGTCATAGGGGCTCTCCCCAACCCCTCTCAATCAAAGAATGGTTTGCAAAGATAAATAAAATAGGGGACATGGAACACTTAATTAGCATAGCCTTAGACACCCCCATCAAATTTTCTACCAAATGGGCCTACTGGAATCACTTCCAAATCACAGCCGAATTGAGTGGACTAAGTAATCCCCCACTCTAACCCCCTAATGGGACCCCACAATGATCTGAAGTTCGTACATGCCCCCCTGAACCCCATAGGCAAAAGACCCCGAAACCCTGCTGGAGTTTATACTACCACTCCCACCACATAAAATATGAACATTTATCCCATACAAGCCATTGCAGGGAGTGAGAGATGGTCCATTTTCCCTCCCCTACCATACTTTTCCTCCTTTTCCTTCCTTTTCTCTATCTTGCTATTACCATTCCATCCCTACATCTTCCCTCTTGCTCAACAACCCCTCGTACATACGATGACTTCACTTCAAACACTAACTAAACTACTATACTAAAACACTCACCAGCCCTTGTTATCTTACTTTAGGCTCCCCTACTCCTGTTGGCCTACGCCAACTTCCGTCTCAATATGACCAACTCAAGTGTTAAACTTTACATAACCTCAAGATTTTTCGTCAAATGTTCTATACTTATATGATCTGATGCTATTTTCAAACCGTATGTAGAGGGTACACTATATGCTATCATTTATGTAAAGTTTCTATCTGCCATAAATGTTACTTGCTTTTACAATATCTCACAAAAGTGAGTACACCCCTCACATTTTTATAAATATTTTAATATATTTTTTCATGTGACAACACTTAAGAAATGACACTTTGCTACAATGTAGAGTAGTTAGTGTACAGCTGGTGTAACAGTGTAAATTTACTGTCCCCTCAAATTAGCTCAACGCACAGCCATTGATGTCTAAACAGCTGGCAACAAAAAAGAGTACACCCCTACATAATAATTGACCAAATTGGGCCCATTTAGCCATTTCCCCGTCCCCGGTGTCATGTGACTCGTTAGTGTTACAAGGTGTGAATGGGGAGCAGGTGTGTTTAATTTGGTGTTATCGCTCTCACTCTCATACTGGTCACTGGAAGTTCAACATGGCCCCTCATGGCAAAGAACTCTCTGAGGACCTGAAAAAAAAGAATTGTTGCTCTGCATAAAGATGGCCTAGGATATAAGAAGATTGCCAAGACCCTGAAACTGAGCTGCAGCACTGTGGCCAAGACCATACAGTGGTTTAAAAAGACAGGTTCCACTCGAAACAGGCCTCACCATGGTCGACCAAAGAAGTTGAGTGCAAGTGCATAGCATCATATCCAGAGGTTGTCTTTGGGAAATAGATGAATGATTGCTGCCAGCATTGTTGTAAAGGTTGAAGGGGTGGGGGCCAGCCTGTCAGTGCTCAGTCCATACGCCGCACACTGCATCAAATTGGTCTGGATGGCTGTCGTCCCAGAAGGAAGCCTCATCTAAAGATGATGCACAAGAAAGCCCACAAACAGTTTGCTGAAGACAGACTGATGAGACCAAGATAAAAGTATTGGTTCAGATGGTGTCAAGTGTGTGTGGCAGCAACCAGGTGAGGAGTACAAAGACAAGTGTGTCTTGCCTACAGTCAAGCATGGTGGTGGGAGTGTCATGGTCTGGGCCTGCAGGAGTGCTGCCGGCACTGGGGAGCTACAGTTCATTGAGGGAACCATGCATGCCAATATGTACTGTGGCATACTGAAGCAGAGCATGATCCCCTCCCTTCAGGGACTGGGCCGCAGGGCAGTATTCCAATGTGATAACGAGCCCAAGCACACCTCCAAAATAATCACTGCCTTGCTAAACAAGCTGAGGGTGAAGGTCATGGACTTGCTAAGCATGTCTTTAGACCTAAACCCTATTGACCATCTGTGGGGCATCCTCAAATGGAAGGTGGAGGAGCGCAAGGTCTCTAGCATCCACCAGCTCTGTGATGTTGTCTTGGAGGAGTGGAAGGGGACTCCAGTGACAAACTGTGAAGCTCTGGTGCCCAAGAGGGTTAAGGCAGTGCTGGAAAATAATGGTGGCCACACAAAATATTGACACTTTGGGCCCAATTTGGACATTTTCACTTAGGGGAGTACTCACTTTTGTTGCCAGTGGTTTAAACAATAATGGCTGTGTGTTCAGTTATTTTGAGGGGACAGCAAATTTACACTGTTATACAAGCTGTACACTCACTACTTTACATTGTAGCAAAGTGTCATTTCTTCAGTGTTGTCAAATGAAAAGATAGAATAAAATATTTTCAAAAAATGTACTCACTTTTGTGAGATACTGTATATTCCTAATAAAACTTTTATTGGAAAAAGGTGCTGAGGCCATTGTAAATCCAAAAAGAAAAGAAAAACAACATTGTCCTAACAACTTCCACTTTCATAGTCTTAATGTCCACACTTTCCCGATCTCAGCAGTGATGCAGTGTGCATCTTAGGGCTTATATTGACAGGCTTTTGTTTGCTTCAAAACTATTTCTTTCCCCTTTCAAGTTTATGAGAATGCAAATGAAGCTAAAGTAGATCAAATGCAGATCAACTGCACCTGCATTATATTTTGAATGATCTCAGAAGTGTCTTAGGGTCCTTTCACACGGGCTTTCCGATCAGGTCGGTCTAACAGTTTTTCAGGCAGACCTGATTGGACCCTCCAGTCTCCTCTATGAAGCGGCCAATGTTAGCAGACACTTATCCGCTGATACTTCCTGCCATCTGATCCAACCTGCCCTCGAAATCCAGATGGATGGTGGATCCTATTTTCCATCCGTCTGGTGGATCGGATAGGATCGGATTAAAATGGACAGGCGGTCCATTTTCAACCTGATTTCCCCATAGAGGAGAACGGGACTGTGTCTGTTCTGCATAGCGGAGCGGACAGGACTTATCATCCACCTGCTCAGCGGGGATCAGTGAAGCAATCCCCCACTGAGCAAGCGGAAAGCAAGTTGTTTTTGCCAATTAAAGCACATTGACCCAAACCCTAAATATACCCTATACCCTAAGTTACATCAAAAGCCACCACTCTGGAATCAGCACTTGGTAATAGTCCTGGTCTGATACAAACCCTCCCCTTTTTTAAGCATAATCACTAAAGAGAAGAACACAAAGCAGCATTTTCTGTATTCAAATATGTTTTATGTCCAAGGGGTGGGAAGGTTAGCCTGATCACATGGCCACTGTGATTGGCCGTCACAGTGGCCACATGATGAGGTCCATTAGTAGAGACTGGGAGCTGTCTTTGAGAGCTCGGTCTCTGTGCTTGGAACTCTTGAGACAGAAATCTCTGCCATCCATGAATGAATATGTGCAGAGTATGGGTGTTAAAGGCCACTCTCTTTGCCACTGTACAAATGTGATACATTGGCTGCAAGAGCTTAAATACAATTATTTCCAAGTGTAGCATTACCCCTGATAGAGCCACTGGAATTTGCCCAGGTTCTTTTCCAAGTAGATTGCCCGCAGCCAGGCACACAATCACAGTCACTCTTTGCCTCAAAACCAGTCTAGGGGTGTTATTTTTTTGTTTTTATTTTTGGAGTAACTGGGATAAAGTTGAGGGAATTGAGAGAGATACTCCAAAACATGTGAACTATGTACAAGTTGAGGACAATAATCTCATTTCTGAAAATCTGAAGCAGAAGTCCTTGCACAAGCAAACTGTTGACTTGGCTTGTAGTAGAAGCAGTTAAAAGCAGGCTTCTTTCTGTAGAGCAACCAGAGCACAGTCCCTTCACAAAGAACTGGATAGACTAAGCTCTTCGGGACATCAGCCTGTGTGTGTGGCCAAACAAACACAGCTCACTCTATAGCACAAGAGGGGTGGTAACAGCCCAAAAGTCTCTAAGATCTCTTATAGCAGTCTGTACTCACAAAATGTCCAGGGACAGTTGGTTACCTCCCTCCAACTTTCAAGCAACACCTTTCTCCAGTGATACCAGGCTAGATCTTCAGTAGAGAGCCCCTCAGTTAGTTCTCAGCAGCTTCAGCACCCAGGCCCTCAGGTCTCCCAAGAAGTGAGTACATGGCAGGTTATTTCCTCTCTGCAGGCAAAAACCTGGAAGTTCTGGTTCTCAGAGTATTTATACAGATTCCCAGCTGCCTTCAGGACCAGCCTCCTTGGGATTGGCATTCATGCTGCTATTTGCACTGCTTCACACTTATATTATATTGTCAAAAGTATTGTGATGCCTGCCTTTAGACACAGATGAACTTTAATGGCATCCCAATCTTAATCTGTAGGGTTCAATATTGAGTGGGCCTACCCTTTAGCTACAACAGCTTCAACTCTTCTGGGAAGGTTTAGGAGTGTGTCTATGGGAATGTCTGACCATTCTTCCAGAAGCACATTTGTGAGGTCGGGCACTGATGTTGGACGAGATGGTCTGGCTCGCAGTCTCCGCTCTAATATATCCCAAAGGTGTTCTATCGGGTTGAGGTCAGGACTCTGTGCAGGCCAGCCAAGTTCCTCCACCCCAAACTCGCTCATCCATGTCTTTATGGACCTTGCTTTGTGCACTGGTGCACAGTCATGTTGGAACAGGAAGGGGCCATCCCCAAACTGTTCCCACAAAGTTGGGAGCATGAAATTGTCCAAAATGTCTTAGTATGCTGACACCTTAAGAGTTCCCTTCACTGGAACTGAGGAGCCAAGCCTAACCCCTGAAAAACAACCCCACACCATAATCCCCCATCCACCAAATGATTTTGAGCTGTACTGGTTACAGTAAGGCAAGCTAAATTTACCTAACAAAACATACATACAGCTCCACTAAACACTCCACTGACTAACTAATCCTAACACCTATATAAGAGGGTGCTGCACAAGAGCAAATTGGTCATGATGAATCATACATGCAACATACAGCAAGTTTGGCTCTATAAAAAGATAAGAAGGTGTGAGAGTTGAGTTGGGCTTCAACCGTGCTGAATGTTGGGTGGCATTCCATGACACGGGCCATGTGTAATGCAGCTGGTTTGGCCAGCTTCTGTCGAAGATGCATGACCGAAAAAGGTCTGCCAACCAGCTCCTAATTAGCTCTCTCAGCCACTGGCTGAGAGCGCTGACCGGAGTGTTTTTGGGGGGGGGGGGGGGGGTACCCCTT
>BLSH010313656.1:267290-281852 GCA_018402905.1 Glandirana rugosa | reverse complement strand
GTGTTCCATTAGAGGGTGTTATATATATATAAAGAACGGAACATCTACAAAGACTCCTCTTCCACAGTACCGTTCTTAAAGGGTCGATCACTAGACAAGGTTATCGACCGGACCCCGACCAACCCAGGTCAAGAGTAATTGTATGTTAGCTCTTTGGGTTGAGGAGTTGGAAATCCGACCCAAGTGTATTCACGCTACGGTCTGTAGTGTACACTAAGCGTGACGTAACGACACGTCTGGTGTACGTTTCAGACACGCTTAGTTTAAGTCGGTATGTTTGACAGGCCGACTTTAGCGTAGTGTACGCGTGGTTTTACCACGTCCTGATCACAACCGAACCCGAACGATTTTTGAAATGTCCGGGTCCGGGTCCGTGCCACGGACACCCTAAAGTTCGGTACGGACCCGAACGTTACAGTCCGGGTTCGCTCAACACTAGTCCTGCACCATTTTGGTGCGCATGTGATGCGATTTCAGCCGGACAGTTTGTATGGCTGAATTTGATTCGCACAGACTTTGCATGTGGTCTGCACAGCAATGCAGTGCGAATCACATGTGATGTCTGGCATCGCACTTATGTGAACCCAGCCTAAAGGTTGAGGAGTTGGGTTTCTCGATTGTATGTTAATGAGAACTGGACCCAACCAGCCCCAGGCCAGCTATTGGAACAGATCACTAGCTGGGAAATTCTTGCCATGACACCTTCTCCTCAGAAACATCTACAAGGCAAGAAATATATATATATTGTGGGAGATTACCTTGTGGGGGTCACTTTTCAGATCCAAACATTCGAGATGGAGGACAGTTTCTTAAAAATCTGGTGGCTTGCCAGGTTTATTATTTCAGGTTTGCAAGTTCAAAACACAAAATAAAACAGAAAACAAAACCTCACCGTCTGGCGCTAAACTAAACAAACAGTTAGCAGTGCTGATGTAGAATGAAAATAACAAAACCAAAAATAAAATCAATTACATTTAATGATAATCGATTAAAAGGTTGTCAACATTAGCATAATCCATAAAAACATAGCTGATACATGCTGGTTACACATCTGGTCACTTTTGGATACAGAGGTTACACTGGTGCAGAAAGAAAATGTCCCAAAATGTTTCGCCGTGTATCCAGCTTCTTCAGGGGACAGATGGTGTCTTACTGTCATGTAGCAAAAATCAACATGTCAGTGTCATAAACATATACATGCATACAAACCATAAATAGTATACAGAAAAAATATGTTGCAGGAAAATGCAGTTCAGTACAAGCACATGTGAGCACGTAAATCTCACCCAGTCAATTCTGCACAAAGGCCCCAGCATCACCCGAGAAGAACCAAAGCACCAGGTTAGGGTGCATCACAGCAAGGAACAAGATTCACTGTCTATATTTGAAATGAAGGAGATAATCAAAAAGAGCAGCACAGACAGAGGACAGGTAAATAATATAGGTGTGAAAGGGTAAGTGTATGTCAAACATCAATATATAAGGATATGTTGAGTCGGGTTAATAGCGGGTGGGCTCCAAGGGTTGTGAAAATTAGAATAGTAAGGGGTATTTGAATATAAAGAAGAAAAAGATAAAAAGGTAAGGACTTACATATAAATATATAGTTGTTGATCCCATAAACCAGGAGCCAAGGTCCACATATACAGGGGCTAGACAAATCCAAACAGTGATATGGGTTGAATGAATCATATTAAGTACTAGCAAACAGGATTACAGACTATGAATATGGGACTGGCCAACGGTGTGGCGTAGGGGCACCAGGGTCGGACATGGGCATAAGACTCCAGGCATTGTATATCTTGCCACCTGTGAATGTGGCAGGTTTTACATTGGAAAGACCAAATGTCCATTCATAAAACGGATAAAGGACCACATTGCATCCGCTCCCAAGAGACCCCTGGAAACAGCAATTAACAGACACATAGGTTTTTATCACCAATTCAGTACCCAACTTATAAAATGTCATGCCCTTGAACATATCCCCACTCACATTCAGGGTGGTGACGTGGATAAAACTTTACTCCAATTAGAATCCTGCTGTTTAGTTTAGCGCCAGACGGCGAGGTTTTGTTTTCTGTCTTATTTTGTGTTTTGAACTTGCAAACCTGAAATAATAAACCTGGCAAGCCACCAGATTTTTAAGAAGCTGTCCTCCATGTCGAATGTTTGGATCTGAAAAGTGACCCCCACAAGCTAATCTCCCACAATATATATATTTCTTGCCTTGTAAATGTTTCTGAGGAGAAGATCTCATGGCAAGAATTTCCCAGCTAGTGATCTGTTCCAATAGCTGGCCTTGGGCTGGTTGGGTCCAGTTGTTATTAACATACAATAGAGAAACCCAACTCCTCAACCTTTAGGCTGGGTTCACATAAGTGCGATGCCAGACATTGCATATGATTCGCACTGCATTGCTGTGCAGATCACATGCGATGTCTGTGCTCACATGTGCTTGTACTGAACCGCATTGTCCTGCGACATATTTTTTCTGTATACTATTTATGGTTTGTATGCATGTATATGTTTATGACACTGACATGTTAATTTTGTTACATGACAGTAAGACACCATCTGTCCCCTGAAGAAGCTGGACACACACGGCTAAACATGTTGGGACATTTTCTTTCTGCACCAGTGTAACCTCTGTATCCAAAAGTGACCAAATGTATAATCACCTATGTTTTTATGGATTATGCTAATGTTGACAATCTTTTAATCAATTATCATTAAATGTGATTGATTTTATTTTTGGTTGTGTTATTTTCATTCTACATCAGCACCGCTAACATTCCCATATCCTGCATAGACCCTCCTGATCTATGACCTCCTATACTTATATTTTGGGGAATGAGGTGCAATTGATATATATTTGCCCTCCAGAGGTCTCTTTGCCTACAGTGCAAACCCTGTTCTTAGAGTCCAAATTAGCACACAGAGCTCTCTCAGCTTTCTCCCTCTGAGATCCAGGATAGAGCTCTCCTCTGTTCTCTTCCTGGTCATTAAATGCAAATGGAGAGGGGTTTGAGTGGACCAGAAAGGCTGGGTCAGAACCAGCTCTGCCATGGTGGCCTTCCAGCCCAGTGTTCCACTGAGAACTTAAACGGCTATAGGGCCAGGAACTACCTAGTCACCTACCTATTTTTCTCCCGGTTGTTACACATCCACTTAAGGGGACATTGTCGGTGACTAGCCTGAATAACCTTTCCAGCAGGTAGTATTTTAGGGCCTCTAAGGCCCACTTGCTAGCCACGCACTCCTTCTCCACAATGGCATAATTCTTTTCATGTCTATTAAGCTTCCTGCTTAAGTACACAACCGGGTGCTCCTCACCATCTCTGATCTGGGACAGAACAGCACCTAGTCCCACCTCAGAGGCGTTGGTTTGAACCACAAACTCTTTTGTGAAGTCTGGGGTCACGAGCACTGGCTGTATACAAAGGGCTTGCTTCAATTCCTGAAAGGCCTTCTCAGCTTCGGGTTTCCTCTTAACCATTCCTGACGCTCTACCCTTTGCCAGATCAGTCAGAGGGATGGCAATGGTGGCAAAGTCGGGGATGAAGTGACAGTAATACCCTGTAATCCCCAGGAAGGCCCGAACCTGTTTCTTGTTCACCGGTTGGGCCCACTTTTGAATGGCCTCGATCTTATTAGTCTGGAGCTTAATCAGACCCCGACCAATAACATACCCAAGGTATTTGGCCTCCTCGAGACCTATGGCACACTTCTTCGGGTTGGCTGTTAAACCTGCTACCCTCAGTGAATCTACCACTGCCTGCATCCGGGGCAGATGTGATTCCCAATCTGGGCTATGGGTGATGACATCATCCATATAGGCCACTGCATGTGGCCTCAAAGTCTTGTCCATCATCCTCTGAAAGGGTGCAAGGGCCCAATGCAGACCAACCGGCATTCGCTAGTATTGGAAGGACCCCTCGGGAGTAGAGAATGCCATTTTTTCCTTTACTGACTCCATTAGGGGGATCTGCCAGTATCCCTTAGTTAGGTCTAAGGTTGATATGTACCAGGGCCCTCCAACCTATCCACAAATTCGTCAACCCGCGACATCGGGTATGCATCAAACTTAGACACTTCATTCAGCTTCTTAAAATCGTTACAGAACAGGATAGTGCCATCAGGCTTTAGGACCAGTACTGTAGGGCTCAAGCAGGCGCTGTGGGATTCCTCTATCACATCTAACTCCAACGTGGTTTTTATTTCTCTCTTCACCGCCTCTCGTCTAGCCTCAGGTATTCGGTAGGGTTTTACATTTACACGGACCCCTGGTTCCGTGATTATGTCATGTTGTAGCACAGTGGTCAGTCTGGGTAAGGAAGAGAAAAAGATTCTATTTTTACTGACAAATTCCTTAACGTCGTTTTGTTGGGTCAGTGACAAGGACTCGGTTATGGGGACATCCAGGGTCAGGGGTAACCTGTCCTTTTGGGGAGTGAGCACTGCTACATACTTCCCCTACTCTTTCCCTAATCTCAAAGGGACCCTGCCATTTTCCCAGGAATTTACATTTGACCATGGGGACTAGCACCAGCACTCTGTCTTCGGGGTTGAAAGTTCGGGTTTTGGCACCCCGATTGTATACCCTTCTCTGGGCTTCCTGGGCTTGCTCCATATGCACTCGTACAAGGAGCAGGACAGCTGCGATTTGATCCCGCATCAAGGAGACGTGCTCTATGACTCTTCTATATGGGATGGCCTCTCCTTCCCATGTCTCTTTTGCAACATCTAGCAGCCCCCTGGGATGTCTATCATACAAGAATTCAAAGAGAGAATACCCCGTAGACGCCTGCGGAATATCTCGTATGGCAAACATGAGGTACCGCAGCAAAAAATCCCAATTTCGCCCATCTTTATCCACTACCTTTTTTACCATGCTCTTGAGGGTCTTGTTAAACCTTTTCACCAGACCATCAGTTTGCGGGTGGTAAACAGAGGTACAGAGATGGGAGATTTTGAACAACATGTACAATTCTCTGGTCACTCTGGACATGAACGGGGTACCCTGATCCGTCAATATTTCTTTAGGGATCCCCACCCGACTAAACACCCAGACCAGTTCCTTGGCGATAGTCTTAACGGAGGTATTCCGCAAGGGTATGGCCTCAGGATAGTGGGTCGCATGGTCCAGGATCACCAGGACGTGCTTATGTCCCCGGGGAGATTTTACCACTGGTCCCATGAGATCCATGCCAATTCGCTCAAATGGCACTTCAATTATGGGAAGTGGGACAAGGGGATTAAGAAAATGGGGTGACGAGGCTGTCATTTGACACTCAGGACATCTCACAGTATTCTTTGACGTCTGCATACAACCCAGGCCAGAAGAATCTCCGGGTTATAATCCCTGGTTTTCTCCATACCCAGATGTCCCCCCATTAAATGACCATGGGCCAGATCTAGCTCTAACCGGTGGAAGGGTGTGGGAACCACTAGCTGTTCCAGTTCCTCCTCTCCGTGTTTCACCACCTGATACAACAAATCATTTTTAAGTGCCATGTAGGGAAAAGATACCCTCCGATTAGGGTCCACAGGTTCCCCATCCATCACCTTCATGTTTTCTCTGGCTCTGAGGAGAGTGGCAGCCCGTAGTTGTTCTGTACAGAAGTCCTCTCTCCGAACCTCTAAGTCAGGGTCTACATTCGGTTCACTCTCACCGTCAGGGACAGAGACATGGTCTGGGTCACCAACCACCTGCTGGGAGCTATCTTCCGGCTCCTCCAGCTCCCCAGCCATTACAGGAAAAGTAAATTATAATGCAGCCAGCAGATAGGTTTGGTAGAACCACACACATTAAAAATACATAAAACTGCGGCGCATGATACAAAATAGTGCAGGTAAAGGATTTAGGGAAGGGAAAAAAGTCCTAAAAAGTCCTTGAAGTCGGTGACTAGTGTGGTGAAAATAATTGTTAAATGGTGCATCCCGTCACCAGTGAACCCACCACACACTGACCCTTACCGGAACACACCGACCCCCTATTACGGAGGGTCAGTGATAGCCTTTGAATGTAAGAGGATGATCTCTCAATCTGGACCTCAGCTAGCAGCTCCAATGATTTCCCTGTACTCCTTCAGTACATGTCGCTCTCTTGCGACAATTAATTTCACCACCCTAGTCACCAACTTCAAGGACTTTTTAGGACTTTTTTCCCTTCCCTAAATCCTTTACCTGCACTATTTTGTATCATGCGCCGCAGTTTTATGTATTTTTATTACAGGAAAAGGAAGAGGGTCTCCTTCTTACTCAGTCCTGCCATCAATCTCTCCTTCCATTTGGAAAAAAGGGTCTGGTGAGAACTCCTGTGCCTCCTCAGCAGGGGGAGCTCTCTCCCCCAGGCTCTGCATGCCTACCCACAACCTCCAAATATTGGGAAAATCCCTCCCCACTAGGGCCTCATGAAGCAGGGAAGGTACCACTCCCACTGAATGGGTCATTCTGCCACAAAGGGTGTCAATCTCGACCAGCGCCGTCTTGTAGTCATGAGTGTCCCCCATGGATGCAAATGACCGACAACGACAATGCTAGGGTGTAACCTGGCCGGATTTACACAGCTGCTTTTGAACAACGTTATCACGCTACCAGAGTCCAGCAGCGCAGTGACGGGTGTCCCGTCAATAGCAATCACACACATTTGCTTCTCTATGCGACTTGAACATAATGCTGTACATGCGACCTGTGAATAAAGAGAAATGCGTCTTTTCATATAAGCATTACCACATTGCATGGGTTCAACATTCAGGGGACAATTGGCAGCAATATGGCCCAATAAATGCCATCAGTAGCACTGTATGTGTTCTATACCCAGTCCTCTCCAGTGTCTCCAAGACCTTCCTGGCCTCTTTGGCCAGTCTCCAGGTCTAGTGCCCATAGTCTCTTTAGCCATAGCAGCAGTGGCGGCTGGTGAAATTTTAGGATGGGGGAGCTCCAGACCCCGCCCTTCCTTTTTGACCACTCCTACTTCTCATAAGCCCCACCCCTTATATATTCCACCCACTGTGTCAGGAGTATACAGCCCAGCATCACCAGATGCAGGGTATACAGCATCACAGAGAGGGTATACAGCATCACCAGATAGCAGTATACAGAGCCACCAGATAGCAGCATACAGAGCCACCAGATAGCAGTATACAGAGCCACCATATAGAAGTATACAGAGCCACCAGATAGGGGTATATAGAGCCACTAGATAGGGGTATACAGAGCCACCAGATAGGGGTATACAGAGCCACCAGATAGCAATATACAGAGATGCCAGATAGGGGCATACAGAGCCACCAGATAGCAGTATACAGAGCCACCAGATAGGAGTATACAGAGCCACCAGATAGCAGTATACAGAACCGCCAGATAGCAGTATACAGAGCCACCAAATAGCAGTATACAGAACACCAAATAGCAGTATAAAGAGCCACCAGATAGGTTATTCAGAGCCACCAGATAGGGGTATATAGGGGTATACAGAGCCACCAGATAGGAGTATACAGAGCCACCAGATAGCAGCATACAGAGACACCAGATAGCAGTATACAGAGCCACCATATAGGAGTATACAGGGCCACCAGATAGGGATATACAGAGCCACCAGATAGGGGTATACAGAGCCACCAGATAGGGGTATACAGAGCCACTAGATAGCAATATACAAAGACACCAGATAGGGGTATACAGAGCCACCAGATAGCAGTATACAGAGCCACCAAGTAGGAGTATACAGAGCCACCAGATATCAGTATATAGAACCACCAGATAGCAGTATACAGAGCCACCAAATAGCAGTATACAGAGCCAGCATATAGGTTATACAGAGCCACCAGATAGCAGTATACAGAGCCACCAGATAGGGTATACAGCGCCACCAGATAGTGGTATATAGGGGTATGCAGAGCCACCAGATAGAAGTATACAGAGCCACCAGATAGGAGTATACAGAGCCACCAGATAGGGGTATACAGTCACCAGACAGGGGTATACAGAGCCACCAGATAGCAGTATACAGAGCCACCAGATAGGAGTATACAGAGCCACCAGATAGCAGTATACAGAACCACCAGATAGCAGTATACACAGCCACCAAATAGCAGTATACAGAACACCAAATAGCAGTATACAGAGCCACCAGATAGCAGTATACAGAGCCACCAGATAGGGTATACAGAGCTACCAGATAGGGGTATATAGGGGTATACAGAGCCACCAGATAGGAGTATACAGAGCCACCAGATAGCAGCATACAGAGCCACCATATAGGAGTATACAGAGCCACCATATAGGGGTATATAGAGCCACCAGATAGGGGTATACAGAGCCACTATATAGGGGTACACAGAGCCACCAGATAGCAGTATACAGAGCCACCAGATAGGAGTATACAGAGCCACCAGATAGCAGTATACAGAACCACCAGATAGCAGTATACAGAGCCACCAAATAGCAGTATACAGAGCCACCAGATAGGGGTATATAGGGGTATACAGAGCCACCAGATAGGAGTATACAGAGCCACCAGATAGCAGTATACAGAGCCACCATATAGGAGTATACAGAGCCACCAGATAGGGGTATACAGAGCCACTAGATAGGGGTATACAGAGCCACTAGATAGCAGTATACAGAGCCACCAGATAGGAGTATACAGAGCCACCAGATAGCAGTATACAGAACCACCAGATAGCAGTATACAGAGCCACCAAATAGCAGTATACAGAGCCACCAGATAGGGGTATATAGGGGTATACAGAGCCACCAGATAGGAGTATACAGAGCCACCAGATAGCAGTATACAGAGCCACCATATAGGAGTATACAGAGCCACCAGATAGGGGTATACAGAGACACTAGATAGGGGTACACAGAGCCACCAGATAGCAGTATACAGAGCCACCAGATAGGAGTATACAGAGCCACCAGATAGCAGTATACAGAACCACCAGATAGCAGTATACAGAGCCACCAAATAGCAGTATACAGAGCCACCATATAGGTTATACAGAGCCACCATATAGGGTATACAGAGCCACCAGATAGGGGTATATAGGGGTTTACAGAGCCACCAGATAGAAGTATACAGAGCCACCAGATAGGAGTTTACAGAGCCACCAGATAGGGGTATACAGTCACCAGACAGGAGTATACAGAGCCACCAGATAGCAGTATACAGACCCACCATATAGGAGTATACAGAGCCACCAGATAGCAGTATACAGACCCACTATAGAGGAGTATACAGAGCCACCATATAGGAGTATACCAAGCCACCAGATAGCAGTATACAGAGCCACCAGATAGCAGTATGCAGCACTAGCCCCTCCCCCCCGCCTCCGCCATGGGTGGCACTGACAGCACGCACTCCTGGCACTTACTGTGTGTCTGGAGTGGAGAGGATCCTCCTGTCTCCTCCATAGCAGTGGCGGTGGTGGTGTGTGGAGAGGGCGGACGGAGGTGTCCACTCCTCATGTTTCCTCTTCCTTTCCAAAGCACCTATGCATCCAATAGGATCGCCTGGCACTTTGGCCAATCGGGAAACAGGTCTCACCGACCTGCCTCCTGATTGGCGGGGAGGCACTGCAGTGTGAAAATAGCAGAAATTCATTTGCTATGGTCACACAATTGGGTGGGATCGGGGCGCACTCTCTGCGCCCAGAGCCGACCCTTTTTGAAGCCTATTAGAGCCTCGGGCTCTAATCAGGTGCTTAAAAAAAAACACTCCCTCCCGCCCCCATCCATAGGAATCCATGTGTCCAGTGTCATGAAAGAGGCCAGGTGCATGGGTAGGAGGGCGATGGCAGGGATGGGGGAGCGGCGCTCGTGCAATGTATCTCTCCACGAGGTCCACCAATTGGTTGGCAGTTTTGGGGTCCCCATGACTGACCTACTTCCTCAAAGCAGCAGGGAGCGTATGCAGATACCGGTCCATGATCACACGCTCCACAATCTGGGTGCCTGGTAAGGTCTCAGGTTGCAACCACTTCCTCGTGGGATATATCAGGTTGAACATTTGCGAGCGGGGTGGCTTGTCCATGCAGTAGGACCACTGATGCACCTGTTGAGCCCGAACAGCCATGGTGACCCCCAGGCGTGCGAGTATCTCCATCTTTAGAGTCTCATAGTCCTGGGCCTTAACTGGTTCCAAATCAAAGTAGGCCTTTTGGGATTCACCTATTAGGAAAGGTGCTAACAGTCCCGCCCGCTGCTCTTTTGGCCATCCTTCGCGATCAGCGTCTCTTTCAAAGTTTGTGAGGTACCTCCACGTCATCTGCAGATGTCATCTCTGGTAGGTGGTAGCTGGCACGTACCATATTTTTTTCCGCTGGCTCAGGACTTGCGGACCCCTTCTTCAATTCCAGCAGGGCCTCCTCAAACTGGCGGTTCATCTCCTGTTGAGCCGCTTGTTGTGCTGCGATAGCCTGGCGACTCTCCTCTCGCTGAGCTGCAATGGCCTCTGCGACTTGGAGGTTGTTGGACCGCAGTGGCCTGAAACAGGGCTTTCAGCAAATCCTCCATCTTCCAGGAAGATGCCTGCTGAGTCCACCACATATGTGAGATTAGCTTGTGGGGATCACTTTTCATATGCAAACATTCGACATGGAGGACAGTTTCTTAAAAATCTGGCGGCTTGCCAGGTTTATTATTTCAGGTTTGCAAGTTCAAAACACAAAATAAAACATAAAACAAAACCTTGCCGCCTGGTGCTAAACTAAACAAACAGGTTCCTCTCTATACAGCCTCTTTATACAGTGTGGGGCTGTCCGTGATACCCACAAAACATAAGCACAGTGAAAACCCTGTTCTTAGAGTCCAAATTAGCACACAGAGCTCTCTCTGCTTTCTCCCTCTGAGATCCAGGAGAGAGCTCTCCTCTGTTCTCTCTGGTCATTAAATGCAGGTGGAGAGGGGTTTGAGTGGACCAGAAAGACCGGGTCGGAACCAGCTCTGCCACGGTGGGTGGCAAAACCAGGGTCGGGCTCTCACTAGTCTCCTCAAAATTATCACATTGTGGTGCCTCACATAATGTCACAATATATATATTTTTTCTATTCTGTGCAATCACTGCCCATTAGGGATGGCATTCTGTGCCCATCAGTGATGCCTGCCAGCACCTCTGATCAGTGCCGCCTATCAGTGCCATCTATTAGTACTGCTCATCAGTGCCTACCAGTGTCCACCAGTGCCACCTATGAGTGCCCATCAGTGCCACCTATGGGTGCCCATCAGTGCCACCTATCAGTGCCCAACAGTGCTGCCTATGAGTGCCCATCAGTGCCACCTAACAGTGCCCATCAGTGCCACCTATGAGTGTCCATCAGTGCTGCCTATGAGTGCCCATCAGTGCCATCTATCAGTGCCCATCAGTGCAACCTATCAGTGCCCATCAGTGCCGCCTATGAGTGCCTATCAGTGAACATCAGTTCCGCCTATGAGTGCCCATCATTGCTACCTATCAGTGCCCAACAGTGCTGTATATCAGTGCCACCTATCAGTGCCCATCAGTGCTGCATATCAGTGCCTCATCATCAGTGCCACCTCATCAGTGCCAATCAGTAGTACCTCATCAGTACCCATCAGTGCTTGTGCTGTGTCATTTGGCCCCTTGTAACACCTGAAATACCTGGCTGATCCTGCCTGGTTCTGTCCTCCCTTCTGTAAACTGACCACGGTTTTATCATGGCTGCTGAGACCTGACACCATGGTCAGGTTACGTGCCTCCGTCATCCGCTTTCTCCTCTGTCCTTTCCCCCTCCCTCCCTGCCTGTCAGCTCTGTGTCCATGCCCGCCCCTTCCCCTCCTGCTGCTGAAATTACTGTTAAATTTTTACAGTATACTCTCTGTTTACTAATGTAATCTGCACAACAAACTGATGTCAGCTGGAGATCCTCAGCCCCGCCTACTGCAGCTGTCAGGTCGAGAGAGGAGAGAGACGGTGGATCAATACGCGCTCTGAAAACAGGTATATAGCATTTTTTTATAAGGCATAGACACTGGGGCAGATTACATGAATAGTTCATTGTCAGTTCATAGTGCAGTTCATTTCATTCTGAATAGTTTTTCGGAAATTTGGATGTATTTGAATTTCCAAATTACAATAATACTGAATTTAATTCACATGTACATTCTTCCTTCTATATATCACAAACGTATAGCAGCGCTGGACATGCTTCTATGTTATTCAATCCAATAATCGTATAGATCTCAGTGATCCTGCAAGTCCACAATATACCAAAACCCTCTTTAGGGCTAAAATTCTGTAAAATAAGTCCGCTGGTCAGGACACAAAACCATTTGCTAGACAATCTTCATGCAATCTTTTCCCTTATTGGAATCAGTCTTGACTCATCACCGCTCATTAGGAAATGCACTTACCAGAAGGTGTTGCCTTGCATTCTCATGCTTGGCAAAAAGGTTTCTTTTACACAGATCCTCCACAGATGCTGCAATTTCACTCCTTCAATCACCGTAATGCTTTTCCTTTGAAGTGTATTTCTCTCTTCTCCCGATTACCCCGTGCGGTATATGAGGGAAAAGAAATGCGACTGGATAGTGTATTATCGTTTAAAATCACTTTATTGCTTAAAACAAACACACTAGTACTCACAAACACTGCCTGTCACGCTGGCAGATAGCTCATATATTAGCCGATGGATAGTGTATCTGAGCTAATGATGACACTATCCGCTGTCCGACTTCGCAGTCCCCACTCTCAAGCTCTCACCGACCCGCAGTGGAACCCTGGGTGTTATAGCTCTTTCAGATAGTTGCCATATGCCGTGTCAGACGCGTTTCGTCCGAAGACTTCTACCGTGACACGGCGTATGGCTGGCAATCTACACTGATATACTTGAAATCCCTCCCCTCTCTCTGATTATTAACCAGGGGCGGGACAAGCGGTGTGGGTGTCCCCACATTGCTCAGAGACATCATCCTCCGGTTTAAAATCTTTTTTACTATTCCACAGTCCATATCTCAATCAATGAGTGTGTCCATAAATGAATTGAAACATTATACTACATGATTCACTGCACGATTCTCCTCTAATGTCATATTCTATACAATTCAGTAAGACCAAACACTGAATACCAATACAAGCAGATTTCCTTCAGCTGAAAATTACATGCAGATACTCGAATTAAATGACAACCTTTTAGACTAATTCATATCTGTTGCTATCAGTATATATCACAAACACATTCTGCACACTGTAACCTTAATCTCTCGTGTTTCCCACTGGTTATATATTTAACAACAATTGTCCAGCATGCTGGTTCTGAATCTGTTTTTTTATTTTGCCCACCAAAACAACTGTTCTGTTGTACGCCCACCCCAAATAACTAGCTAGCTTCAAACTGGCCATAGACAGATTGTTTTTTTTGCTCAGCCAATCGACTGATAAAACAAAACAGGCATATTCTCTCATCCACACATTTAAGGTGGATGAGGGAATCCTGCCCGCTGCGACTCCTCTGCTGTCAAAGTACACTGGTCAGTGCTACAGCTGATTGGCTGCAGTGCTGATCAAATTAAAATGGTCAGACATTCTTGTTCAAGAGTAGCCAAACTTTAGATCAACTTCTCTCTAGCAGGAATCACTGCTGAACTGGCGGAATTTCAATTTGTCTATGGCCAGATTTAGTATGATACCTACAACCAGATTACAAAGTGCACATCAGAGCTAGAGGGAGAGAGGCTGAAAAAACAGTTCTTAGACACAGCATACAGAACTCCTTAAATAGCAGGACAAACTGTCACCCTATTCTGCCTACGGCTCAGATGTAGGTATACTGAGCAACCTGTAAATGTACAGTACACTATTCCACCCAAGGAACTGTGTAGGAACAACTACAATGGAGACCAGGCAAGATGGCTGTGGAAGGCTGGACGACAGTCTGGAATCTTTAATTATACATTGCTTTTAGAAAAATCCTAGCTTTATATAATTTTGGTATTGGCCCTGAACTGTGAACTCCTTTGTGGCCAGGGACTAAAGTAAATGGTTAGATGTTCTTTGTAAAGTGGTAGGAAAAAACATAATTGCACTATATAAATGTGTTAAATAAATAATAATTATTATTTCATTTGTGTATAGGGATCATGTAAAAGCATGTACAAATACACCTGTCAAAAACAAGACTGATCATATGTGCTAGTAAGTCATTATGCAAATTCATATTCTTTCTGACCAGGGATTATGCTCCATTTACAATAAGGCTAAAAGCTGTTACATTGTAATGTTTAATATGTCTTTAGGTTTTCATAAAGGTCTGGATATCCATTTATTGTCCCCTTGCCAAGAACTGAGCAGGTTTCTCTGTAAACAAAGTGAGCTTTGCTTAGTGAATAAAAGATTAGCACTTGTATTCAGCAGGCGGAACCCAAGAAGACAACGCTCCCAAGTCAACTTCAATTTGTCAGACCACGTGAAGAGAACAGTCTGAAGAACTAGATCTCAGTACACATTGAGCACAAGCCTATATAAACCACAAAGATTTGCAGCAGATAACACATATATAACACCAAATATATCCGAACACGAGTTACACATGACTCTAGATC
>BLSH010313656.1:243831-260154 GCA_018402905.1 Glandirana rugosa | reverse complement strand
CACTGTCAGTATAAGGAAGTAGAAAACATTTTTGAACGACATTGGCATGTGTTAAGCTTGGACAAACATCTTGGACCTTTACTACCAAAGAGGCCGAATTTTATTTATAGAAAAGCCCCCACTTTTGGAGATAGGGTGGTAAAAAAGATATTGGATGCCCCACCTCCACTAAAATTCCAGGGAAATATTATAGGCTTTTTTTCATGCAGAAAATGCAAACCCTGCAGTGTAGTAACAAACACCAATAGAGGGATTACTGAAGTAACCAATAGTGACGGAGAGGCATTCGCAATAAGAGAATTCATAACTTGTAATTCCACGCATGTGGTATATAAGTTGTGGTGCCCTTGTGGGCTGATCTATATTGGGAGGACCAAAAGACAGCTAAAGGTGCGAATAGGTGAGCACATCACTAATATAATTAAAGGTTATAGAGAGCACAGCGTGTCCCTCCACTTCAGACTACATCATAATAGGGACCCGTCATTATTACAGTTCTGTGGCATTGATATAGTGTATCCAGGATGGCGTGGATACAACCATATTCGTGACCTCTCGCAGCGAGAAACCAAATGGATTTTTCTTATGAGGTGCCTCGCTCCGAGAGGCATGAACATTGAATTGGACCTAAACGCCTTTATTAATGATTATTAAAGAAGTGAGAGACAGCATTAATATGTTCAGCATACAAAATAGCGATAATTTAGAAATTAAGATTCAGAACCAGCATGCTGGACAATTGTTGTTAAATATATAACCAGTGGGAAACACGAGAGATTAAGGTTACAGTGTGCAGAATGTGTTTGTGATATATACTGATAGCAACAGATATGAATTAGTCTAAAAGGTTGTCATTTAATTCGAGTATCTGCATGTAATTTTCAGCTGAAGGAAATCTGCTCGTATTGGTATTCAGTGTTTGGTCTTACTGAATTGTATAGAATATGACATTAGAGGAGAATCGTGCAGTGAATCATGTAGTATAATGTTTCAATTCATTTATGGACACACTCATTGATTGAGATATGGACTGTGGAATAGTAAAAAAGATTTTAAACCGGAGGATGATGTCTCTGAGCAATGTGGGGACACCCACACCGCTTGTCCCGCCCCTGGTTAACAATCAGAGAGAGGGGAGGGATTTCAAGTATATCAGTGAAGGAGTGAAATTGCAGCATCTGTGGAGGATCTGTGTAAAAGAAACCTTTTTGCCAAGCATGAGAATGCAAGGCAACACCTTCTGGTAAGTGCATTTCCTAATGAGCAGTGATGAGTCAAGACTGATTCCAATAAGGGAAAAGATTGCATGAAGATTGTCTAGCAAATGGTTTTGTGTCCTGACCAGCGGACTTATTTTACAGAATTTTAGCCCTAAAGAGGGTTTTGGTATATTGTGGACTTGCAGGATCACTGAGATCTATACGATTATTGGATTGAATAACATAGAAGCATGTCCAGCGCTGCTATATGTTTGTGATATATAGAAGGAAGAACGTACATGTGAATTATTTATAGATAATAGCAGCTGCGTTTTAATATTGTTTTATACATCATCAGCAATTGTCTTATATATCATCAGTATATGATTTAAGGTTTTTTGCATTAGGTGGCGCGGTGGATAGATCCCATTGTGGGTGTGTGTTTATGTGAAATTGCGGATCTATAAGTTTGTAATACTGAATTTAAACAAATCCGAAATAATGAAAACAAAATTGGATGAAATTTGAGTTCAAATTGATTCAAATCATTTTTTAATCAATACTGAATTGTTTTCTAATTTGAATAATTTTGAATTCAAAAAGTTTTCGAATTTTAATCGTTTTCCAATTTCCAATGAGAATAAAATAGAATAGAAAATAAATGAATAGAATAGAAAAAATATAATAGAACAGAAAAGAATAGAACAGAAAATAAAAGAATAGACTATAAAAGAGTAAAACAGAACAAAATAGAAAATAAAAGAGCAGAATAGAACAGATTAGAAACAAATAGAATATAATGAAAAGAAAGAATAGACTAAAATAGAAACAATATAACCATCTTCTGAAATTTGAATTTCAATTAGAATAAATTTTAATTTGAATACATAACAAAAGAAAAGAATAGAATAGAAAAAATAATAGAATAGAAAATAAAAGAATATAAAAGAATAGAATAGAACAAACAAATAGAAAAATAATATAATAAAAAAAATAGCATAGAATAGAATATAACCATTTCCCAAAAATTCAAATAGAATCAATTCAAAATTTAATATAATAGAAAATAATAGATTAGAATAGGAAGATGGTTATATTCTTCCTATTCTATTTTATTCTATTCTGTTCTATTAACTTCAAATTCAAATTGATTCTATTTGATATTTTGGAAATGGTAATATTATTTTTATTCTATTCTATTTTTTTTAATTATATTATTTTCTAATCTATTCTTTTTTATTTGAATTTCAGAATATGGTTGCATTCTTTCTATTTTATTCTATTCTTTTTTATTCTATTCTATTCATTTATTTTCTATTATATTCCATTTGATTCTTTTGTTCTGTTTTACTCTATTATATTCTATTATTTTATTTTCTGTTATATTCTTTTCTATTCTATTCTATTTTTTCTATTCTATTCCTTTATTTTCTAGCCTATTTTATTCTCTTTGGAAATTGGAAATATATTCGAATTCGAAAAATATTCGAATAAATTTGAATTTGAATTCCAAAAGTTTGAATCAATTTGAATACGAATAAACTAAATGAATTCCGAAAACAAATTAAACTGATTAAACTAATTTAACTAAACAAATGTATGTAAATAATGTATTGAAACTAAACATTTTAATTGTTCTGCACATGTCTAATAAACAGAGAGACAGTGGCGTTGTGCGTCTCCTCCTTCCTCCTCCCTCCTCCTCCTAGGCCTCCAATAGGATTGCCTGTCCTTTTAGCCAATTGGGTGCAGGTCTTACGACACGCTTCCTGAATGGCCGGGAGGAGAATCAGTGTGACAATAGCAAATAGTCATTCTCTATTGTCACACAACTGGGTGGACTCAGGGCGCAGTGCTCTGCGCCCCAAGCCCACCCTATTTTGAAGCCTATTAGAGCCTCTGGCCCTAATCACGTGCTTCAAAAAAAAAAACCCTCATTGGAATCCATGCGTCCAGCTCCCCGCATGTAAATTAGAGGGCCGGATGCATGAATGGGGGGGTGGAGCCCATGCGCCCCTAATGGACGGCCCATAACTGCAGAGAGGATACTGTAAATTTTACTTAGCGGATTAACAACCACTTTAATGCTTATTCATTAAAGTCTTTAAACATATTTTTAAATGTAATATCAGCCTGCAGTAGTGACATACTGTAAGGGAGGGGCAGTATTTGGAAGCCATCAGTCACAACTGCATGCACATGTGTTGATAGCATGCTGACAGGAGGAGAGAGCAAAGTGACTAGTGAGATGACCTCATCACAGCCGTGCTCTCCTGTCCAGGCAACTGAAGCTATTGCAGCAAAGTTAAAAGCATCTGCATGTTTTGGCTTGAGTTTATTTGGACTTTAACCACTTGCCTACTGGGCATTTTTACCCCCTTCCTGCCCAGGCCAATTTTCAGCTTTCAGCGCTGTCACACTTTGAATGACAATTGCGTGGTCATGCAACACCGTACCCAAACAAAATTTTTATCATTTTTTTCACACAAATAGAGCTTTGTTATGGTGGTATTTAATCATTTCTGGGTTTTTTTATTTTTTGCTAAATAAATGAATAAAGACAGAAAATTTTGAAAGAAAGAACAAAACGTTTGCAAAGTTTGTTATAAAATTTTGCAAACAGGTAATGATGAGGTGGCGCTGATGGGCATTAATGGGCACTGATAGGTGGCACTGGTAGGCATTGATGAAGGCTGCACTGTTAGGTGGCATTGATGGGCACTGATAGGTGGCACTGATTGGGCACTGGTAGGTGGCACTGATGGGCACTGGTAGGCAGCACTGATAGGTGACACTGATGAGGAGGCACTGATGGGCACTGATTGGCAGCACTGATGAGCACTCATTGGGAGCACTGGTGGGCAAGGATTGGCAGAACTGGTGGGCACTGTTGGGACTGCACTGATAATCAGGACATAATCAGTGCCCCGATTATCAGTGTACATGTCCCTTTTACACAAGCCGTTATCAGCTCTCTTCTCCCTTCCTCATGCTATTAGGGTGAGGAAAGAAGTGGCGATAACTGGCTTCTGTTTACATCCGTGATCAGCTGGGATTGGCCACAGCTGATCACATGGTAAATAGCCGCTGATTGGCTCTTTACCTCAATCTGTGATCAAGAAAATATCCCCCACACCATTACACCACCACTAACAGCCTGAACCATTGATACAAGGCAGGATGGATCCATGCTTTCATGTTGTTCATGCTAAATTCTGACCCAACCATTTGAATGTCGCAGCTGAAATCGAAACTCATCAGAACAAGCAACGTTTTACCAATCTTCTATTGTCGAATTGTGGTGAGCCTGTGCAAACTGTAGCTTCAGTTTCCTGTTCTTAGCTGACAGGAGTGGCACACTGTGTGGTCTGCTGCTGCTGTAGCCCATCTGCTTCAAGGTTTGATGTGTTGTGCATTCAGAGATGGTATTCTGCATACCTTAGTTGTAATGAGTGGTTATTTGAATTACTGTTGCCTTTCTGTTATCTCAAACCAGTCTGCCCGTTCTCCTCTGACCTTTGACATCAACAAGGTATTTTTGTCCACACAACCACCGCTCACTGAATATTTTCTCTTTTTGGACCATTCTCTGTAAACCCTAGAGATGGTTGTGAATGAAAATCCCAGTAGATCAGTAGTTTCTGAAACACTCAGACAAGCACGTCTGGCACCAACATCCATGCCATGTTCAAAGTCACTTAAAGTGAAGTTCCACCCAAAAGTGGAACTTCCGCTTTAAAGGAAGGTGACCCCCTGACACGCCACAATTGGCATGTAATTTTTTTTTTGGGGGGGGGGGGCGGAGACCCTGTTTTCACAGGGTCTCTGGTCCCACTTCCTCCTCTGGCACTGTGGAGCCGGAAGGAAGTTCACTTTCCTCCCCTCCCACCCGGTGATCTTCTGGGACACGTCACAGGTCCATGAAGATGCACCGGCCATTCACTCATGCATGCACTCTGCGCACCCGGCTCTGAAGCCAAGGCCGGGAGCCCACACTTGTGATGCTGGGGATGCCAAGGGGAAGGGGAGAAGAGCAAGCCTTCGGTCGGCCGCATCGCTGGACCGTGGGACAGGTGAGTGTATAATTGTTAATAGTGAGCAGCCAAACTTTTTGTAGCTGCTGACTTTTAACTGGGTGGAACACCGTTTTAAATCCCCTTTCTTCCCTATTCTGATGCTCGGTTTGAACTTTAGCAAGTAGTCTTCACCACATCTAGATGCCTAAATGTATTGAGTTGCTGCCATGGGATTGGCTGATTAGCAATTTGTGTTATCAAGCAATTGAACAGGTGTACCTAATAAAGTGGCCAGAGCGTGTATAATCCCTGTTCACACCACAAAGCTTGTGTGATATGTGGTGTGGTGCACTGCAGACATGCTGTACTTTTCCGCAGA
Organism: Glandirana rugosa; assembly: GCA_018402905.1. Classification (NCBI taxonomy): domain Eukaryota; kingdom Metazoa; phylum Chordata; class Amphibia; order Anura; family Ranidae; genus Glandirana; species Glandirana rugosa. The sequence goes on along the minus strand of BLSH010313656.1, from coordinate 254,560 downwards.
ATACTGGATAGCTTTGCATGGCTTTGCAGAGAAACACACCACACCGTTGGGCAGAAACATGAATGAAGCATCACTGTGATGATGATGATGATGATGATGATATGTAATGCTTCAAATAAGGTTGAAAAAAAGTAAACAGCATCATATTGCTGGGCTTCCAACAGACAATAGCCTACATGGAAAAATGCATTTTACTGTGCAAGCTGAATGAAGAAGAAAGCTGTAATGAAAGAAACATAAGGCTGGGTTTACACTATGTGCGGCCACAGGGCACAGCAGGGGGTATGATGCATCCCTGTTCATCGTTTCAGGTCCGAATAAGGTCCGAATTTTCGGCTGAACTTGGACCTGAAATGGAGCCAAAGACATACAGGATCCTTCTGCTGCGTGCTCCGCAGCCGCCCAGGAGATGTGTGAACCGGCTCCATTGAGAACCAATCACAGTCTCCTGTCATGAGTATTGGATGCGGGGTAACCCACTTCCAATTTGCAATAGTGTGCACCCAGCCTAAAGCATGCCATTTTTTTGACAGTAATGGTTGGCTGTCTCTGGTTTCCATACTTTCTATTGACTTGGTACGAGCATGCAGATAAAAAAGTCAGAGTTGAGTCAGAACTCTTGTTCTGTATACTTGTTAGAGAGAAGTGATTTAGTATTACAGCCACTGAAACAAAATGTCTGTAAGGATTCAATAAGCAGGCATCCAGCATGTTGACCAGATCAGCTGGGCTGTACCTTAACCTCCCTGGCGGTATGATTATGTCAGGAATTTTGTTCCAAAAGCGGTACGATTATTTTGCATGGAAATTTGGGGTTTTATATTGTAGGCCTGCAATTCTTAGGAATAACTCACTTAACTCTGTCCAAACAACAGTCTAGTAGACATCCCGGGTATGAAAAAGTTTGAAAAATGAAATCATAAATTATAATATAATAAATAACTAAAAATAATTATCAAAAATAATAATATAATAGTAATAAAATGTATTCAATAATGTAATCAAACCAAAAACGCAGAAATTTGCTCAGTTGCAGAATTGTCGCTGTCGTCACTTTCAGTTTCTGATGATAAATTTCCTCAAAAATCAGTATCACTCAATTCTGCAAATGATTCTTATTTACTATCGCTGTTTTCTAGCTGATCAAAAAACACTTTTGACGTAAAGGGACGCTTTTTGGTTGCCATGGACATTGTCATGTTTCCAGGCAGAAAGAATGACATTTATTATATAAAAGTGCATGCAGGGCTCTGGGCAAACCACTAGGGACAAAGGGGATGTGAAATGATTTCATGCAGTAATGTAATCTATAAGATTAGAGTGTACTGTATGTACTGTGTGTGTTTCACTTTTTGAATTTCCCGCCGGTCTCCGTCCCCGTGCGACGCGACGCTCGCAGGGAACGGAGCCCAGCACACAGAGGCATCGGAGCGGCGGACACAGCCCGCAGACACGGCGGGGGACATCGCTGGATCCAGGGGACAAGGTGAGTAGCGCTGCCTGGATCCAGCGATGCAAGCCCGAGTGTGGCTTGGGGTTACCGCTCTTGGTACTGAAATTCCACCCCGAGCCACACTCGGGAATACCGCTAGGAAGGTTAAAGTGGATGTAAACAAAAAAAAAACATTTTTACTGACACTTCTACCATGTACAGGAGAGGATTTCATGTCATCTGTGCCCAGTTTTGCCATGAAGAGTTAATCCAACTCTGAGTAATGCTCTTATTTTTTTCAGTAGGAAAAGAAACGACTGAGGGAGAAATAGGAGATGTTTTATCCCATGCTGTGTGACTGACAGGTCATATTCTTATCTCCTGCACAGAGCAAAAAGAGCCTCACACTCCCCCCTCCTTTCTCCTCCAGCTCCCAGTATAGAGCTGGGTGGGAAGTCTTGTGACATCACAACTCCACCCACCGAGCTTCAGCAAAGAGAGACACCCACTGATTCTAGAGTTTTGCAATGCTGCTACAGCTGAAAATGGTGACATTTGCAAGGTAGGGATAAATGCAGGAGGCTTGCATGTGCAAATACATTAATACTGTGCCATTAGTACATAATGGGTGAGTGGTGGGTTTACATCCAATTTAAGGAATTAGGACCAGATGCATAAGTAAAACAATAAGTTTATTAAGGAAATGACACACATATAACCACACCACTAATACAAACACAATCAAGTGAGAAGTGAAAATAACAAGCAACCCCAAGTAAATAACCTGACTAACTAACTAACAAAATACAAGAGGGGGACCATACATGAAACGACAGGCAAAGATAAGAGGCAAGGGGAGAAGGAAGCCAGTGGTAGCAGCAGGTTCCAGGGGACAGGTCTCCAGATCAAGGAACAATAAACAGGTACAAATCAGGATCAGGCAGGAACACGGCTTACAGGAACAATACTGAAGCCCTGAGCCTTAGTGAAGGGCAGGCTTATATACTCCCAGCAGGCCATATCAGGTGCAGCCTGATTAATTGTATGTCCATTTGCTGGGAGATATCTGCTGGTGGCCACTAGAACTACACCTTTTGGTGCTAAAAGCAACAGTGCCACCTGCAGGTGAGCCAAGCAATAACACAGGTCCTGACAGCGCCCCCCCCCCTTAAGGAGTGACCTCTGGATGCTCCATTACGCCCTTGATGGGACAGTCCATGTGGGTGCGGGAAAATCTAGAAAAGTTTCCCCTCTGTGTCTGCGGACTCCTTTGCACTTTTCAGACCAGAGTCTTTTAACCTACTGGGAGGTGTGCCACCTGAGTCAGGTAGTAGATCATACGCCCCACCACCAGGGTCTGGAAGTCTGAGTCCAGTATCAAAAGCTAGCTGGGCAGCGGGCATGAAACTACTGGGGGCAGATAACATATGGGCATCAGAGTCAGGCCAGGGGAGAATCAGTGGAAAGTTTTACATCCGGCACTGGGTCATCAGGATGGGCATCGGGCTCCAGGTCATCAGGTTGGGTAGCAGGCGCAGAGTCATCAGGCTGGGCAGTGGGCACTGGGTCATCAGGCTGGGCAGCGAGCTCTGGATCATCAGGCTGGGCAGCGAGCAACGAATAATCAAGCTGGCCAGCGGGCACCAGGTATTCAGGCTGGACAGTAGGCACCAGGTTATCAGGCTGGACAGTGGGCACCAGGCCATCGGGATGGGCAGCAGGCACCGAGTCATCAGGCTGGGCAGCGGGCACTGAGTAATCAGGCTGGTCAGTGGGCACCGAGTAATCAGCGAGCACTGGATCATCAGGCTGGGCAGCGGGCACCAAGTTATCAGGCTGAGAAGCGGGCACCAAGTCATCAGGCTGGGCAGCGGGCACTGAGTCATCAGACTGGGCAGCAAGCTCTAGGTCATCAGGCTAGGCAGCAGGCATCAGGTCATCAGCAGGCAATAGATCATCAGGCTGGGCAGCGGGCACCGGGTCATCAGGCTGGGCAGAAGGCACGGGTCATCAGGCTGGGCGGTGGCACTGGGTCATCAGGCTGTGCAGCAGGCACCGGGTCATCAGGCTGTGCAACAGGCACCGGGTCATCAGGCTGGTCAACAGGCACTGGCAGGTCGCATTAAGTATAGGGATTACCACCATGGCTTGTCCCACGTTCCTTACCTCTCTTTCTTTTTCCTTTCCCCCTTTTTCTTTTCCCTCTTTTCTCTCTTTTCCTTTCTTTCCCTCCTTTTCTCTATCCTTCTCCCTTCCATTTCTTCTTCTTTTCTCTTTCCTCATTCTTCATCCCCTCTTCAACCTCCCCCCCTCTTTCTCTACTGCTGTCTAATCACATTGCAGCATATTTGTTACCTATGGCTACCTATTTGGACCCCTCTTTTAGAAGTTTCTCTTCAGACCTATAGGGGCCAGCATGTTTTGATCGATAATTGACCCAACATTGTAGAATCCTGGGACACCAATAAGTTGCCATTTATGCAAGGGTGCCCAAAAAATTTAATGCAAATCGTTGGTGAGTCAGTCTCTACTTCCATAATCTTGTAATCCATGTGACTTATTATTTATAACTGGTATAAGATGATTTATGATAAAGATGACTGTGAAATAGACCTTTCCTTTTCCTTTCCCTTCCCCTTCTTCTTCCCCCCCCCCTTCCCCTTATCTCCCCCCACCCCTTTTCCCCTCCCTGCAACCTGTTTCCAATTTACCTTGCTTGATGGTTGGATACTCCCTTCTTGTTCACTTCTTCTTCTTTGCTATCAGAAACGGATCAAACCGTATATCCAAGCGCTTCACAACAGATGAGTGACTCCGTTGAAACATCTCCCCTGATGAAGGGCCTCATTTGGACCCGAAATGTTAAACTTTGGGCACTGGGACACTGAACACCATCCCCTCTCATTCCTGGACAACGGATTGTTTTATGTCACCATCTAAGCTATGTATCAACTCATTCATCTATGGTCATTCTGTGATGTACTACTGAGCACTTGATCCGCAACAGAGAAATGTTATTTAGTTTTACATTGTTTGGGGTTCCTCTATTGTAGAGTAACCAAAACATTTTAAATAAATATGACTCTTTTTGACATAATTTGACCTATGTGTGGTGTGTTGCTGCCCATCGAAGGGGGTTCATTTCTTATCTGGTCAACAGGCACTGAGTCATCAGCGAGCACTGGATCATCATGCTGGGCAATGGGCATCGGGTCATCAGGCTAGGCAGCGAGCCATCAGGCTGGGCAGCAGGCACAGGTCATTAGGCTGGGCAGCGGGCCATCAGGCTGGGCAGCAGGCACTGAGTCATCAGAGAGCACCAGATCATCAGGCTGGGCAGCGGGTACCGGTTCATAAGGTTGGTCAGCGGGCATCGGGTCATCAGGCTGGTCGGTGGGCACTGGATCAACTGGATCAACAGGCTGAGCAGTGAATACCGTACAATCAGGCTGGGCAGTGGGCACAGGGTCATCGGGCTTGGCATCAGGAACTGGATCATCAGGCTGTTCATTAAGAACTGGGCATTGGGCATCGGGTCATCAAGCTGGTCATCAGGCACCGGAACAGCAGGCTGAGCAGAGGTCACCAGAACAACAGGCTGGGCAGCAGGCACTGGAACAGCAGGCTGGGCAGCGGGCACTGGAACAGCAGACTGGGCAGCAGTCACGGCAGTGGGCACTGGAACAGGAGGCTGGGCAGCGGTCGCCGGAACAACAGGCTGGGCAGTAGTCACAGCAGCGGCAACTGGAACAACAGGCACCAGAACAACAGGCTGGGTCTGATACCCTGTCTGGAATCACCAGACAGGGTATCAGGAATGAGACCACCAGGCAGGGTATCAGGAATGGGACCACCAGGCAGGGTATCAGGAACAGGATCAGTGAGGTCAATTTGGTTCACCAGTAAAGAATCCATAGGGCCAAACTGAATGGCGGAAAGAGAACCAGTACTGTTAGGTGGAATAGCGACAGGCTGGTCAGTAGCAGAAGGTCCACTTTTCATAGGCTGAAACAACGTGGCAGGTGTGATGGTAGGCCCGGCTGGAGCAAGTAGTATGGTAACAGGCTTGACTGAAGCAGGTGATGTCATAGCAAGCTGGACTGGAGCCAGTGGACCCATGGCGGGCTGGACTGCAGTAGCCGGAACAGAGGCAGGAGAAGACAGGGGCAGAATGCTATGGGTGGGGAAGAATTTCCTTTTCTTTTTAGGCTTAAACACTCAAATCCCACAAGTAATTTCAGGGTTAAGAATGGAATGTGCAGCAGATGGAGGAGAAATATCAGTACTGAGAGAAAATGGAAAACGAGGAGTAGTTACAGAGGAAGCTTTCTGGGGAGTTGCTATGGTCAGCAGAGAGAGGGATATCTCCAAGCAAACTGGTGGCTAGTGAGTGAGTGCATGTCAACCAGTGTTAATTTAGTTGACTAAAACTGACTAAAACATTTTCATCGACTAACTTAATACCATTTTAATCTATTAAAATATGACTAAAACTATTGAAATGTCTAAAATATGACTAAAACTAAAATGGCATTTTAGTCAAAAAGTAAGACTAAAACTAAATTGAAATATGACATCACGATTAACGCTGGTCTGTAGTGCATGTTCATACCTCAATACCATAAATAATAACATATTCCATTTTTCACTCCAGCAGTATATAATGAGTTTGGAAATTGTTATTGTTATGCTTAAATAATTCATTACAATTTAACTACACCCATTAGATTTTAGTCGACTAAAATGTCTGGGAGATTTAGTTGACTAAATATGGCTAAAACAGAAAAACATTTGCAGAACACTAAAATGGGACTAAAACTAAAATGCCATTTTAGTCCTAAGACTAAGAGTAAAACTAAATCGAAATTTGCTGCCAAAATTAACACTGATGCCAACTAATACCGAAAAGGAAAAATCCAACCAAGTTTGGAGCAAGGGGTGAACAAATGTCAATTTACTATCCCCTTGTCTAACTAAAGAGCGTACTGCATTGATACAATCCAACAGAGCCTCTTGTAAATACACAGAGTAATGTTCCAGAAAATAGATTTTATCATCCTCCAACAGCCACACAAGAAATTCCACCTGAGACACACTAAAGGGAGGAGAATAATCATCACTACCAGTAGGGGTGCTAGACAGAGCCAACTCCGCACATATCTGAATGAGTGGCTGGATTTCCTCAAACAAAATGTTGCCTTGATCAACCAGGAAATGTTCCAGATGGATATATTCCAGCAATTGTTCCCTAGTCTGCTCACTCAGAATATGGCAGCAATATTCTGTCTTCTGCTACAAACAGGGCAAAATACAGGACCTCCTCAGACTGCATCTTGCAGCAATTAGAAAAAGCTTAAGACCTAACTCCCACGTGTTTGGTTTTAAAGGGATGAGGTGGCAATCCTAGGTGTGTCTTCAGTATTATGTGAGGATGCAATAAGCAGGCATCCAGCAAGTTGATCAGATCAGTTGGGCTGTACCTTAAGAAATTAGGACCAGATGCATAAGTAAAACAATACATTTATTAAGAAAATGACACACATAACCAACACCAGTAATACAACCACAATCAAGTGAGAAGTGAAAATAACAAGCAACCTCAATTAAATGACCTAACTAACTAATACATCACAAGAGGGGCCATACGTGAGACAACATGCAGAGATAAGAGGCAAGGGGAGAAGGAAGCCAGTGGTGGCAGCAGGAAGCAGTTTCCAGGGGACAGGTCTCTGGATCAAGGAACAATAAACAGGCACTGAACAGGATCAGGCAGGAACACGGCTTACAGGAACAATACTGAAGACCTGAGCTTTATTGAAGAGCGGGCTTATATACTCCCAGCAGACCATATCAGGTGCAGCCTGATTAATTGTATGTCCATCTGCTGGGAGACACCCACTGGTGGCCACCAGAACTACACCTTTTGGTGCTGAAAGCAACAGTGCCACCTGCAGGTGAGCCAAGCAATAACACAGGTCCTGACAATGACTAATTACTAATTCTCCAGAAATAATCTATACTGTACATGTGCAGTGTCACCCTAAAGGAGCCACTTGGTAATTTTGGGTTCTCTGTTCTTCGTCTTGACTACAATAGCAACCTCAGCCACTCTGACCCACCTAGCTGAATTAAAATCACTGCAAATATGTATAGAGACTCAAGTATAGGTCTTTAACCTAGATCTGAGTTGCTGCCAGAAAAATAGACATACACCTGTATGATAAATGCACTTTGTCTATTGATACGAGTTTAAAATAAATGGCAGTAGAACATAAATGAGCACACACCAGGTAAATCTGAACACAGTCTGCTAGACAGAGTAATAACTACAAAGAAATAGCCACTGCCCCCACCTATAACTGGCCTTCGCAGCAAGGAGCACATGGGTGATGCATGTCAAACAAAACCAAAGAAAATTCCCAGCTCAACTCACCAGCCAGCCTGGAAACAACCAAATGATCCTGTCTAACAGTATGAGTTAAAAACAGGGGGTTTAGTTGGCACAAATTTGCAAATATATGCGTAAGCTTCAGAGTCACTTCACAGCACCCCAGTATTGTCTGCAGCTCTAACTCTATACATTTTTGTACAGCCTCCACAGTGGAAGCACGTGCATAATAATGGTTAGATGGAGGACAGGTTAGCCTGAAGGGAGCCCACTCTTCCTTAAAGGCACAGGGGCGCACTGGACACCGAGCATATAGCACTATGTTCAGTACGTCCCCTCACTAGTATTCCAACAGTACAAACAAATGGCCACGTATGGACACTGCCCCCACCTATAACTGGCCTTTGCAAATGTGTGCAAACTAAACCCCTGATTTTAGAATAATAACTACACCAAAATAGCTTAGATCAGGTTTAATACTGTAGAGCTACTCAGGAATACTGCCCAGTTCTTCCCCACAAATTTCACCCTGCTGCCAGGCACAAAGGCTCATTCACACTTTTCTTCAATGACCAGACTAGAGGTGTTTTTGTGGTTTTTATTTTTGGAGAACTTGGATAGGGTTGAGGGAATTAGGTGGGATACTCCAAAAACAAGAACTATATACACTTGAGGACTTAAGTACTCTTTAGGACAAGCTACAATAAAGTCTGTGCTTGTAGCAAACAGTAGAATTTAGCTCCAAGGTAGTAGTAGTAGTAGTTTAAGTGGAGTTCCAGTTGTTTTTCAGTTAAAAGTCAGCAGCTACAAAAAGTGTACATGCTGCCTTTTAATAAACAGCCATTCACCTGTCCTATAGTCCAGCGATGCGGCTGCCCGAAGCGTGGCTCCTCTCCTCCTCCTCTCCGTGGTGCCATCATAGCAAATGTGAGCACTCGGCCGTGACAGCTTGCAGCTTCACGGCCAGGTGCCCACTGCGCATGTGCGAGTCGCGCTGTGCTCTCCTAGTGGCCAGGCAATCTTCTGGGACCTGTGACGTTTCCCAGAAGATTGCAGAGAGGGAGTAGCCGCCTAGGGGGAGAGGGAGAGTTGCACACAGAGCCTGCAGCTCACACTATTTACCAGTCCAGCAAGGAGGGGAAGAGTGGGGAGGTCTGGTCACCGCCACTGTAGACACTCTGGCGGGTGGAAAAAGGAGCAGGAACATACACACAGCCGCCCCTCCAGCCGCTCTGTCAAGCGGGTGGGTGCAGAGCTGGTAGAGCACCCAGCTACACCACCACTATTTAATGGCCCTGTAATCTTTTTCATGAATTAGATTATTTCTTAATGTGTTGTTCTACCTCTTTGTAATGTCCTCTATGATCTCCATCAGTGGACCAAGCACGAAAGACTAGCTACATTCCTACATAAAGTGGGACCATGGAGAACAAACATAGCCACCCTCTACAGGCTATGTTCACAGCAGAAACAAATTGAAGATTTTGAGGTGCCTCAAAGCAATAGAATATGTAAATTGATCTTTTTTTCTTTTTTAACTAGAGTTTAGTGTCCCCTTAAGTAAGGGCCTTTGCTGCCAGTCCATATGTGAAGCATCAATTTTGGGTGGGCTACTTCTTTAAAAAGGTTTCGTTATAAAGCGACATACCTGTGCGAAGAAACGCTTGTTGGAAGCTACTGTTCCCCCACTATTTGTTTGCAGTAAACTTGAAACACTTCTTTAAGATATTGTCCAAGATACAAACAGGGTCATGGTTACTTCCATCAAGACCTTTCTATACGGGTGTAAAATCAACACGATAAAATGGATATCTTATTATTTTTAAGTTATTGTTTCAACAAAAATGTGTCAGCTTATATAATAAAACAACCAATGAAAAACCTCCCTGAAAACACTTATCCATGTTGCATCTTGTCAGTTATTTCTTTCATTCTATGAAAAAAGGAAGACAAAAAAAACACATTATGGTATTCTGAAAAATAATATAATGCCAGAAAAGATTATATATTTAACTGTTCAACCCTGAATGAAAATATATTAAATCACCTTTTAAAATAAAATATGGGAGCTTGGGAAATTCACTTTAGCCATGCAAAATATAATGGATCAAGGTTGTCATGGATACCAGGACAATAACTACTACAATTTGTACACGAATGTAGCTTTTTAAAAATAAGAAAGAAACAGATGTTGTCTAATGCACTTAATGGAGCCCTGTTATTATTTGAAAAAAAAAAAAAAGATAAAAATACTGTAAAGCTTCATAGTATACTTGACCCATGAAAAATTAAATTTGTCATTATTCAGGTAATTTAAAGCATTTTTTCTTTCCACTTCTTAAATAGCTTTTTAACCACTTTTTTATTTAGTTTTTTAGTTAGCCTTTTTTCATGGAATTTATTTATACTCTGCTTTCAGTGAAAAAAAAAAAATAGAAGAGTAATAACACTTACCAGACCTGCCATTGGTGACTCCAATCTTCACCCTCCTGTAGATCATTGCATTGGACATTTCTTGGTGTGTCGGATGCCTGTGTCCCATGCTGCACATTGGGATTCCACCCACTGGATGCTATGTATCTACTATTGCCCCTGCAGAGCTGCAGTGATGAAGTGGCAGGCGGCTGGAGCCACAGCGTCCACTGGGAGATGTAGATATCCAACTCACTCAAAAGTGTTAGAATCTGAAGCTGGCCATACCAGTGGCGGCTGGTGAAGTTTTTGGATGGGGGGGCGCCAGGCCCCGCCCTTCCCTTTGACCCCTCCTACTTTTAATAAGCCCCGCCCCTTATAGAATCCACCCACGGGGGGTAGGTTTTTGAAGTGGTCGGCGGTGACCATACCGGTCGAAGTCTAAGATTGTGAAAACTCACTCAACCTATAGATGTAGAGGGTCACCTGCGACACCG
>BLSH010313656.1:201799-212934 GCA_018402905.1 Glandirana rugosa | reverse complement strand
GGGGTTGTGCCTCTGTAATCAAAGATAACAAATAACCACCGGGAAATGAGGCAAGAAAATGACTTGGGATTGGATTATCTCATGGTGAAGAGCCCCTACGGCCATGGTCAATGGAGCAGTCTCATTAGTCACATGGGCAGGCTGTAAAGGTCTCTCATCAATAGCCTCAATGGCAAGTGGAGTGGCACGAAGCTGCGGAATCGAGTGCTTAGACACAAAGGCACCATCTATGAACAGGTCTGCAGCCCCAGAGTCGATTAGAGCCTGTCTCTGTGGATGACTCAGACCAAAAAAGGGTAACTGGAACCAGGGGCTTATCCTTCAGGATAACTGGGGATGTAACAACGTCACCTAAAGTCTGTCCCCTACAGGACCTGAGGTGCAAGTATTTCCCGAGCGGGTAGCACAAGACTTCAGGAAGTGACCTGCCTAGCCACAATAAAGGCACAATCTCTCCCTCCTCCTAGAGGCCTCTTCATCTGCAGGAAATGAAGACCAGGTGAGTCACTGTGGAATGAAGAGTACTGGCAATTAACCGACAACTAAGCGCTAGAGCTCTGAGAAGGGAGAGCTGAGCCCAGCCCTGACACATCTGATGGGTAGACAGTGATTCTTCCTTGCCAACCCCAAAAACCTGCACAGGAGGGGAGGCAGGGATGGCATTTACTGGAACCGATCTTTATTTTCCTCCTGCAGCAGCTGAAAGTTGTCTTCTCCCACCAGCATTTAGCTGCCACAGGAGGAAAATAAAAGAGATCGGTACCAGTATATGCCACCCTGCCTCCCCCGTCCCTGTTCTTCTTCTTTCTTCTGCCTGGGTCCCCTGTGTGTTTCCTCTCCTCCCCCTGCAGCACTGCCAGCTTCCCTTCCTCTCTTGACAGCTGCTGTGGGGGATCATTTCAGAATGGAGAGTGGGGAAGGGGCCAGTAAATATATCACTGGTCCCTTCCTTTTCTAAATGAACACAGTGAATGATTGGTACTGATTTCTCACTGTGTTCATTCATAACTGAAGCATAGTAAATAGTGTTTACCCAGAAGAGAATTTATTCATGTTTTGCGAAAATAAGTTTGTTTTCTTCATAACTGACACAAACGATGGAGCTTTCACCATGTGTAGGTGAGAAATCTAGAAATCTAGGTGAGGCATATGCGCCGTCCTCAATCTTACCAGGCAGTGCCTCACAATATATATAAATATTTATGCACACCCCCCCCCCCTTTAAAATAGTCACATTGTGTTGCTTTGCAACCTGAAATGAAGACAGACACAGTTTTTGTTTTATCCAGCTGTATTTACTCCAAGTAAATCCAAGTGAAAGATTAAACACTGATGTGTCCGAAAAAAAATATTTAAAAACAGAATCAGAGTTGGAAAAAGGATCAACCCCCTTCCTAAATAGACTTGTAAACTCAATCAGGTGTAGCTAATCACCTTCTTAGTGGCACACAAAGCCATTTGACTTTCAACTGTGATCAGCTGTGGTCATTTTAATTAGCTCAGCATGAAAAGAGCTTTCCTGGAGCATTTCAGTCCATGGTAGTGCAAATGAATCAAACAAGCAACTATGGGTGGCAAGGCACTCTCAAAAGATATCTGGGGTAAAGTTGTGGACAGACACAGGTCAAGAGATTGATAGAAAAAAATTCAAACGCTTTATCAATGCCTACAAGCACATTGAAGTTTATTATTAAGAAGTGGAAGGTATTTGGTACAACACAGACCCTCCCTGGATCAGGACATTGATCCAAACTGGATGAAAAATCCAGGAGAAAACTGGTCAGAGAGTCTACCAAGGGGCCTACAACAACTCTGAAGCGGTGGCAGGAATTTATGACAGAGAGTGGTCATTGTGTGCATGTGACTACAATATCAAAAGTTCTCCACATTTGGGAGGGTTACAAGAAAAAAAAGTGCTCCTCAAGAAAGGCCACATGCAGTCATCATTGAGCTTTGCCAAAATTCTCCTTGAAGAAAGGCCACATGGAAAAAGGTGTTATGGTCAGATGAAACTAAAATTGAATTATTTGGCCTCAACACCAAGGGATATGTCTGGTGGAAATCCAATACAGCTTACCATCCAAATAACACCATTCCTACAGTAAACCATGGAGGTGGTAATATCCTGTTATAGGGGTGTTTCTCTGCAGCAGGGACTGGAACACTTGTCAGAATAGAAGGAAAAATGGATGGGGCAAAATACCATCAAATTCCTGAGGAAAATCTGCTGCCCTCTGCTGGAAAGTTACCAATAGGAAGGTTTACCTTCCAACATGACAATGACCCAATGCACACACCATCGCCAAATGCACGGCCTCATATTATTACATATGACAAAAAGTTGGCTCTCTTGTCTTAATTAGTCACACAAAGATATAGTATTGCCCTTGAACAGCCTCCAAAGCAACTCCGGCATTTAAGGCTCTTTTACATGCATATGATGCAGTATTGCATAAAGCTCAGATAAAGTCCAATACGTGATACAAACAGTGAGAACAAAATATTGAGTAAAAAATAGTACCATAAGTAAATCCTTATTATATGTGTCGCAGTGGGGTGTCTGACCTCTTCATACACTTTGCGCCACTCTGGTGCTCTGTACTCTCAGAACTCTCACCTCAATATAGGTGTCATGCAGCATTTTTCTCAATATTTTTTTCTCACTGTTTGTATCACAAGTATTGGACTTCATTTGAGCTGTATGCAATACTGCATCACAGGAATGTTATTTTATTTTTTATACTGCAAGTTTGAATGTTTTAATCAGCAAGCTGGGTAAGTATTTATCATTTGTGTTTATAATAGTATAAGTGGATTGAATACGAATTTAGTAGCAGCGCAACATCCACATTGTGACTTATTTAAGCACTTTAGTGTGGGACACATATTCAGCAGCAGCTTTAGACCAACACCAGATTATAGATACACACCAAAACATCATTTATTTAACCAGGAGGCACAGGAGTAACACAGTTAACATTTTGTAACAGATTTAATTTTTTTTACACCAAGGATAATGCCCTTACATTACTGGAGTTCTTTGGCTCTTATTTATCTTTGTCTCCAAATTCAAGTGTGTTGTGTGTTTTATCCTCAATATAAGCCTCATTTGAGTGTGGATCCTGCTTGATTAGAGTGCTGAGCTAAGTTCCTACACTTGTTTCATGTTTCCTGCGTGGATGGAGTGCTGTAATTGTGCCCCTGTTGCTTAATGAAGGATTTCCTGAATCATTTGCATATTGATGAGATGTCCTGCATTACAATTATTAAATGCAAAAAAGAAAAACAGGAATTGTGCACACAGGCTATGGTATGATGTCCTTCAACTAAACATTTTTATTCCTAATTCAAGTACTCAAGAGATTGGTAACAGTTCCAGGACAAATTCTAACATCCATTAGTCAGCCTATCTAATTTTGCTTTTCAGGTGATTCCCAGGCAGATATACCACTCGATTTGCTAACATCACAGCTCTCAACTAGCCTCTGCAGAGGTCTAAATAATTTTTTCCCAGAGCACACACTCGGCATGGGCTTTCAACTCTGCATTCCTAATGCCCTGCAGCAATGCCCGAGAGCAAAACAATTCAAGAATGTTCAGGGGGCTTTCCTTTTCAGCTGTCCTTGTACTCCAATGCATAAAAAAGAAAATAAAGTGTTCAATAAACAGTACTGTGCAAGAGTTTTAGGCAGGTGTAAGGAAATGCTATAAAGTAAGAATGCTTTCAAAAAATATATGTAACCAGGAGCTGGGTATACACACTCCCGGCAATGGAAAGATGTTTCTGTTATTTAACTTAATGCAGCTGTTCCCTCTAGTGTTCCAGGTTGCTGATCTGTGACTGAATCTGTGACAAGAAAGAGATGCATTCTGGGAGTTGTAGTGTTTGCTTTTGAGGCTTTGCCCCCTGGCTGCAGCTGGAGAGAACTACATCTACCAACCAGCTGTAGGAAGAGAAGGTTTTCTGGGAGAAGAGGTGCCTCGTAGGAGAGACTATTTAAGCAGCCACTTGCCCAGAAGAAACGCGAAAACCCGGACATCAAAGGTTTAGAGGTCGCAGGCCATGAGTATAAGCTCTGCCTATTTGCAGACGATATATTGCTATCTCTTACATCTCCACTTACTTCGATCCCGAACCTCCTAGCAACCCTTACGCAATTCGCCTCTATCTCTGGACTGGTGGTCAACCCTATTAAATCAAAATTTCTCAACATCTCCTTACCAGGCACTCTTCAGGCCCACCTACAGACAACTTTCCCCTACAAATGGTCCTCATCTTCCCTAAACTACTTAGGCATCAAACTCACCCCTGACTTGGCTAACCTCTACTCAGTCAATTACCCCACCATGCTCTCACACCTTACCAAACTAATGTCCTCATGGTCATCTCTTCCCCTTTCTTGGCTAGGCCGTATAACAGCAATCAAAATGGTCATCCTTCCAAAACTGCTTTACCTCTTTCGGGTCCTTCCAACCGCCGTCCCCGCTTACTTCCTGCGCATCATCCAACGTAGGACGCTCCAATTTGTCTGGGGTAAAACTAGACCCAGAGTCTCAAAATCTGTCCTCCACCTCCCTAAACCCCTAGGTGGTCTAGGTCTTCCCATTTATGCTAAGTATTATCAAGCGGCTCAACTCGCCAT
Organism: Glandirana rugosa; assembly: GCA_018402905.1. Classification (NCBI taxonomy): domain Eukaryota; kingdom Metazoa; phylum Chordata; class Amphibia; order Anura; family Ranidae; genus Glandirana; species Glandirana rugosa. The sequence continues at coordinate 208,291 of BLSH010313656.1, read as the reverse complement.
TCTTACGAAATATCACGCCATGACAGAAACGCCCTTATGGGTTTCCCTAGAATCTGCCGATTGCGACCCCCTCTCGATAGCCAATTTTCTGTGGCTGCACCCCAAGGACCGCAAACCAATACGCAACCCCATCGCTAGGCACTCTCTTCGTCTATGGGATAGGCTCAAATTTAAATACAAGCTTCAATCTTTGCATAATCCTCTTTCGTACCTCCGAAACCCCTCATTCTACCCGGCCTGGACCTCGCCCTCTTCATTCTCTAAATGGCAAGAGACGGGCCTAATCCGGGCTTACTCCTTCACCACCCCTGATAACCACTTCTCATTTCCCACCCTGTCCGAATCCCATGGCCTCCCACCATCCGAACTTTTTCGCTATCTACAGTTAAAACATTTCTTCTCTCCATGTCTCCGCACTTCTACTTCTTCCCCACATAAAACACCTTTCGAACATGCCTGTGATCGTGAACCTCACATGCGAGGATTGATTTCACTACTTTATAATCACTTGCTGGACCCCCTTGCTCATTCTTCCCTCCCATATGTTCAGAAATGGGAAGCAGATATACAAACCCACTTAACCCCCGAGGAGTGGAAAGACATCTGGTTAGCCACCAAATCAGCCTCACAGAATGTAGTAGCCTCTGAAGCGAACTACAAAGTACTCGCTGGTACCTTGTCCCCTCGCGAATCGCAAAATATTCCCCCAGCTATCCTGCCAACTGTTTCCGAGGATGCTCAGACAGCGGAACACATCTTCATATCTGGTGGGACTGTCCCACTGTCCAAAAATTCTGGAATGAGGTTTTCCAAATTATTTCGACCCTTCTAGGCCGCCCCCTAGCCCTACCATAGCCCTACTCAATCTTCAACCTCCAGACACCACTCGTAACCAGTTTAAGCTTATTCTGCAAGTAACTACAGCAGCAAAACAAACCATAGCGAAAGCCTGGAAATCCCCGCTCCTACCACTTACTGAAACTAAGCACAGAATCACTAACGCAATGGTCCACGCCAAAATTGAAGCCACATTTCTCAACACCATCCCCAAATTTGAAAAAGTATGGTTACCATGGGTAAACATTTCCTCCCCCCAGACCTGGACATTGACCTGCTTCATCCATAATATCTCTGTTGCACCAACTCTCTGTTCTCCATGCATATTACTGTTTGCCACGTGATCTCCTTCCGACACTCCCCCTCCCTATTGTATGTACTACTCCACTCCCCCCTCTCTTTCCCTCTCTCCCTCCTTATTCTTTTTCCATCTTTTACTTAATAAATGCAGTTGACTCTGAGACCGACCTGCTCTCCTCCAACCCAGATAATGTATAAAGATAAGGTTGTTAAACTGCGAGTTTTTCTAATAACCAATATTGATCTAGTTCCATGCTAAACTCCCCCGTTAGCTTTTCTCCCCCTGTTATGGGGAGGGACGTTTCTCTGGTCTGTGAGTTATTATACATTGCTACGTGACTGCATTATTACTAGACCTGCTGGTCTCTATTGTTAAACCGTTATTCTTGTATTTTGTTTTTTCTTCAATAAAAATTTTTGAACAACGGACTATTTAAGCAGAGGCTTTGGGCCTAATGCGCTCTCTCTGGACCAGCGCGGATCTGTAAGCAGGGGAATCTGTTGCTGAAAGTGGCGGAGTTGTGGTCTGCTTTCACAAACGCATTAAATAAGATACCTTGCAGGACTTCAGTGATCAGCCTGAGTGACCTGCCCTGCAGCAGGGCCTGTTCCTGATCCCTGCATTCCGCATGGGCGATAGATCTGGGAAAGCCGCGGTGAGAGGCGGTGGAGGCCGATCCTAGGAGCCAGAGACCGGAGTGATCATCATCATCTCCATCATCATCATCCTTAACCTCATCATCAGTGGTGGACACAGCATCTACACTATCTGTTCCTGTGTGGTGAGCAGGTGAAAGCCCATCCTGACAGACATTGTGCGCAGATAGTCTGCTTCTTCATATCTGTTAGCATATCTTCTATTAGGAAAGGACTATTCAGTGACCTTGGGAGAGGAAGCTAAATTCAAGCATTCATACTTCACATTGAGTTGTTGCTACTTGTAGTTCCACAGGTTTAAGTCAGTGATCACTGCGAAGCTTTCATTGTTCTGCTGTAAAAAGAGTGCTTTATACAAAGAGTTGTTATACAGCTGCATTCACCAAAGAGCTCTCTACCTCAGAGCAGGTTAAACATTGCAGCATTTACTATTCTGGTGTTATACCTGTTTAACTACTGTTTGCTGGGGTTATACCTGTTTATCTACTGTTTGCTAGTGTCATGTGAGTGAGCAGTAGAGAGTGGTTTGACACTTCAAGAGTCGTTCCCCTGCTCTCCTTTGCCCCACTCCCATGCACAGTATATAGATCTACATACATTGGTTGAATCTACAGAGTCATAACTGATATACTTTATCATTTACTGGTGTGTGACACTTGTCCAGTTGTGAGAATTGTTTGATGTGCCTTACTTTACCCTGTAGAGTCAAAGTGTTTCATTTAATATATTCTTTGAGTAAACATTTCTGATTGACCTCAATTGGTGTATGCTATTACAGTGTCTTTACTTAAAGGGGAACTAACACTATGAGTAAACCCAGTATGTCAGAGGTGGCAGAAGACTTGCAGAGTCAGAGAAACCAGAGGGGGATGGAATTATCTTGCGACCCTTAAGAGGGCAGCGCTACATTTGGGGGCTTGTCCGGGATCCCGCTCATGATAAGCCCCAGTAAATCTGAGGGACCACCCAGGGAGAAGGGGAAGATGGACTCCGCTACTGGTATCAGCTGGGTGCAGGAAGAAGGGAGTCATTTGGAACTGGCTATTGTGCTGAAGCTGCCTGGAATTTGGTGGTCTGAGAGAGAGGTACGGCAGCTGATGAGAAGAGCCTTCCCAGGGCAAGGATCCTATGTTGCGCATGTGAAGTCTGAATATGGTGAAGACTATACCTATGCCCTAATTGAGTGGCAAGTGAGTGTTCCAGCTGGACTTCGAGAACAGGCGGTGAGTTTAGATGAAGGGGTAGAAGCTCAGGTGATTCCTCTACAGACAGAAGAAAATCTAGAACAGGATCAATCCCAGGGTGGTTCGGTGAGTCCTGATGTAGAAGGAGAAGAAGCTGATACCATTAACAAGGGTATGCCTCCAGTTTCGTTCTATATGGATATGAGCCAGCTGGAAGAGAGTTTGATCAAAAGCAACAATATTACAGCCAATCGGGGTTACAGGAAATTGCAGATCTTCTTGGGTAACACCCCAACACCAGAAGGTCAGGAAGAATTTGTGAACGGGATGGATCAAGCCATTCAAGATGTAGAACATTGGAATGTGCCAGAGACAGTGAAGAAGAGTCAGAGTGGGAGGAGAGTACTAAAACCCCTGTGGCTTCATCAACTCTTGAGGAATCCCCAGTCAAGTTGCTCACTCAAGTAGCTCAGGCACAAGACCAACTACAACAGACATTGTTGCGGGTGATAGAAGCTCAAGTTACCACCCAGTTGTAAAGGGAAAAAGGGGAGTGGTGTGGCGCCGCTAGTGATATAAAATTATAACAGTGACTGCTGCCCCCACCGACCCTGAAAATCTGGGTATGTGTAGCAAAGGAAGAAAGGGAAGCAAAGTGGGTGTGGTGCTGTCACGTGAATGTAAACCATAAGTGTATACAACAATTCTTATATAACTCAAATAAATAACTCAAGTCCAAACTGTATCAATTGATACCTCAAACAGTGATGTGATAATGATGCAGTAACATAAATCCATGTAACCGTTTATCTTAATTTCCAAAGAAAGGCAAATTATGTGCTTCAATAGAAAGTCTGATGCACAAGAAATGAAGACTGTCTGTGGGTGAAGGGGGTGGGGGGGGAGGTAGTGCCAATAAATAATGGTGACTAAGTGCTCCCCTCCAACAATCCCCACTCACTAACCCTTCTGCTGGGGATATCCAGTGATGTTGAGCTCAGCGTTTTCCTTGGGTATGTGTAGCTCAATCCAGGTTGTTTAGAAGGTCCACATGTAAAAAGAAAACTCCATAGTGTAGATTGACAAATTACGTAGTAAAAACTTACTAGTGTACAAACGAGAAGTCAGACGCTCAGACCCGAAAGTTCCGTTCGTTCCACCATGTAAACCGGAAGTGCGTAGGACGCTCCTTGGCTCCGGCTTACGCGTTTTGTCATAGAGACGTCATCGGTGAGTCCATCAGACTTTCTATTGAATTGTTGTATACACTTATGGTTTACATTCATGTGACAGCGCCACACCCACTTTGCTTCCCTTTTTTCCTTTACCACCCAGTTGCAAAAAGCTGATCCTTCGAAGGTGCTTTAAATGTGGGGAGCATGGGCATTTCCAAAAACAGTGTCCAAAAAGGGATGAAGAATTCAACTTCATGGTTGAGTTACTGAAAGCATTAAAGCAGTTGCTATCTACTCAAAAGGTGGGAAACTTCAGAGGGTCTCAGTGAAGGAGTCAACCGAGAACCCGAAGAAGGAACGGAGCTCCAAGAAACAAGACAAAGGCAGACAGAGTCCGAAGAAAGGGAAGAAGAAAGGGAAGATACCTCCTAAACCAACTAACCTGTCACCGGGCTCTGAGGGTCAGGGGCAGGGAGTCAATGCTCGTTCACCATCCAGGGCTATAGTTAGATCCTCTCAAAGTAGGCCAAGAAGAGACACTAACAAAGCAGGAGTGGACAAGTTACCTGAAAAGTTAGTGGGGCCATCCCCTATTGTGTCAGTGCAGGTAGAGGGTGTCTATAAGCAAGCTCTTCTGGACACAGGAGCACAAGTCACTTTATTTTACCAAGATTTCTATGATCAGTACTTAAAACATACTCCTCTGAACTAACTTAAAGAGTTAGAGATTTGGGGAATTGGGGCTGACAAGTTTCCATACGATGGATACAATCACATAAGGATTTCTTTTGGAGCAGCAGCAACAGGGAAGGTTGAGACATTTGATACCTTGGCCGTGGTGTGTCCTAAGCCTCCAGGCGCTGAACAGAATTCCATGCTGATTGTAACAAATACAGATTTGGTGAGAAGATTGTTAGAAAAGGTAATAGGAGAAGATGGATCTGTGCCAACTGAGATTCACCCTAGATTATATCAGGCCTGCCAGCAAGTGATTGAATAGAAGAAAGCTCCTGCCCATGGAGTGGGGCAAATATGGAAGCTGGACATGAAAGAGAAAGTGCTCCAGCCAGGTGAGGTTGCTTGTCTGAAGGCCACTGTGAAACTGACTTGGGATTATCCAGTGCCCTTTGTCGTTTTGGAGGCGAATGCCCAAACTGAAGCAGCTGGTATAGCAATGGTCCCTGAATTGGTTTCTACCAAAGCTCTGCTGCGAAGCAAGAAGAGGGTGCCTATTAGCCCTCAGAACGTCTCTGATCATCCTGTGGTATTGAAAGCATGAATGTCAGTAGGGCAGGCTTTTAAACAGCTGATGAAAAGTCTCACTGAAGCCCCTGTTTTAGCATATGCTGATCCATCCAAACCCTACAAGCTTCATGTGGATGCTAGTAGAGATGGGCTGGGAGGAATCTTTTATCAGGAGCAGGATGGCAAGCTCAGGCCAGTGGCTTATGTGAGCCGAAGTCGTATTCCTTCTGAAAAGTTACCCAGCACACAAATTGGAGTTCCTGGCTTTAAAGTGGGCAGTTGTCGACAAATTGAAGGACTACTTGTATGGAGCTATATTTGTTATGAAGACTGATAATAATTCGTTAACCTACCTGCTGACTTCTGCAAAGATGGATGCGACCGGGTACCGGTGGTTAGCTGCATTAGCTGGATTTCAGTTTAGCCTGAAATACCGACCTGGAATTGGAAACAGAGATGCTGATGTGCTGTCTCGCTGGCCACATCGTCCCGAGGAAGAGTTTCGAGAATGGACTTTCGTGCCTACTGAAGGAGTACAAGCCCTTTGCAAAGGCCTGGTACAATGCCTGAGAGGGACTGTAGGAGCGGAGTCCATAGGAGTTTCTCCAGCTGAAGTACCTCGGGCTTATTGTGGATTAACTCAAGTAAGAAGTGAAGGTCTTCCTTGGATAACAAAGAAGGAGATCAAGACTGACCAAGAGCAGGACCCTCTAGGTCCTAGGTCGGCAACCCGTCGATCGCGAGCTACCTGTCGATCGCGGGAAGCCGACAGGTAGCTCTCGATCAGGGCTGTGTGCCGACGCTTCCCACCAGGCTCTGCGCGCCGTTCAGTAGCAGAGAGGAGCGAGAGGCAAAGCCGTGCTGGATGGAGGGTGGGACCCAGATCTGCTTTAGTTAACTTTGCAAGTTATCTAGCAGATGATTGGTTGCTAGGCGGTCCTAGCAACCAATCATCAGCTTGATAACATAAAAAGTTGCCTAAAGCAGCTCCGGGTCCCGCCCTCCATCCAGCACATGCAGACTCTCGCTCCTCTGATGTACAGACGCTGTAATTATTCGGGCTCCATGAAGTCGACCTCTTTGAGGATACCTGA
>BLSH010313656.1:95358-106355 GCA_018402905.1 Glandirana rugosa | reverse complement strand
CTCCAGGCAGCTTCACATCCAGTCATTAACCAGGTCCGAACCTGCTAGGCTCACAGATCAAAATGCGATCTGGTGCGTTCAGGGTGATGCGACTGTAGGCCTCTACCCTGCAGGGTGAGGGCGCCATATAGCCCTATAGAGGATACCATCTGCCCCCTGCACTGAGGCCCCAGAGCCCGCAGCCAGCCAGTCGCAGCATCCCAGGAGTTTCCGACTACCAGCAGCAAATAGACCCTCCTGAAATTGTAGGTGAGGTGTAAAGGCATTTCAAGCCAAGTGACATGAATTGATGCTAACAATCACAGGATCTGTGCATAAAACTAACATGTAAGCAATAACTGTCAGCACATATGTCAGTTACTGGTTCTGCTGCATCATTAGTAGTCACAATGGAAAGCAGGAAGGGTTAACCGGCCCCATACACTTGGCATTAGTAGCTTACCTTACCTTAGACAATGCAGAGGATATTATCACACCAAGTGTTAGATTATAAACACATTGCATGGAGCCTACAGAGACAAGCCTTGCTCAGTTCATGGAAAAGATTCAGCACAGCAACACCTGTTATCAGCCTAATCATTAGCAGTCCTGCAGACAGACATCATGGCCAAACAGCAGTCTTCACCTTGTGAAATCTGCTTAGAGGTGCAGGTTAATCGCATATACCTGCAGACTTCTAATCACATAATTGTAGCTGCATATTATCGATTTGTGCACCATGTGGTGCCTTACCAACTCCATTCCTCACGGCCGACAGGAAGTCCACTGAAAATCCATCCACGGAGACATGATGAGGACCTTTTCACAGTCTTCAGTGCCTCCCGCTTAGGGACCGGCGAGCTCATCCTGGGCAGCAGCAGTAGCCACAATATAGAGGGAAAGGAGCCACATCAGTACATACAAGGGACACAGACAGCAGGATCCCGCCACCCCATCCTCTCCCCCACTCACCAGGAAAAACGCTCCCATTAGCAGCTGGCAGCCACAGGGAAAGAAACGCTCTCCCCTGGATATAAAACTGCCGCCCCCCCGCCGGCCAATCAGGCGCAGCCCGACGGCGCACCATCACAGCTGCGCCCGCCTGGCCAATCAGGGAAGGCGCCGCGGCGCGCCAGCCGGCTGGAACGCAGAACCCGGAAGCGGAGGAGAACAGAGCAGCGGACCTATCCCCCACAGCACAGACAGGCACTCTAGCAAGAAGCCCCAGGATGGCTGTTCCTGTGCGACTGATGGCAGTTTATGCCAGCGCTACCTCCGGCACCAGGAGCGTCACCATCCGAGGGCTTTACACCCTTCAACTGGGACCTTCCACTGCAGGGACAGACGGCAGGAAATCGGGACGTCCGGAGCAAGGACAGAATAAGAACACCGTCTGCAGGTACTGCTGTCCTTTTATGCTCTGTTAAAGGGATGTCCTATACGGGGTCAAGGGGGCGGGGTTGACCCGAGGTGTGCTGCCATGGGGCTGAGCCAGGAAATTTTATTACTTCATATGGTAACAGGAAATGGGCAATTTACAAACATACTTATAGATAAGTGCAGGCTTTTAATGCCATTTGCATTCCTTATATTTCTTTTCCTCCTCATTCCTGTCATGGTGGCCACTTTTCCTAAGGGCAGATCCATCTTCCTTTACTTCCTGGAACTGTGCCTTAAAGCAGAACTCTGGGAAAAAACTTTTTTCCATGTCTTGTTGCTGATCTCCTACCTTCACCTACTATTCCATCCATCTTCTTCTGAGCTCTGTAGTTCTTCTGCTGAAGCCTGCGGAATAGCCTGCTGAACTTGCTGAAAAAACGTTATTGCCCAGTGATTTCCTGTTTGTAAGACTGATGGCTGATATTTCTCTGTGCCACCCATAGATGGGGTTTCCTCTCCCTCCTCCTCCCCCTCCCTGCCAGCACCGCCCCCGCCCATCGGCCATCTCTCATCAATGAGAGAGCGGAGATCTCGGCTATGACAGGTATTCCTGGTATGCCTGCTATGTGAAACACTGCTTGCTGTAACTTCCCTCCTCCTCCCAGACTCGCACTGGAACAGTGCGCTCTGCGCTGTCTACCACCTGATGGAGGAGATGATGATGATGATGATGATGAGGTCACTGATGCGACTTGGGTGCCAGATAGAGCAGAGGAGGAAACTGAAGGTGAGGCCGCACAACCCCAAGGAGGCCAACATCAAGAAAGAGCAGAGAGCAGCCACCTTATTCCATCACATTCTGCAGCTGTTCTCTCCCAGCCCACTCCCCAAAGCTCAGCTTGCTGGGCCTTTTTCAGCACATCTGTAGCAGATCGCACTGTTGCTATCTGCAAACTGTGTTAACAAGGCATTTAACGTCCAACCAATCCCGTTGGCAAGAGCACCTAAAAGCCACACAAAAGGGGCACAAATCAGTCCCTCCTCCTCCTCCTCCTTACCCACTTCAGTCTGCCCCTGCTATACAGAGTCATTACCTCTCAGCAGCTTCCACTGACAGATGGTATAGCACAGGGTGTCCCGGGTCCTAGCAGCACATCTGCTAGCAGCACACCACCAGCTGTAGACTGTAGCCGGCAAATTTCTCTGCCCCATCTGCTGCAGCAGAAAAAAAAATACAGTCCCTGCCACCCACATGCCCAGCATCTAAATGCAAGCTTGTCAAAGCTGTTTGCTCTCCAACTTTTGCCTTTCAGCCTGGTGTAGTCTGCCCCCTTCTGTGAAATCGCATAATGTGCTGTACCACAATGGCAGATTCCCAGTTGCTACTACTTTTCTCTTAGGCTGTTTCAGCTCTCTACCATCACGTGGAAAGGAATGTTCTGGCATCGTTGGGAAGGCAGTCAGCCATAAAATCCACCTTACTGCTGACACATGGTCCAGAAAGCATGGGCAGGGAAGATATATTTTGTTCACAGCACACTGGGTAACGCTGCTTACAACTCAAAGGGGTGCAGGACAGGGCTCTGTGCGGCAGCTTGTTGTGCCCCCACTTCTCCATACAGCTGGTGGTGATGATGCCATACCTGTGAACTCTACCCCCTCCTCCTCCTCCTCTGCCACCTCCATGCCCTCTTCTGCAGAAATGTCCTATGAACATGCTTCTCAAGCCTCTTCAAAGCCTGCGACAGGACCCAAGAATACGTGGCATAAAGAATGACCATTACTGGTTGGCAACCCTCCTTGTCCACCATTATAAGGGGAAGGTCTCGGAACTCATCCCGCCCCCACAGAGAGTGCAGAAGATAAAATCACTTGAGGACACATTAAATAGGATTTTATTGAACGTTTTTCCTGACTCCAGTAGGTCACAGTGTCGTGTAAAATGTTCTTTTGAGTCTTCTGTTGATCAAGAGAGGAGCATTGGAGAATTTCCTAATTTTTGTGAGGCATTTCGTAATTTCCTTAGTCCACGCCGCCGAGGCCTGTCAGCTTCCACTTCCCATCAGCAGCATCTGCATTACATAGTGGACGGTTACCTCGGGGCCAAAACAGAGATGGAGAGCTTTCCAGCTGACAATCCACTGGCTTACTGGGTCATGAGAATAGACCACTGGCCAGAACTTGCCCAGTATGCTACTGAGTTGTTGGGCTGCCCTGCATCCAATGTGCTTTCAGAATGGGCATTCAGTGCTGCAGGAGGTTTCATGGCTGATCATAGAACACGTCTGTCCACAGACTCCGTGGACCATTTGACTTTCATAAAAATGAATCAGTCATGGATTACCAGCTATGAAGCCCCTGATGCCGATGTCACCGATTGAGTTTTTTTGGGATGTGGAATCTCTGCAGGACTTCGAGGCTGGACCAGGCTGGCGCCCTCTTACCCTCCTCTCCCTCTACAGTTGTCATTGGGTTACCAGGACCTAATCTTTTTTGAAGAGCTGCCTCCATTTACCATACAGCAATGTTTTTTTTATCTATTCCAGCACACTAGCACCATAGCTTCCACTCCTTCCCTCCTTCTTCGAGGCTGCCTAGCTTTGAGGGTGTTCAATAATTTCATCTGGAACAATGTCTTTGGTATAGATTTAATGGGCACAATTAACATCCAAAGACAATTTTTTCAGCACCTGTTTGACAAGTGCATATCATTGCTATTTTTTTGTCCTTCATCGAGAGCACCTCTATAGGGTTACAGTGGGAAGGCGCCACCGACACTCAAAGACCAATATTTCTGCACCTGTTTGACTCTTGCATATCATTGCAATTTTTTTTACAGAAAGGCCAATTCTTGCCTTCATGAAGAGCACCTCTATAGGGTTATGGTGTGAAGGCACCACCGACACCCAAAGCCCAATTTTTCCGCACCCATTACTTCTTCAAAGTGACACCAGAATTTATCCAAAAAATCTCTAATCTTGTTCCCAGTGCACTACATTGTGGACTCATAAAACATACTGCCTCCCCAGCTGTTGCTGAGCAAAATAAAGGCAGCTTGCATGGAAAATATATATTTTTTTGGCTTTATAAATGCAATTAGTACTGCAGTAGATTCTAGACATGGTACAGATCTGCCACTTTACAGGTAGACTAAGGGGACCCCCCAGGCACTATATTGGAAGGATTTTTTCATTTTTATGCTTTCACTTTAAAAATCAAAAAATCGCTGCTTCTTTAAAAATTACGTTTTTCAAAAACGTTTTTTTCATTGATACATGTCCCCCAGGGCAGGACCCAGACCCCTATAACCATTGTATGCACAATTACTTGCATATGAGCCTTCAAAATGGGCACTTTTGATTTCCAAAGTTCGGGTCCCATTGACGTTAATGGGCTTCGTTATTATTCGGGTCCGAACTTTCGCGGTGTTTAAAAGTTCTGGTGCGAACCGAACAGGGGTCCGTTCGGCCCATCCCTAATGGGCACTAATGAGGCTGCACTGATAAGCTGCACTGATAAGCAGTGGACACCGTTTTACTGACACCATACACTGCCAAATATCTGTAGGAGGGTTATCCACCATCCCTGCAAAGTGTGCAGCAATTTTTATGCCTTATTTTTAGTGTGATGTGTATTATATGTGACTTTACATATCACAGAGACCGGTATTGTGGTAATATTGAAGTTTATTGAGATTGCCATACATTAGAGAGTTCCACCATTATTGTGTTATTGCTTAGTAAGTTAGCGCTGCACTCTTTTGTTTTTTTTTCTCATGCAGATATTTACTTGTGTCACATGCTGATGTAAAGCATCATTGCCCGGCTCTTACTATGGTGCGGATAGGGATGTTCTCATACACCATAACAGTACTGATTGTTGTTAGAAAGATCTCAATTATAGCAGAGTGCAGTGTGTATAATATATCATTATGGGATGTGTGTACAATTCAGTAATGATTGCAGAACGCATGTAAGGGCAATATGTTTATGTTCTGTTGTGCCTAAAGGGGAGAGAACACACATGCTTTGCATTTATAAGGCTGAGTAGTGGGCCTGGCTGCAGAATGAGGGGTGTGATTTATGTTGAAGTGGGCTTGTTCACAAAGGCCTAGTGTACCTCCCACATTCACTGCAATATGCAATGCATGATGGAAAATGTAGTTTGAGGTTCGTGTAAAGAGAGAGAAGAGGATATGATGCAATCACTGTTCTAAACGAGCCTCCCTGGCAGAATACATGATGCATTTTTTAAACTGCAGAGCTCACTTCCTGAAAATTCAATTTGTATTTTCTCTTCGATCCTAAATCATTTCAGAAATGTAATAACCATTTAGTGTTTAGTGTGGGAGGTGTACTAATGGGGGATTTTTTGCTGATCCCAGAGTTCTGCTTTAAGCTCTGGGTCTGCCTCCAGTAACATGTGACAGAAACTTCCCAGGGTGAATCTGTGCAGCCCTGGTTATATCACCAGTGCCTCCCTCAACCAGGAAGTGGAATAACAGTAACTGTAACTAAAATTATTATTTACCTAAATAATGTAAGATGAGAGCTGCATGCTGATATGATTTTTAGTAAAAGGGGGGGATCCACTTTAAAACCCACAAAAAACATAAGCACATGCAAAACCACTAATAAAAAACTAACAAGGTGTCAGTAAATGGTGCACACAAGAACGGGCACATCTGGCAGCTCTCAACGGGATCGCATATTATGGGCACTTATGTGCATGTGCGCATGGCTGCGAATGGCTGCAAATATTGATGCACACGGCACACGCAATGTGTGACACATCCTGGCGACCAGTGTTCTATTTAAAGCCAGCATCCTGATAGACAAATTGCTGGATGAGCTTCCTGTGGGTTCATGTGTTCTGCTTCTGCTGTTAAAGTGGTTGTCAATGCAGAAAAAAAAAAAAGCACCTACAAGACATAGGCATAATGAGCTAGTATGCATCTCATACTAGCTCATTATGAAATACCTAAGATCGACGCTGTTGCAGCAGTCCCCGAGCACTGCTGTGACCGGCATCATGTTGACTGTGTCTTCTTCCAGGATCCTGGGCTTCAGCCAATCACAGCACAGACTCCAGCCCTGTGATTGGCCAAAACCGTGCTGACGTCACTCCTGCGCATGCGCACGGGAGTGGCCGATTACGGCACTGTAACTGAAGAAACAGCACCCTGAGGCTGATTCTTCAGTGTGCATGTGCATCTATATTGTATATCTCCTAAACCGTGCAGGTTTAGGAGATATGCAGGGTACCTACAGGTAAGCCTTATTATAGACTTCTTACCTGTAGGTTAAAGTGCTTGTCAAAAGTTGACAACAACTTTAATGGATTCCCTGTTACCGACCTAGCTCGCCTTTGACCTGTCTTATCTCCATTCCTGGCTCCTGATCCTTGGCTTGTCCTACTAACTCTGCTTCTACCTGTTCTTCTCCAGTGTATGACCTTGGCTTACCCTCCTGACTCCGCTTCTGCCTGACTTCCAGTGTATGTCCCCGGCTTGTTCCTAATTCAACTCCCTGCCTCTGTTCCTGTCTCATTTTCCATGTATGACTCCTGGCTTGACTCCTGACCAGGCTATCAAGCACTACCTTGTACATCTGAGGGGCTCCTGCCCTGCAGTGCATCCTGCTCGTCTGGCTGTCATCCAGTGTACGTCACTTCAGCCTATTGCAACCCCTGCTTCTTTGGGCATAGCATTCCCTGTCATCACCTTCAGGGTCACTCCGCACTCAGCCACAAAGAAAGCTCTCTTAGCATTCCAGCTTCCGACAAGGTATTGTTTTTGGCTGGGGCTGAGCTTAAAAATACCTTTCCTACTAGCTTCCTCCTGTGGATACCCATGATCTGTGTAGAAAAAATGTAAGCAAAAAATGACTGATTTACTTAGACATGTTTCTTTATTAAAAAAAAAAGTGTTAATGAATTTCTGTAAAAAATTACCCAGATATTTCAAGCCTAAAAAGATTTTTTCCTCCAGAATTTAGATTGATTTTGTCAGCAGGTCTATGAAAATGACCAATGGTTGATTTACTAATAGCTTGATTAAGGAGAAAAGCAGAAAGTTATTTGAGAAACACCTGAAATAAAATTTTGATTGAATAATATCTCTTTATTATGAAATGTTAGCACTAGAAAAATTGCATTGATCATTTAATTCCTCCATTAACATTAATTTAACATTAATATTTATGGTGCTTTCCTATCACCGAGGCCTAATTAATTCTGCAAGGTTCATGTCTCCCATTTTACAGTGAACACAATTAATCAAATACCTATGCAGCAAAACTGTTTTATCATCCCAGTATTTCAGGGTTTCAGTCATCTCTGTTTTAATTGATTCTGCCAAAGATTTGTTTGCTTTTCCCTTGAGCAGTAATGAAAACTTACTATGTATTATATTTAAGCTATATCAACCATTGTAATCAACATTTTAGCATTAGTAAACTGTTCTATATATAGGGGCACAATGCAATTTTTTCTCAGCCACTTCACCATGCTGTGATTGTTTCTCCATGTATACAGAGGCAAAATGTATCTTCCAATAGCCCTGGTGTGAAGGTTAAGCAACAAAAACCCAATGCTACAGAGAAGGAGATGATGATATCAGCACCTCACTAATGCCTTCAGTTATCTACAATGAGAAGGTTGTGCAACCGGGAGCCATTTCTCTATAGGGATCACCTGGTTGCCCATGCCAATTTTCAGCTTTCAGCGCTCACACTTTTTGAATGACAGTTGTGCAGTCATGCTACTCTGTACCCAAATAACATTTTTATCATTTTTTCACACTGAGAGACAGCACTGATAGGCAGCATTGAAGGGCACTGATAGGCACTGGTAGGTGACACTGATTCTGATGATGAGGCACTGAGGGGCACTGATTGGCAGTACGGATAGGTGGCGCTGGTGGGCATTGATAAGTAGCACTGGTAGGTGGCACTGGTGGGCACTGCTTAGCAGTACTGCTATGCACTGGTAGGTGGCAATGGTGGGCACTGGTAGGTGGCACTGGTGGGCACTGCTTAGCAGCAGTGGGTGTGGAGTGTGCGGGACTGATGGCCTGTTTACACAAGCCAGTAATCAGCTTTTTTTTCTCCTCATGCTCTCATGGACTCTCTGATCACAGAGCGTGCCACCTGCGCCCCGCAGGGGGCGCACAGGCAGCGCATGCTCGGGAGAATGTACTTGGATGCCCTCCCTGAAATTTAGGCCCACAATGTAGCTGTCTTTCGGCTATAACGTGGGTGCAAAGAGGTTAAAGGCATGTTAGAGGGATAAATAAGAATGGAATAGTTGAGAATGAAACAACAGCATTTTCGAAAAAGGTAAGTAGTTGGTGTTCAAATTTAACTATAAGGCCCTCTTCACACATGCAGTCGTATCAGGTCTGCCCATCAGTTTTTCAGACATTCCCGAATGGAAACTCCATTTTGGTTTACGGGTGCCCAGATGCAATGGACTTGCATCCTCTTACATCTAACTACCTCTGAATCTGTCCAGGTTCAAAAAGCATCCTTTTATTTTTTTTCAGATCGAAACGTGATAGATCAGAGCTAATCACATGTATGGATGCAGGGTATGGAAAGCTCAGCTTTTTAAATGCAGCAAACAAATGAACAGACAAGACTGTAACAATATCAGCGGGGGGGGGGGGGTAAAAGGGGGCAGCTATGATTCATTTGCAGTAATTTGGCATGAAACACGTCAGCCTATTATTCCCATGGTCTATGTTCCTAACAGATGTCTTTATGTTCTGTATGTACTATTTGGATTCGGCACAATAAAGGTGAATTTGCAAGATGTGCAGATGTCCATCGCTTTGTCTTTTCTGCTGTAAAGGAGGGGCAGGTTAAGGTGACAGGGTAGTCGTCAGGTTCTCCATGTTTCCCTCCTCATTGGGCAGCAAGCAAGGGTCACGTGAGAGGCTTACCCCAGGGTGGGTTCTTCTAGGCTATGCTAGGTACTTTGTACAGGGTCACTGACATACACATGGGGTAACTTTACTTGAGCCACAACTCACGACCCAGGCAGATGACTAAACGTGAACAAACTCATTGGTTATCCTTGGTAACCACTTGTATCTTCAGACTGTATGAACTCTTATACTAATGTCTTCATATCCCAAAGTGTTTAGTGACCCAAACTGTAGACTATATGTGCTGGTTACCTACATTGCACTCCTTTAGTAACTTCAGATCAGGCAAAAGCAAAGGTTCAAAAGTGTTACCTATAGAATAAATTAACAAGATGACAATGATAATTGACAGTCCAAGATAAAGTACAGACATTCCCTAACATCTTTAATCCATAACTACAGGCTTGTGGCTATTCCCGGCATACCTGTTAGAGCAAAGTCCAATGTTGAAGTCCATATCTGGAATTTAACTCAGGCTTTACCAGGATACAGGCCATTCAGACTCCGGCAACAGCACCAGGCAGCATCAATGTAAGTCTCCCCCAGGATTTATGGCCTCTTCCCTTTATAGCACACAGGGTCGGTCGGACCAGAGAAAAACCCACAAAAAAAAACCTGGGAGTGCAGTTAACCCCTAACTTTCCATTGGGGCAGCAGTAGCAACAACCTGCCTACAAGGGGATCTGTTCATGGATCCTGCAGATCGGACTGGACACTGCCTCTGTAAAAGGGGCATAACACCGAAAAAAAGTAGTGTCTCTCTCCTGGCTTTGTTGTCTAAAAGATGTACATGAATCACAAACTCACAGAATTAAGGATCCTCTGGCAAATCCCTTGAAAGGTAAATCCTTGTACCCTACTGATACCAAGGAACAAGATAGCTGGACTGCGGGATTGTCAGTCTGGGGAGAGGGTAGTGTTAGATGTATGTAGATGCACTTTACAACAAATTTAAGTCGTACTCCAGATAACATTGTATAAGCAATTACAGCAACAGATTTTTTTTCCTTTTGAGGTAGAGGTTTTACATAAATTAATAAATGCTGACCGTTGTAAGCACCCTTGTCAGTGGTAAATGGTTTGTTTCAATGCTCTAACTGCCACTTTTGCAGGACTGCTTGGTCTGTTAAAGAAAGCTGCAAAATAACAGACTTACTAGCCAGATCACCGGGTGAAAATAAAGGAAAAAAGGATAAAAAAGGAAAACGAATACAACCACCACACCTAAGAATTGGGAATTAGTAATCTGCTACTATATTTATACAGGGAGTGCAGAATTATTAGGCAAGTTGTATTTTTGAGGAATAATTTTATTATTGAACAACAACCATGTTCTCAATGATTCCAAAAACTCATTAATATCAAACTCTTGTACCAACAACAAGTTATTATTTTAATAAGGAGTTTTTATGTTGAACGGATTATTAAGACGTGAGGGACATATTTATATCATCGTCTAATGATTAAGGGTTAAGAATCCACACCACCAACATAAGCAAAAGGAAAAAATAGGAAAAAAGGAAATAAAAGTGGGCCACTAGACCGATCATTCAGACAATAAAACGTCGAAAGAAATTGTCTGGTTCGTCAGGACGTTTTCACCGTCAATCTCGTAACTTTGTTTGGTAAATGGTGACTGTTCCCACGAATGTTGCCAGTCGTAAATAATTAAATACATTTTGGAGATGGAGTTTTCCTTTTTTTTAGACAA
>BLSH010313656.1:61656-84203 GCA_018402905.1 Glandirana rugosa | reverse complement strand
TCACAGAAGGAAAAACAAAGCCCTACCAAACACTAAAAGAAGAGTTGGCCCCAACAGAAATCTCTCACTTTCAGTATCTCCAGTTAACAAACTGCATAAAAAAAACCCCCAACTCTGGACTAAAATCCCTACACAAATACATACCTTCCTAATGCAAAACTCTGAGGGGAAAAAGGGGACATCGCTTATATACAACACGCTCCAAGAAAAAAGACTTTTTGCCCACTCCCCCCCATTTACCCAATGGGAAGAAGACCTAGGTAAATCCTTCTCAGCTGAAAACTGGCACAAGGCAATAAAATATATATACGCAGCAACCAAGTGCTCAGCACTTTGGGAAGTAGCTCAAAACACACTCCAAAGGAGATACATGACACCTAACAAAATCGCCGCATTCGATAAGCTAGCTTCCCCCTTATGTTGGAGGAAATGCGGAGAACGGGGATCTCTTATACATATCTTATGGAGCTGCCCCAAATTAAAACAATATTGGGAGGAAGTATATGCAACTATCTCTCAAATCACAAAACAGAAGGTAAAACCATCTCCAGAGCTAGCACTAGTAAACTTGGGCATAGACAACTTCCCACCAAAATATAGGACAATTATCTCACACATTTTACTAGTCACTAAATATCACATAACTAAAAACTGGAAAGACCCAGATCCCCCGAAATTCCAAAGAGTAATAGAAACAACTCAAACCCACTCCCAATACGAAAAAATGATAGCAATAACAAGCAACTCACTAAAGAATACAGAGCGCGACTGGACACCGTGGTACACCTGGTTCCTAACTTAGGATTACTGAACGTATAACAAAGCCTCTAAGTCAAATAGAGAAGACTTCTGCAGGAGACAAAATCAATGTACAATTACGTTTATAAGTTCAACACAATTACTCTAGCCTAACTCAGCTTTCACTACCCACTTTCCCCACTATCCCCTTCGCATAACCCTCCCCCACCCCCCCCCCCCCCACAAGTTACGTTATCATATCCATCCCTGTTATAAGAAAATGTGCCTGAACATTACACAAACCACCGGAAAACAAGTATTATCCCTATGAGAAGGAAATGCAACAGGGTAGCAGAATAGCAAGACAAACTAAACAAAGGTTTCCTCCCAGGGCACAGCTCCTTGATCCTGTTAGGGGTGCCCGCGGAGAGCCCACTAATAACCTCAAGCAGTCTAGTGGTTTAAGCTATATCTGATCATACCTATCATAGCGAGCAGCTGGAATTATCCCCCTGCCACATTTATACACATAACCGTATGTCTATCCGGTACTGTTATCGACACTTATAGTTATATGGATATTGTAACCTTTATGACTTATTTGTAAACGACTATTGGCACATATCTGTATCTGTACTATCTGGAAAAATATATATACAGTATAAGGCATCACCTTATAAAACAACCCATTCAGTTTAAAATAGAAATGAAAGGCAAAAAAAAAAAAAAAGAATATTAGAAAAAAATAACACAAATTAGAAACATTTAATATTAAACATATTTTAAAAAATGTAATCTCTCCTGTATTAATAATGTTTAGTTTGTTATAGCACTGTGTATCATTAACAATATTATTTTAATGAAAGCTACAGATTTAAAAAAAAAATGAAACTTATTTTTGAAATGACTGAAACATAGTAAAGTTTGAATGCGATTTTGGTGACTGGCATATTGTGACAGCAAGCCAGGAAAATCTATGGGTTGTGTCCAGGATGGGAGATATATTTGTCCCAGGTTCATGCTATACACTGATTGCTTTTGTATTTGCTGTGTAGTGAGCCTGTTTGGGCTCAATGAGGGTTAACAAGCTCAGGTGTTAAGCACTCAGGGCTCTATAAAACGCCCAGGTTGCTTCAACAAGGGGCTCCACCCTGGAACCAGATCTCTGTTTACTGCAGACTGGGAAGCAGCAATACCACTGAATGGTGAGATTAAGTGTATTTGACTAAAAGCCTCTGTTTATTTTCTGTGTGACCGTCAAGTGTCTGGGCAGCGGTAGGCTGTGTCAGAACAACTAGGCAGGTTCCTCTGTCTTTGTAGATAGACGCCCAAAGTGGCAAGGGTTTATTTCCTGTTTTGTTTTATTTTACCTGTTTTTATGCCTGCACTTTGTAACCACAGACGTGTAAATAAACCACAGGTTTTGCTTTCACAAAGATCCTGCTGTCTGTCTGTGCCTACTTCACTGTGCTGTAACCATCCAGGGGGTCCTGTATACCCCACTACTGAGCAAATCCCTTACAATATGCTGTACATTAAATGTGCAAATAACAAAAGAACCAGCTTGGCTTGGCTGCTATAGGCTGCAGCATTTTTGTACTTTGTTTTTTAATGAATACATATGCATATTTAAGTTACTGTGTACTGTTTTTCAATACGGGCTCATATGAGGTTCATACACTTGATGAACTAAAAAACTACAAATCATATTCTTAAAATGGTTAAAATAAAATAATACAGTACAAATAGAGCAGCCTCAGCAAATTGAGACATAACAGGCTACAGATTAATAGGCCAATATTCTAAAAGCATACAAAATCCATATTGGTATTGATTCTTATAAATTTGTAACTAATCATTCTTATGTGTCCTGCACTGCAAATCACAGAAGATTATTTGCTGATGGCAAACCTTTTGATCAATAAAACTTATGATGTA
This sequence comes from Glandirana rugosa, assembly GCA_018402905.1. NCBI lineage: Eukaryota > Metazoa > Chordata > Amphibia > Anura > Ranidae > Glandirana > Glandirana rugosa. Next base: position 81,527 of record BLSH010313656.1, on the reverse strand, counting down.
ATGCAGTTTGCCAGCAGAAAATGGCCATATTGCTAGTACACAATTCATTCACTGATGATAACAGAAAACTATACTTACCTGATAATTCTATCTTTAAATGGATAATAAACTAGGCATGTATCATGTTACTTTATGTATACTTGAAGTCAGAGCATAGCAGGCTTTAAGGCAGTCACCACAAAATGTCAATTGTCAGGCCAGAATTGTCTCTAATCGGTTTTGTGACTCGCCCATTCATCTACCCAGAATGGAACATGGCTGCTGCTAGAGCTATCTGTCCACATTCTACCGCTGGAGATCGGTGAACTGACACATTGTGGGGATGTGGATTATGGTATTACTGACTGTTACAAATTTTATTCCTACAAAACTCTTACAGAATGCTTGCAACTGGGATAGGGAATCACTATTTTTGTAAGCTGCCTTGAGTTTAAAAGAAACTCTGTCACTTCTTCTAAATGGGCAAAGTGAGTCCTACAGGTATGTAGCGCCCCATAGTGTAGGCATTTTTGTGGGATAGGATTCTTTGCAGGAGAAGCAAAATTTAGTCAGGCCTTACTGTAAGAGCAGGCCTGAGTGTCTTGATCTGGGCTTGGGGAGTGGCTAAGGTAGGATGGGGGCAGTCAAACAGATGATGTCACTAGACCCTCCTACCTTCTTCTGGGAAGCACTGGATTTTTACAGAATGAAGGTGGGACCAGAGGTGTCATCATCTGGAGTGTCATGGGAAGCCCTGACCAATCCCCAGCGCCAGTTCGCCTGGCAGCATGGGGGCGGCGCCACTCCCTGGAAGAGTCTCAGCGCTTGCAGCCTGCAGCAGACACCAGGTGAGAGAGGAAGATAACGCAAGGTGGTTGTCCCTTGCCAGCACTGCCCTGGTTGCTGGATAAGCCAGAGAGGACCCTGATTGACACGGGGGTCCGGTTTGAGCCATGCGGGGGGACTTGCATTGGAGGTGATTTACAGAGAGGAGCGGCTGTGCCTGCTCTGCCCGGACTGCTGGATTCCGACTGCGGTTGTCACTGCCTGGGCTCAGTGGGGTCATTGTGATGAGCCACTCACTCGGTTGGTGTCCATGCAGCAGGAGCCACAGTACTACCAAGTGGACCTTCCATCAGGGAGATGCGTTCCGCAGCTGCGGAGGCCTCGTAGGGCAAAGTCAGGCCTGGTGTCGCTACCCAAAGGCAGGGATGAGTTGCGGCCTAATGACTCCCCCCCCCACGAAATCGGAGGACAAGGAAAGAGAGATGGAGGTTGTCGTGGCCCATGATCTGGCCGGGGACCTGGGTAGCATGAGTACTAATGTGCGGGAATCCAGGGTCCCTGAAATGTCATCCATAACTTACCCCATGACCATCCCAGTGGAGCTGGAGCAAGTGAGCAAGGGAGGAGAGTCCCTGGAGGAGCTAGCTGGGGATGTTGGGGAAAGGGTCATAAACTGGGGGGGGTCCCCCAGACTGGTTGCAGTATTTGGGCCCATGGAGCACCTAGCAGAGTGGTCGTCTCCCAGTGAGGGGTCAGAGGAAGAGTGGGGGAGGGGAGTTTCACACCCTGGTGATGTCCTGTCGGAGAAGGACGAGTCAGGACCCTCACTACAACCGAGCCCTGCACCAGGAATTCCCAATATCAGCAGCCACCTTTTCTATAATAGGCCCTCCACTACCCAGACCAGAGCAGCCACATACCGCCAGCATGTGGTCAAGTCAGCGGACACTCTAATTCGGCCGGGGAAAGGGAAGGTGAAGAGTCTGTCTAGACTCTCCCGGTACCAGCGAGAAGTCCAGCATAGGGTTGCTCTGGAGTGAGGCCTAGATTTCCCCTACGTGTCACCCCAAGTCATGGACATTGTAGAGAACTCCCGGGAAGAGTGGGAGAATGACATGACTTGGGAATACCTCCATGTGCCTAAGCCCTTGCGGGGACAGGGGAACAGCCAGTGGGAGAGATTCCTGGAGTTGAAGAAGGAATGGAGTCTGGACAGAACTAACTGGAAAGACTGCATTGTCATTGGTAAAGCAGGACAGCCCACAGATAGCTACTCTATTTCAGTTCAGGGAGAGGGGGACCAGCGGGTGAGATTAACTGATCCTCATTACTATGTCTAGGACGGTGATGTAGTACAGCCTAGGCAGCATGCTTCATAGACTGCTGGAGGAGTAGCGGAGTGTGCACCTTCCCCCGAACTGCAGGACAAACTAGCCTGCCGCCCTGTGCCCAGTGGAAGTGACTGTTTCACTGCAAGGACATTGGGTGAAGTTTGGTCCTGCCTCCATTACTTGAGGACCTGTTGCTTGGGGAGGGGCCCCTCCCATTAGGAACCTTAAAGAAAAAGAAAACTGTGGACTTTCTTTGTTTCTGCTCCTGCAGTGGGATTCTGAGTGGAACCTGTCCTGTTAAACCGCTGTATGGTCTTGGTCACCATGCTGCAGCTCAGTTTCAGGCTCTTGGCAATCTTCTTATAGCCTAGGCTATCTTTATGTAGAGCAACAATTCTTTTTTTCAGATCCTCAGAGAGTTCTTTGCCATGAGGTGCCATGTTGAGCTTCCAGTGACCAGTATAAGAGAGTGAGAGCGATAACAACAAATTTAACACACCTGCTCCCCATTCACACCTGAGACCTTGTAACACTAACGAGTCACATGACATCGGGGAGGGAAAATGGCTACTTGTGTCTAATTTGGATATTTCATTTAGGGGTGTACTCACTTTTGTTGCCAGTGGTTTAGACATTAATGGCTGTGTGTTGAGTTATTTTGAGGGGACAGCAAATTTACACTGGTATACAAACTGGACACTCACTACTTTACATTGTAGCGAAGTGTCATTTCTTCAGTGTTGTCACATGAAAAGATATAATGAAATATTTACAAAAATGCGAGGGGTGTACTCACTTTCGTGAGATACTGTATCTACTCAGAACAATTATAAAATGTGTTCTAAACTTGCCATGGTGAAAAAATAAGGTTCTTTGTGATGTACATCCATATCTATGATGTGAACCATTACCCAATGATTCCAGGAGAGATATCTTTTGTCTATATTTGATTTGTATAAATATATATGGTGATATCATCTTTATTAATAGCATTAGGTCACTATGCTTGTGTATGTGAGTGAGGTGGATGTGTGTGTTTTTATGTGGAATTATGTGTTTTGGGGTACCTTTTTAATAAAGTGCAACATCTTCTTTATTTTCTTATTTGTCTTATTCTTATTTGTCAATACATTTTTTTAATTAATATTATTATTAGTTTGACACAGCCCAGTGATTTGTAGCACTGATTTACTGATTATTTCTAATTGAGAGTGACTGAGTCACCAAATTGTTTTTTATTACTCAGTTTTGTTTGCAGTCTAGGTTTGGAATAAGTGCAGAATAGAGTGGATTGGGTACAGTTGGTGTCCTGCTCTCAGTAGCTCAGTCCCTGCTAGCAGTATCAGCAATGGACGAATAGCCCTCTCACCAGTCCCCTGGGATGCTGCTGTGACCTCTAGTTGTAAAAGGGGGAGGCCCTCTCTCTCTCCAAGAATACCTCCTGTGATGGGAAACAGAGGATGAGTTTTTCAGATCAGATATATTATACTATTCTAACTTTATATTTGTATTTAGACTTATTATATGTGCGTGGATTACTTACTGGTTTACATTCACTTGTTTGCTTTTGTACAGTATTCAGCAAAGTCTATCTTAAATAGTAATAAATGTTACTGCATATAAAATGCATCTAAATCATGTCTAAAATACACCACACCCCAATGGCAATGTATAAAACCCGCAGGGGTGTAAAGACAGCCAAGTGTTTTAATGGTCTGTCAATGTTTGTGTTATAAAACCTGAAAAAAATACAATTACTAGATATGCTTATATACAGGAGCACACCTTGATTTCTTTTTCCCTTGGTCTTATGATAACATTATTTTCCTTAATCCTTTTATTATTGCGCTTCAATTAATATATATGAAAGTTGTACTTTTAATTATTTTCACTTGCCCTAAAATATAATTAAAATACATCAGGCAATTAAAATATAAAGCTGGCTTTGAAACAAAAATAAAATTGCAGTGCCAATGAACATGTGTCCTTATAGTACAAGTTAATGCCAATCAAATAAGGTGTTAAGATTCAGTAAACCTTTCTCCGCCTATCATCACCTTTGCTTAATTATGACTATTATTATTATTCCTTGCATTATTATTATTCCTTGCCTATGTCTGTTTTTGAAAAATACTTTTAATTATACAGATAATCAGTTCTGATGTGCAAACCTGGTTTTGTTAGTTTAATAGTATACTGTTTATGCACAATATACTAAAGCTAACCACAGTCAACATCCAATAAGTAATATATTTTCTTAAGATAAATACATTTAAACCTTCAAAGCATTTAAATGCAGTGATACTTACAAAAGTTATTAGATGAAGAGTAACCCTCAAAGGTTGCACATATACTGTATTACTATAAAACCAACAATATACACTATACGGCAAAACACTTGCAGGACAAGAACCTCAAACCTGTTTCATATCCCATTATAAAACCGTGTTCATTAAAATGGGGCCTCTCCCACCATCACCACCACCATTTGTGGCTATAACAGCCTCAACTCTAAGAATGCTTCCCACAAGGTTTTAGAGTGGAAATGTGTGGCCGTTAAGTCAAAATTTGCATTTGGACAGATACTGGGGGCGAATGAGAAGATCTGATATGCAAACAACAATCCAGTTCTTCCCAAAGATATTCAACAGGGTTGAGGACAGGGTTTAGCGTGGTATTGTCTCTACACCAAACATGTCCACTTGCATTGCAGAACAAATCTGAGAAATTAAGTAACATTTCAGTGATATATCAGAATTGGAGATAAAGTCTTGTCCTTTAACTCTTAATCGTAGGGTTTAGTTTAAAGTTGGATCTCCATAGTCACAGGATAGTTTCATAAGTGGCAGCAGTTGCTGAGCCCTGGCAATGGAGTAGTAGTAAATCCTACTTAAAACTAAAATTGACATTTGACAGTATAGTAAATTGACATTATTATCATAATTCATCAATATTAATCAACACTTATAATCAGATCCTGCTACACAAAAAATGATTACATGGGCATCTAAATTTGATTGTTTACATTTCAAGGATATATTATACCATCTTGACCATTTATGCAAAGAAGATGATTAACATATAGTATGATTTATCCTTGCTAGTGCCGCTACAGTAAAGTTCGGTACACACACTCAGTTCTTTTTTTTTTTTTTTTTGCATCCAACAACCAAATTGACAGACTGCAGCACTAACACACACAAAGTTAGTACGCCGATTGCCCCCTCTGTGCTATTGCATTCTGACAGGGGGACTGCCCCCACCAGAACACACTAATCAGCGATCGCAGCCATTGACTGCCAGCACTGATGGGATGCTGGTTGGATTCTTTTTCAGACAGGCAGCTGTACAAACACACTGAACAGTGCTACCAACCGCCAGTAAATATACGGGCAGCCTTAAATTTAAGCCCATTTTCTGGTTGCCCGTAAATGTCTGTTACGGGCAGCAGTGCCCGTGAAAAAGGTGGCCGTGAGCCAACCATGCAACTGCGCATGCTCCATTCCAAAGCCGGCCGGGCTCGGGAAAGCTCGTACATGCTCGGCCAGGTGGCGCATGCGCAGTGACGTGATGGCGCCGCCTGGCACCATTTTTGAATAGAAGCTAGTCCACTCAGTCTTGGCGGTGCCACAGCGGAGCCTTGTGCACTCGCCACAGCAGAGGAGGAGCCGAGCAGGGGTGAGGAGGGTGACACCGTGTGTGGGGGGGATAGCAAAAAAGGGGCAAAGGAGGACATTACTGGGGGGAGGGGTAAAGCCATGCAGGGACAGAGAAGGACACTGATGTGCTGCCCTATGGAGAGGTGAAAGGGGCACAGGAGGAGGACACACTGATTGTGGAGAAGTAATATGAAGGTGGACAGGAGGAGGAAGCTACTGTGAGGGGGTGAGGAGGACATGTCCGCAGTCTCTGTCCACCTCCTGTTTCATATCCACAGCCGCTGTCTACCTCCTGTATCATATCCGCAGCCTCTGTCCACCTCCTGGATCATGTACGCAGCCTCTGTCCACCTCCTGTTTCATGTATGCAGCCTATGTCCACCTCCTGTATCATATCCGCAGCCTCTGTCCACCTCCTGTATTATGTCCACAGCCTCTGTCCACCTCCTGGGTCATGTCTGCGGTCTCTGTCCACATCCTGGATCATGTCCACAGCCTCTGTCCACCTCCTGGGTCATGTCCGCAATCTCTGTCCACCTCCTGGATCATGCCCACAGTCTCTGTCCACCTCCTGTATCATGTCCACAGCCTCTGTCCACCTCCTGTATCATGTTTGCAGTCTCTGTCCACCTCCTGTATCATGTCCACAGCCACTGTCCATCTCCTGGATCATGCCCGCAGCCTCTGTTCACCTCCTGTATAATATCTGCAGCCTCTGTCCACCTCCTGTATCATGTCCACAGTCTCTGACCATCTCTTTTCTTTTATCATGTCTGCAGTCTCTGAAGCGGAGTCTGAATAGGAGTCAAGAGTGGGAGCACCGCCAGGATAGGGGTCATAGGAGGAGTCAGATGTGTGTTGTTTGTAAATCTTGGCGTCATGCCAGTAAATTTCACTTCGTGGGGGTGGGGGGGGGGGTTGGCAACACTGCCACCGAATGTCAGCTGGTGTCTGCTAACAGGATAGCAAATCCATAGGTTTGCATGACCTACTGCAGATTCTTCTCTTCCCCATTCTCTTATTTACAGTGTTGAGTATCTTTGACATTCACTGATTCCCAAAAGCACATTCATGTTATCTATTAACTCAAAACATTTTGCCTATTTAGATTTTTTTTAAAAAACCACCTAGAAGAAACAACCTTACATAAACCACTGGGTCCTGAATCTGTTTTGTTCTGGATTGCATCCTGGGAGGGTCTTTTTTTTCGAGTTCCCACATCGATGCCTGGTGACATGAATACTTACCATTAGCTGTCCATTAGCGTGTCCTCGCTAGATCCTGAAGGGAGTGCTGACATCACAGCAACATATGGGCATGGATTGCAGCAAAGTGTGAACATGGATTGCAGCAGTGGATCAGCAGACTACTTCCAGAAGAGGCATCAAGAAGGGTCACTTGATGGCAGACTCAGTTAAGTAAAAACAGGCTGCAAAACATGGGACTGGGATGGGAGGGAGATGGGCTTTATTAATGATATTTAAGGGCATTACTTATCATTCTGGTGCAATTTTATAACAAACACAAGTTTGATAACTGTGTGCACATCCATCAAAGTGTGTACAAAAGGAACTATACACCGATCAGCAATAACATTATGACCACCCACCTAATATTGAGTATGGCCCCTTTTGCTAAAACAACCCTGACCCATTGAGGCATGGACACCAAAGTAACATCCACATGAATGGCAGGACCCAATGATTGCCAGCAGAACATTGCCCAAAGCATCACACTACCTCTGCCAGCTTGCCTTCTTATACCGCATCCTGGTGTCATCTCTTCCCCTGTTATTAGTGTTGTTGTATCTGGGAAAATGTGTGCTAGCAAGATTGAAGGTTTTGTACAGTGCACAGTGTGCCGCATATATGCAACTATGGAGCAATAGCTCCAGGATGGATACTGCTGCGACAGATTTGAGCAGGTTGCCCTTCTGGAAGTTCGCATTAGAGATCTGGAGGAGCAAATTGCAACGCTGGGCAGAACTGACAACCTTGAAAGGGGTCCTCTGCTCACTGAGCAGGTGGCTAGTAGGGTTAATGGGGGGGTGGAGGGGTAAGTCAGGATTATAAGGTAGGTAGATGGTTAATATAGTTAGAGGTAGTGATAGGGGTTTTACAAAAAAGGAAGGCCAGCCCTGGGTTTGAGCACCATAACAGATTTGCCAAGTTGAGTGAAGATGTGGAGGTGGCAAACTCAGAGGTTGCAACCCTAGATGTCGCTGCTCCCCCTAACAGTTGGGAGAGCAGCCCATCTAGTAGGGGTGGTAGGGGTAGTGCAGGTGGGCCTAGACAATTGGGGATTCTATAATTAAAAGGACCGATAGTATAATTTGTCGTCATGATCGCCTAAACCGAATATTTTGCTGTCTCCCTGGTGCCAGGGTTCAGCATGTGGTGGACCGGGTTGATAAATTACTGGGAGGGGCTGGGCATGACCCAGCTGTTTTGGTCCACGTTGGAACCAATGACAGAATTTATGGAAGGTGGAGGCTCCTTAAGAGCTAATTTAAAGAATTAGGTGCAAGTTGAAGGGAAGGACCTCCAAGGCAATATTCTCTGAAATATTGCCTGTGCCATGCGAAACACAGGAACGGCAGGGGGAGATTAGAGCCCTGCATGCATGGCTAAAGACCTGGTGTAAGGAGGAGGGCTTTGGGTTTTTAGAGCACTGGGCTGACTTTTCATTGGGGTACAACCTATATGCTAAAGGTGGTCTGCACCTAAATGGAAGGGGGTCTGTTGTGCTGGGGGAGAGGTTTATGGGAAGGCTGGAGGAGTATTTAAACTAGGATTGAGGTGGGAGGGTGCATTGTATTATAATGGGGTACAGGGGTCAGTCCCCATTGGTGGGTGGAATGGGGAAAGATGGGGGGGAGGGCTATGTAAGATGATATAAAGGTTCCATGTTACAAGCAACCATTGGAAATGGTACTGTTTGTACTAAAATAAAAAATATTCAACATACATGTGCAAAATGTGACAGCGAATTAAAGTGTTTGTTCACCAAAGCCAGAAGTCTGTCAAGCAAAATAGGTGATTTGGACGCTCTGGTGCATGACGAGAACTATGATTTATTTGGTATTGCTGAATCTTGGCTTCATTCTTCACATGACTGGGCTATTAATATTCCTGGCTATGCTCTCTTTCGGAAAGACAGGGTAAAACGGAAGGATAGTGGTGTCTGTCTCTGTGTGAGAAGTGATCCCAAACTGAGTGTGAATGAGGACCTAGTTGATAGAGAGTGTGATGAGTCTGAAGCATTATGGGTAGATCTGCATATGGGTGTGCACACTACAAAGCTTATTATTGGAGTTTATTATAAACCTCCCAGTGTTAAAGAGGAGGTGGAGACTCTGCTCCTTGCATAGATGGAAAGAGCTGCAAGGGAGTAATAGCACTACTGGGACAATTAAAGGACACAAATTTATAAGCCTATTACAGGACAATTTTTTGGTCCAGCTTATTGAGGCCCCAACTATGACGATTCGTTGGACCTGGTAATCTCAAACCATGCAGAGCTTATTACCAATATTCATATAAAAGAGCATCTGGGTAACAGTGATCATGCCATGATTTCATTTTATGTAAGCTGCAAGCAACAAACACATACGGGAAAGATAAAAACACTTAATTTTAAGAGAGCAAATTTTACAAGGATGAGGGCTGCTCTTCAGGACTTAGACTGGGAGGGAATATTGGCATCGATGAACACAGAACAGAAATGGGGATTTTTCAAAAAGACTGTATGCAAACTCACTGCAAAGTATATTCCCATGTGCAATAAGTTTAAAAGGGTAAAAATAAAACATATGTGGCTCACGGCCAAAGTTAAAAGAGTTACGTATAAATGATAAGAAAAGAGCATTTAAAAAATATAAAGATGAAGGAACACTATCTTATTTTAAATGTTACAAAGAATATAACAGAATATGTAAAAAGGAAATCAAGGATGCAAAAAGTCAAAACGAGCGACAGATTGCAAAAGATAGTAGGACAAACCCCAAAAAATGTGTGTGTGACTGGGGAGAAGGAGAAGGCAAACTTATTAAATACATTCTTCAGCTCTGTGTATACAAAGGAGCATGGGGAGCTCATGTCCATAATGGGGGTGGTAGTGACACAGCCCCAAATGATCCACAATGGCTCAAAAGTGAAATGGTCCAGAAGTATTTAGACAGAATAAAGGTAGATAAAGCACTTGGACCAGATGGCATCCATCCGCTGATCCTAAAAGAATTAAGCTCTATCATTTCAAAGCCATTGTAACTAGTTTTTAGGGACTCCTTAATGACTGGAATAGTACCACTGGATTGGCGTAGGGCCAATGTGGTGCCCATATTTAAAAAGAGATCAAAGTCTTTACCAAGTAACTATAGACCTGTTAGTTTAACTTCTATAGCTGGGAAGATACTGGAGAGTTTAATAAAAGACCACATAGATGAGTTCTTGTTGGAAAAAATGTTTTAAGCAACAGACAGCATGGAAGACAGAAGTTGTCAAACAAACCTGATGAGGGGGTAAGTAAAACCTTGGACAGAGGGGTGGCTGTGGACGTGGTATACTTGGATTTTACAAAAGCATTTGACACAGTTCCCCACACATGGCTAATGTGTAAGTCTACAGACTTAGAAAGATCAGTTTGTAAATGGATAGAAAACTGGGTAAAAGACCGAATTCAGAGAGCAGTGGTTAATGATTCTTACTCTGAATGGTCTAAGGTTATCAGTGGTGTACCCCAAGGTTCAGTGTTGGGAACCTTACTTTTCAATATATTTTTAAATGATATAGGGTCTGAGATTAAAAGTACCATTTCAGTGTTTGCAGATGACACCAAGCTATGCCGTGGAATAATGTCCTTATGGGATGTCTCCAACAGACAAGCACTGTTTAATTGGGTGACTATGTGGCAAATGAGGTTTAATGTTGAAAAATGTAAAGTTATGCATTTGGGGGCTAAGAATATGCATGCATCATACATACTAGGGAGAGTACAACGGGGGAATCCATAGTGGAGAAGGATCTGGGGGTTTTGGTAGATCATAAGCTTAATAATGGCATGCAAATGGCATTCCAAAGCAAGCAAAATCCTTTCTTGTATTAAGAGAGGTATGGATCCCAGAGATAGAGACATCATTTTGCTCCTGTACAAATCATCAGTAAGACCTTATCTGGAATATGCAGTTCAGCTTTGGGCACCAGTTCTCAAAAAGGATATCGGGGAGAAAGTGCATAAGATAAACGTATTTATTTCAGATGGTGTCAAGCGTTTGTGGTGGCAACTGGGTGAGGAGTACAAATACAAGTGTGTCTTGCCTACCGCCAAGCATTGTGGTGGGAGTGTCATGATCTGGGGCTGCATGAGTGCTACTGGCACTGGGGAGCCACAGTTCTTTGAGGAAACCATGAATGCCAACATGTACTGTGACATAATGAAACAGAGCATGATCCCCTCCCTTCGAAGACTAGGCCACAGGGCAATATTCCAACATGATAATGACCCCAAACACACCTCCAAGATGACCACTGCCTTGCTAAAGAAGTTGAGGGTAAAGGTGATGGACTGGCCAAGCATGTCTCCAGACCTAAACCCTATTGAGCATCCGTGGGGCATCCTCAAACAGAAGGTGGAGGAGCGCAAGGTCTCTAACATCCACCAGCTCTGTGATGTCATCATGTAGGAGTGGAAAAGGACTCCAGTGGCAACCTGTGAAGCTCTGGTGAACTCCATGCCCAAGAGGGCTAAGGCAGTGCTGAAAAATAATGGTGACCACACAAAATATTGGCACGTTGGACCCAATTTGGACATTTTCACTTTTGTTGCCAGTGGTTTAGACATTAATGGCTGTGTGTTGAGTTATTTTGAGGGGACAGCAAATTTTCACTGTTATACAAGCTGTACACTCACTACTTTACATTGTAGCAAATTGTCATTTCTTCAGTGTTGTCACATGAAAAGATAAAATAAAATATTTACAAAAATGCGAGGGGTGTACTCACTTTTGTGAGATACTGTATCACTTCACAAGAGAGTATACATTGGAAAACAGTGTCTGATGAGGAGGGGCCATGTCAGTACAGACAATGCAAATGAGATAGCTTGGTGAGCCAAAAATGCTACTTTGTTTAGTATCCCATTCTTCTTTAATCCCTCCTTGTGGGAAAAAATGTATTTCTTCCTGGTATGCTGGTGACATTTATTGTATGAGGTATGGGCTACATGGGGGAAAGTGCACAAATGCAAGGAGTTGGCTTACAAGGCAAAATTTTAAAAAAAAAACAATTTCCACAATAAAAATAGGAACATTTCTTACTCTGTTTTACATTAGCTAGCATGAAGGTTGGGCCCAAGCACATGCTATAAATCTTAAAGTGATTATAAATGCATAAACCCCCCCCCCCCAAAAAATAGGTTTATACTTACCTGCTCTATGCAACATAATTTCACAGAGCAGCCCGAACCCCCTCTTCTCAGGTCCCTGCCAGTGCTCCTGGCTCCTCCTTTCCGGCGAGTGCCCCCATGGAAAAGCCCCTTTCTATGGGAGCACTCATGTGGGCTTGCATCTATAAATACAGACAATGGGACTCAGCCCCGCCCCCCGCTCCCTTGTCACTGGCTTTGGTTAACCACACTGGCCAGTGAAACCAGCAGGAAGTGAGGGGAGAGAAGGCCTACAGACATGCACAGCGCTGGATCAAATGAGGGCTCAGGTAAGTAAAAGGGGGGTAAGCAGGTGTTACTGATGCCTAAACATTTTTTACCTTAATGCAAAGAATGCATTAAGGTAAGAAATGTTTAGGCTTTATAACCACTTTAATGATCTCTGTTACCAAACGTGCATCTGCACCTGCAAGGAAATTATGTAGAAAGTGTTACATGGTTGTATTTACTGATTTCAACAGCTCTTAATTTAAAATATCTTACTATTTAATTGAACTGAAGTTCTTGTTCTAGATCTCTGTTATGTAAACAAAATTGTAATTTTGATTTCCATAGCACAGAGCAATACAGAATATGTTTGACGAGCGAGGCAATACATTTGATTTTACTTTGAAGTGGAACTCCGGGTTAAAAACACACTGGAAACATATGTATCTATACAGTTTGACCTTTTGGTGATGCATACACTTTTTCTAGTCCCATAGAGAACACTGCTCTCTGGTTCGTTGGTTCCTAGTTCAGCTCCTTTCTCACTGCACATTGGTAATGATAATGATTTTCCATCCAGTAAGGAGACTGGGAGTACAAGTTGATGCAGGAGGCTCAGGAAACTGACATGCTTATTTGTAAACTATCCAACATTGGCTGTGCAGTTTTTACAATGTGCATTAAATGACTAATGGATAGAGTTGAGCGGACACCTGGATGTTCGGGTTCGGCGGGTTTGGCCAAACTTCGCGAAAAAGTTCGAGTTCGGCCCCGAACTTGACCCCGAACCCCCATTGAAGTCAATGGTGACCCGAACATTAAAAATTAAGGACGGCACATTGTCCTTGTAATAAGGATCCAGCAGGGTGGCCATCCAGTAATCAGCCCAAGTTACAATGTGGGCAACTCGGCTGTTGTTGCTCAGGGACTGCAGCATGTAGTCGCTCATGTGTGCCATGCTGCCCAGAGGCAAAGACAAGCTGTCCTCTGTGGGAGGTGTATCATCTGTGTCCTCCGTATCCCCCCAGCCACGCTCCAGTGATGTCCACGAGCTGCGTTGGGTGCCACCCTGCTGTGAACACGGTATCTCCTCCTCCTCTTCATCATCCTCGCCCTCCTCATCCTCCAGAACTGTGCCCTGGCTTGAAATTTTTTTATCTGGCCTATGCTGGTGCAGGAACCCACCCTCCGAGCCACTTGTGAATGCCTGGCCTGATAACCATGGAAATGACTCCTCTTCCTCCTTCCTCCTGTGCCACATCCTCTTCCTTCATCGCCCAAAGTGTTTTTACAAGGAGACATAGAAGTGGGATAGTAACACTGAGAACAGCGTCATCGGCACTGGTCATGTTGGTGGAGTACTCAAAACACCGCAATATGGTACACAGGTCTCACAAGGAGGCCCATTCGTTGGTGGTGAAGTGGTGCTGTTCCGCAGAGCGACTGACCCGTGTGTGCTGCAGCTCAAACTCCACTATTGCCTGCTGCTGCTCGCACAGTCTCTCCAGCATGTGCAAGGTGGAGTTCCAACTTGTGGGCATGTCGCATAGGAGGCGGTGAGCTGGAAGGCCGAAGTTCCACTGCAGCGCAGACAGGTGAGCAGTAGCAGGGTGAGAACGCTGAAAGCGCGCACAGGCAGCCCACACTTTCTGCAGCAGCTCTGACATATCTGGGTAGCTTTTTAGAAATTTCTGCATCACCAAATTCAGCACATGTGCCAGGCAAGGGATGTGCGTCAAACCGGCTAGGCCCAGAGCTGCTATGAGATTTCGCCCATTATCGCACACCACCAGGCTGGGCTTGAGGCTCAGTGGCAACAACCACTCATCGATCTGTTGTTCAATGCCCATCCACAGCTCCTGCACAGTGTGGGGTTTATCCCCCAAACATATCAGTTTTAAAACAGCCGGCTGTCGTTTCCCCCTGAATGTGCTGAAGTTGGTGGTGAAGGTGTTACGCTGAGCGGATGAGGTGGTAGAGGAGGAGGAAGCGGAGTAGGAGGAGGAGGCAACAGGAGGCAAAGAGAAATGCCCTGCAATCCTCGGTGCCGGAAGGACATGCGCCAAACTGCTATCCACCTCAGGCCCACCCGCCACTACATTTGCCCAGTGTGCAGTTAGCGAGATATAGCGTCCCTGCCCATGCTTACTGGTCCACGTATCAGTGGTTATGTGGACCTTGCCCCAGATGGCGTTGCGCAGTGCACACAAGATCTTGTCCCCGACTTGTTTGTGCAGGGAAGGGATGGTTCACCTGGAAAAGTAGTGGCGGCTGGGAACCACGTACTGTAGGACAGACACCTCCATCAGGTTTTTGAAACTGTCCGTGTCCACCAGACTAAATGACAGCATTTCAAAGGCCAGGAATTTTGAAATGCTGGCATTCAGGGCCAGGGATCGCGAGTGGGTAGGGGGGTACTTCCTCTTTCTCTCCAGTGTTTGGGAGATGAACAGCTGTAAGCTTCCATGGGACCATGGTGTGGAAATGCTTAGGGACGGTGGCGGACATGGTGGCGTTGCTGTCACATTGTCTGTTTGCTGGGTGGCAGGTGACACTGGCACTGTAGAGGTGGAGGAAGAGGCCAAGGCAGCAGCAGAAGAGGAAGCAAGAGGAGCCCGAGACCTTTCTTGGATTTTGAGGTACTTATTCCACTGCAGCACGTGCTTTGCATGCAGATGCCTGATCATGCAGGTTGTGCTCAGGTTTAGAACATTTATGCCTCGCTTCAGGCTCTGATTGCCTGACAAACCACTTGTGTCTTGTCGTCAGCACATTGTCTGAAGAACTGCCACTCCAGGGAACTCCTTTGAGCTGCCTTTGGTGTGCGAGGTCCCTGGGTGTGATGGGTAGTAGCGGGTGTACTGTCTATGGGACGGTCGCTCCGCTTTTGCAACCTGCTTCTTCTTTT
The DNA here is from genome assembly GCA_018402905.1 of Glandirana rugosa. Taxonomy (NCBI): domain Eukaryota; kingdom Metazoa; phylum Chordata; class Amphibia; order Anura; family Ranidae; genus Glandirana; species Glandirana rugosa. The sequence goes on along the minus strand of BLSH010313656.1, from coordinate 66,216 downwards.
GCTGTGCTGGTGCCTCTGTGCGACCACCACCTCTTCCTCCAAACTGCACACGTCACTCGCATGACCTTCATACCATGTGGGGTCTAGGACCTCATCATCCTCCACATCATCTTCCACCCACTCTTCCCTGCTGCCCTCCTTGTCAGTCTGCACACTGTAGAAAGCCGCAGCAGTTGGCACCTGTGTTTCGTCATCATCAGAGACGTACTGCGTGGTGTTTCCATGTCCTCATCCTGAAACAGAAGTGGTTGGGCACCGGTGCACTCAATGTCTTCCACTTCTGGGGCAGGGCTATGTGGATGGCCCACGGAAAGCACACCAGCAGAGTCATCAAAAAGCATAAGAGACTGCTGCATGACTTGGGGCTCAGACTGCTTGGCTGATTTACAAGGGGCTGAGGTGAAAGACAGATGGCCATGGGGTTCAGGAGCCAACTCTGAGCTTTCAGCAAGGGACCGGGTGGGAGACAATGTGAAGGAACTGGAGGTATTTTTCGGGCCACCCAATCTATTATCGCCTGTACTTGTTCTGGCCTCACCATTAGTTGAGTGCATTCGGGCCTACCACATAACGTTGAAGGTTCTGTCGGCTACTCGCACCTTAGGAAGGTGTTTCACTTGTGCGTGTAGCTGGCACAGATCGACCACGTCCTCTCCTTGCAACAGGAGCTTCACCAACACCACCAACACCAGAAGCACCACGACCACGTCCCTTATTAGACGCTCTCCTCATTCTGGACGCAAATGTACTATTTAGCACAAATTTATTTTATTTTTTAAACCGGCAATGTAGACGCACTTTTTAATTTTGTGCAAGAAATGCACAGCAAGGTGCAAATGTACTATGTAGCACTATTTTTTTTTTTTTTTTTTAAACCAGCAATGTCGACGCACTTTTTAATTTTGTGCAAGAAATGCACAGCAAGGTGCAAATGTACTATGTAGCATTATTTTTTTTTTAAACCAGTAATGTCGACGCACTTTTTAATTTTGTGCAAGAAATGCACAGCAAGGTGCAAATGTACTATGTAGCACTATTTACTATTCTTTGTTTTTTAAACCAGCAATGTAGACACACTTTTTATTTTTGAGCAAGAAATGCTCTGCTGGTTGCAAATGTAGTATTTAGAATTTTTTTTTTTTAAACCAGCAATGTAGATGCACTTTTTATTTTTGTGCAAGAAATGCACCGCTGGCCGCAAATGTAGTATTTAGAATATATATTTTTTTAAACCAGCAATGTAGACGCACTTTTTATTTTTGTGCAAGAAATGCACCGCCGGGCGCAAATGTAGTATTTAGAATAGTTTTTTTTTTTTGAAACCAGCAATGTAGACGCACTTTTTATTTTTCTGCAAGAAATGCACCGCTGGCCGCAAATGTAGTATTTAGATTTTTTTTTAAACCAGCAATGTAGATGTACTTTTTAATTTTGTGCAAGAAATGCCCCGCTGGCCGCAAATGTAATATTTTGCACAAAAAAAAATAAATAAATTGTAATTTGTCTAACTGCAATGTAAAAGCAGTATTTAAATATGCCAAAATGTTGCCAACTGAACTAACAGAACACGATTAGTCCCTGACACACAAGCAGTTGCAAGTGCACTGCACTTGCAAAAATGGCTGCAAACGCCCACCTAACAAACAGAAAAATTGCTTAGGTTTTATATGAGGCACTTTGCTTAGCAAACAAAATGTACTCTAGCAAACAAAAATCTCCTCTAGCACCCACCCACCAATAAATCACTGTTTCTAACAGATTTTATAAAGCTAATCTGTCCCTCACAGCAGCAGAATCTTCTCCCTACAATAGTATGAGATGATTTTCTAAAGCTAATCTGTCCCTCACAGCAGTGGCAGCATCCTCTCCCTACACTAGTATGAGATGATGTGACATGTAGCACTATGTGACTCCAGCTTATATAGAGGCTGGGTCACATGATGCACTGGCCAATCACAGCCATGCCATTAGTAGGCATGGCTGTGATGGCTTCTAAGGGAAAACAAGTGAAACGCTTGTTGATTGGCTGCCCTGCAGCTATTCAAAAGGTGCGAAAAAATACCCGAACCCCCGAACCCAGACTTTTTCTCAAATGTCCAGGTTCGGGACACGGACACCCTAAAGTCCGGTACGAACCCGAACCTTATTCGCTCAACTCTACTAATTGACTGTACAGAATTACAAATACCGTGAAAGCTAAACAAATACAAAAAGCATATACAGTATGTATTTCAATTATGTATTCTGTTGATTTCCTGGAGTTTTGCTTTAATGCCTGTGATAATTGTGTTATCAAGTCCCAAAAATCTATAAGGACTTAGATAAAAGAATGCACATGAGATCAACAGCTAAGGTCTATTGAATCTGTACTCTCCTTTTGAAAATCACATCTTTTCAACTCTTCATAGCCTTCAGTTGAGTTCTTGTGATGTCGTCCCCTCTCCATACTCCACAAAGTCCATTGTCTGCTGTGCAAAGTGGAACTCTTGAAAGCTTGGGGGTCTGGGTTCATGGAGTAGCTGGAGATGAAAACACCTTATAGATATCTGTACATCTATTTTGAACGCTGCTACCGTGACCTCTTCCATTTCTTTTGTAATAAAAATGTATTCAGTAGGTGTTTCATTGTCTATGTGCATTGTGCTGCACAAGTAATCCTTTCTTTAAGAGCATCCATGCTATTAAGATGTGAATTTTATTGCATATTGAAGAAGTTCTCTCAAGGCAAACATCTTATGATGTGCTTACTAGGGATGAGTGAATCTGCCCAAATTCGATTCCCAGGGGGTTCATTGATTTCTGCTTGAAATTCACGAAATCCAATCTTGTTTGAAACCTCTTTTAAAGTCTATAGGGATAAATCCTGATGTTAATTTTTAGCTAATGTTAGGCTAATAGTCAAGCTACTGTCAAAAAGGGCATTGGGAACTGGAAACTGCCATGGGGGACATTTAACAAAGCAAAAAAGTAATAAAAAATACAGTATACTGGACAGATGTTTCTTTTAATACTCTTATGTAAATTAAATGCTTGGAAGATGCCTTAAAACTGAATGTACAGTGTGATTTGCAAGAACAGTGTCACAACACCATATTCTGAAAACATATATTTTGAATGTGTAATTGATTTTTAATACTTACATTTTACAAGCAGCAACAGCACGTCAATATGACTCATTTAGGCTGGGTTCACACTAGTCCGATTCTCGGACCGACATGAGGAGCACAAGTCGCATTATGTCACAAAAACAATGATTCCCTATGAGAGCCGTCTTAACTGGTCTGACTTGTGTTTTTCAAAAGTCGGACCGACTTTGAAAAAGGTTCCTGTACTACTTTTGTCTGACTTTGATCCTACTTCAGCCCATTGAAAGGCATTGAAGTCGGATCAGTGTCTTCACTGATCCGACTTTGGCATGCGACTTGTGCTCTGGGGATCATGAAGGGGAACTCCACGCCAAATGTAAAAATAACAATGGCATGGGGTCCCCCTCCAGGAGCATACCAGGCCCTTTGGTCTGGTATGGGTTTTGTGGGGAACCCCCACGCCAAAAACCCGGCATGGGGTCCCCCTCCAAAATCCATACCAGACCCTTATCTGAGCGCGCAGCCTGGCAGGCCAGGAAAGGGGGTGGGGACGAGCGAGCACCCCCCTGGACCATAGCAGGCCGCGTGCCCTCAACAGGGTCTGCTATGGATTTTGGGGAGACCCCATGCCGTTTTTTTGGCGTGGGGGTTCCCCTTAAAACCCATACCAGACCAAAGGGCCTGGTATGCTCTTGGAGGGGGACCCCATGCCATTTTTTTTTTTAATTTGGCGTGGAGTTCCCCTTAAAGATTCCCAGAGCACAAGGTGCCTGGCATTGTCGGGATCAAAGTCAGATCCCTATTGATAGACAAACAGTCCGACTTTGACCCTATGTAGGACCGTAAATCGCACAGCAAAGTAGGATCAAAGTCGGAACGTTTTTTTGTCGGATAGTGTGAACCCAGCCTTAAACTTTAAAAAAGGGGGGCGGAGCTTGGCCGCACACTGAGATGGCTGCCTGATCTCTTCTCTCTCCCAGCGCAGGGAAGATTTTTTAGCACAGGACCTGCTAACTGGACAATCCACCATCCTAAATCATATTTCTGGATACTACTAATCCCCCACAAATGACGGGGAAAAAATCCCATCCTGCAGAACCAAGGAAGCTAACTGAATTTTTCAGTGAGGCCCGCCATGCGGGCACCGGGGCCGAGGCAAGACGGACGGGCGTACCGCCCGGAGTGACTTTTTAAGTCAATCGAAGGAACCAAGACGTCCTACCCTAAAAAAGGGGCAGTAAACACCCCCTAATCATCATAGGTCTTTATACTAAATCCTACCACCTAACAGGTCAATCGTCCAGGACACGATTTTTTAGAAGGGACGCGACCCTCTCTCTTCTCTAGTCCGTCGGTAGAGTCACACGCCGGTTCGAGGCGGGGGGAAAAAATTTCAAATTCCGACCCAAGTGTGATAGGCTGTTTTTTTGCAAGGCTGAAACTAGGATGAAACGACACGCTAAATGCCAGGATG